>JBAMJR010000419.1:3307500-3347500 GCA_038501785.1 Myoxocephalus aenaeus | reverse complement strand
TGTTGTCTGTCATGTGATCAATGAACATATTGGAAAGGTCTGTAAGTCTTAACCTCTTGTCTGGGACAAAGCTTTAGTTACAATCCAGTTGCATGAATTAAAAAGGGAAATACATTTTTCTTACTGAGGAAACCATCAGTTCGTGGAGGTGCTGCAGTTACATAATATAACCAGATGGTGGCAGCACCCTACTGGAAATGTTGAGGAACTTTATGTGTGTGTGCACCTGTTAGTATTGGTCCTACCATCAGCTATGCAGTGTAGCTGTTACAAAAACTAAACTACCACCTGCACAAACGGCAGCTTTCCACTATTTAAAAACACAATTTCACAAATGTTGGATCTGTTTAATTTACACGAGGGGTTAAATGTAATACACTCCACACACACACACACACACACACACACACACACACACACACACACACACACACACACACACACACACACGTCATTTTCTTTATCCTCTCAGCATATGAAGGTTGGGGGGGAAGTCCCATAAAATAAAATAATTGTATCATCCCCCTCTCCATCTCCATCTCCCTGCCCTAACCCCTCTGGCCATGGGGCCTTTCCACCCCCACCCGTCCCAACCACCTCGTTTATATACGAACAAATCAAACTCTCTTTCTTTATCTCACGCAGCTGCAAAAGTGTGTCGTCTGATTTTCATAATCTCTACATTTTGGGATTTCAGTGTCAAATTTCCCCCCGAGTTACAGTGACCAACGCACTCCTCCACCCCGGGGGGCCGTTTGACAGACCCCCCCCTCTACTGCTCTACTCATCCTATCAGTGCTAATAGCACAGAGAGAGAGAGAGAGGGGGCAGATGATGTATCTGTCTTCTGCGGTTGACATGGCCAGTGTGTGTGTGTGTGTGTGTGTGTGTGTGTGTGTGTGTGTGTTAGAGGGGGCTGCAGGGCCACTGTCAGGGAATTAGAAAAAGGGGGAATAAGTGAGAGAGAGAGAGAGAGAGAGGGGGGTTAGGATGGCTGGAGGGTCCCAAACTTCCCCCCGTCCTGGTGCCCACCCACCCCGCCTCGGTCACGCCTGTCAGGGGCCGCTGACAGACGGCGCGTGGGTTTCTGTGTGTGTGTGTGTGTTTGAGGGGAGGGAGTGGGGGCTGTTTGGCGTGTGGAGGTCAGAGGTCAGACACATGGTCTCGACCACCTCGCGCCTCGCATTGACACACACACACACACACACACACACACACACACACACACACACACACACACACACACACACACACACACACACACACCACACAAGCTGCCTGCCTTTCCCACCTGTCCCCTGTCACATTCACTACCAAACACACACACACACACACACACACACACACACACACACACACACACACACTCACAAATCTGCAACTGCTGTAATGAGAAGACTTTTCAAATCAGCTGCGAACTGAATAAAAAGTAAAGTCAAAAGGAGTGAAGCGTTATATTCACGGCTGCTTATACTTGTACCATCGAATATTTTCTTGATTTATCATTTATAATCGTTTATAAAATGTTAAAAGAAATTGAATTGAATTTTTTGCAGCTCTAGTTATGCCAGCTATTAGGCAATAAAGAGGAACATTTTTGAAAGTTTAACATTTTATGGTCAAAAAGCTCTCAATGGTTATGATTTGAGCTTCAACTTCAACACTAGTTTGCACAAAAACTACCAAACAAACACGGCAGCAGTTTTATCAGTGCAGATAAATACAAATTAAAAAAGGGGTTATCACTCATTTTACAGCAGTTTGGTCTTCAGTGTTGTGACCTCTGAATTCCATAAAAAAAGTGAATCCAACTGTATTGTTATAAAGTCAGAGATTACATCAAATATAACAAATCTGCAAAAACAAAACAACCTTTGAATCTAACTGAGCAAAGAATGAGGAAAGAGTCGCAAAGTAAAAGTTTCACATTTGCTGGTGTTGTAATCAACACGTGAGCCAACGGACGACGCGTCGCGTCCCGTTTTAATGACCTGAACACGAGGAGCAGAGGCCGTGTTCTCTGAACACACGCGTCGGGCCGCATTTTAATGAGAACACGTCGGGCTTGAGACGAGCGGAGAACATGTACAAGCTGGACTGCAGCCGCATTAGGAGACCATGTCATCCATACGCAATCCTTCAGCAGAGACGTTAGACTTACAAATGATGTGTTTATTGTACTTCACAGTCTGCTGCCTGTGCTGTGGGTTTACCATCAACAGGGTTCACAACTTATTATGTATGCGGTCGAGGAGCATATCCTTTAAATATATATGTTTTATACTCCTTTTCTCTAATCCAACATATTCACACAGTCAGACTTCCGTGCTTAAATCTGTGAAACGGATTTGCGCTCCTGATTTCTCCACAAGGTGAAATACTGGGTTAGTTAGTTTTCCATCTGCAGAGCTGCAGTCTGCTCCTGGCTCCTCTCGCCTTCACCCCCGTGCTGAAAAATGATCCGCTCCGTGTGCGGCCCTGGTTTAATGAGTCCTTGCAGCCGGGGAGAGGGAGACGCACTGCTGGAGTGATCGCGGTCACTTCCCAACACAAACCCGGGTAATGCTGGATTAGTGGCGAGCGTATTTGGCGGCCTGAGCCACCAGGAAGAAGCAGGGAGCTGGTTCACCTTCACTCTTCCTATTAGCGCCGCTCCTCCTTCACTGCGTCCCTCACCTCCTTCCTCTCTTTGTCCTCCACTCTGTCCCTCCTTGATTTATTCGGATCGCTCTCACACTTCCTCAGCTGTAATGCCGCCATCCGGCTTGAACTTCTCTCTATCCCCCCCACCTTCTTTCCATCTCCACCCTTACTTCCTGCATTGGCAGCCTCTTCTCGCATCCTCCCCTTCAATACCTTGATTCTCATTAGGGTGGAGCGAGTTGGCTACAGGTGAGCGGGCCGGTAGCCCAGCTCACCTGTGACCGTTGTTGCGGCTCCTTGTCTCATGAAAATAATGAGTCAAGTAGAAGAGAATACAAACGGAAATATTGTTAAGGTGCTTTCAAAACAGCTGTGAGGGTGGAAAGCTGTCCTGTATGCAATATTCTGTGTATATGTGTGTTGTGCCGGAGCTACGAACTGAAGGAAATCCTCACATTATAATTTCGTCTTGTCTTAAGTCGAGTGAAGAGTTCCTCCTGATAATCAGCTTCCTGTCTCTCTAACGGGCTTCTTCCACTGCTGCAGGTCTCCCATTATGCTCCAACCCCCCCTAAAAACACATGATTTCTGACCAACGTGTCTCCTCCTCTCCCTCCGTGTCTTCATCCCTTCATCCCGTCTTCCTCCTCCTCCCCCCTCTCCTCCAGCAGTGGTCAGCTGCAGCGGTCACGGCTCCGCTGGACAGCGCTCCGCAAGCACAGGACACACAGACTCGTTGCCAGGCAACAGCAAAGATCACTGTGTGTGTGTGTGTGCGCGCGCCCGTGTGTCCACACAACTCTGTGTGTGTGTGCTTGTCCGCTCCGCGCATGTTTTGCGTGTGTACCTGTGAGAGCGTTAATCATTAAGAACCAACGCGTTAGCCTGTAGCCGCGTGAGGCCAACAGAGGGCCGCATGCTAACGCCTCCACTCCACTCAAGGAGTTTATTTCATTCAGTCATGTGTCCACCGATGAGACAAAGGGTGAAATTAGCCTTACGTTTCACATGAATTCAGCTGGCAGAGCTAAAAAGGGTTTTGAAGGCATTGGGATGTTTCAGGAGGTTTTCAAGAACGGGTTTCATTATTGCAGTTTTATGTCAATACACGAGGAAAAAACTCTCTTCAGTGTCTTCCACAGAAACACCAACCACTTCCTGTCTTCAAAAGGCTGATAATATCTTCAGCATCTGTGTGAGCAAAACACACACACACACACACACACACACACACACACACACACACACACACACACACACACACACACACACACACGCGCGCGCGCGCCCCATCATTTCCGCACGCCCACGCCGGCTTTGCTAACGCTGATCCGTACGGAGTCGATGCTCATAAGTGACTTGTTTCATGCTTCCATATGCCGCGTAAGGAACACCGCTTGCATGAGTTTATGCACAACAGTGTCTCGCACACACATGCAGTGAGTCAGAGACAGAGAGTCATTACAGGAGCGTGCACGTGCTCGCGTGCGCGTGCGCGCAAGTGCTTTCCAGAATATGTCTCTAGAGTGTTTATTATATCCGATACAGTACCTCTTTCTCGCACCACATATTTCTGTGCCGATCGATTCTTTTGACTCCCGACAAGACAATAATCGCACCTCCCTCCCTCTCTCCTTCCCTCCACCATTATTACTGCCCTCCCCGAGGAGCGCCGCGCGGGGATGGAGGGATGGAAACCGAGAAATGGAAGGAAGGGAGGACCAGGGAGAAGGAGGAAATGGCCAGTGTGTGTTACTTCCTTTTTTCTCCCCCAGAATCGCGCAGATGGAGGGAGAAAACGTGGAGACGGAGACAAGGAAGATGAAGATGAAGACGAGCAGATGCTGGAAATTTAGGGGGATTTTTAGGGGGGATAATGGTGGAGGCTGGGAGACATGACAGGGGGGGTTTCAAAGAGAGAATAGGGGGAGTGATGGGACAGTAGGGAGGACGCATGAGAGGGAGGCAGGAAAAACAAATGAGGAGAGAAGATGAAAAAATACACTCGCAAATGACAAACAGGCAACAACAACAACAACAAGGAGAAAAAGTAGGAATCCGGGGATAATGGCTGAAGGTGGGAAAAAAATAACGAGGTCTGGTGAAAAAGGGAATTTGAGGGGATAAAATCAACCCCCCCAAAATAAAAAAGGAATGCAAGGGGAGATAGGGAGAGCAGAGTGAGTGAATGGGTGAGTAGGGGTGCATGAGCAAAAAAGAAGAGGGACGCTAATTTAGAACAATGAGAGAAGTGAAGTGAAATCGAAAAGAATTAAAGTGAAAGGAAAAGGAAACGCGTGGAGCGAAGTGAACTGCGGTGAGACGCTGCGTCCTTGCAGGAAATAATAGGAAGTAAAAAAAAATGATAGTGACAATTGGACTAACAAAGACACACAGCCTCGCCTTGATGGTGTGTGTGTGTGTGTGTGTGTGTTTGTGTGTGTGTGTGTGTGAGCGATTGGACGAGGAGGGAAGCCCCCCCCCCCCCTCCCCGTGGTAGATTGTGTGCAACAGAGTCGATGACAAAATGAACAGACAAGACCAAAAGATGAGATGAGATCAGAAGAGAGGAGAAAGAAAAAAAGATCAGATGGAAAACCCGGAATCACAGTTTCGTGTCCGAACTGACGCGGACGTGTCATCACATCAGGAAAAAGAAGAAAGCCTCGGGGATGAACCCGTCATAGTAATTCCTCCCAAAATCAACTTGTTAAAAATACAAAGAAAGAAAGTGTATTGTGCCGTCCCGAAAGAGGCTGCGTTTAAAACGACTCCCTGATGATAACAGCTGTGGTAATTGTGTGTATCTTTGTCCGGAAACAATTTTTCTAGTTAATTTGCACCAAAAAAATAAAATTTAATCAAATCGAATAAAAAAATAATAATCGATATAATGCTTGAAAAACTGCCTTTCAGACCCTCGGTACTAATTATTTTTTTCCATCTTGACCGCCACATTCAAAAGGATCTCATAAGTCCAGAGATGGCAGGTTTTCCTCCACCCATAGGAGATCATATTATTCTTCAATTTGGAGTTATGAGGTTGTCATGTGACTGTAGGGATATTTATGTTCAGACTGTTTGGATTCGGGGTGAAAATCCTAGTAGTGTGTGTGTGTGTGTGTGTGTGTGTGTGTGTGCCTTTCACCGCTGATTCAGATTCAGGATCTGATCTTGCGTCTTGATGCAAAACCGATGGATGAATGGCCGACTGTGTGAAACCGGCCCGCCGTCCTCTACGGTGATCTATGGCGCGTGCCGCGAGCCGTTAGGACGGTTGGGTTTACAGGTTTATCGATTGGACCCGACTTAAATTGGCTCCCAATTAAACAGAGCGCTTATTTGACCTCTTTACCCCTTCCTGTCCTCTCCTTTCCTGTCCTGTTAAATACCCCCCCACCTCCATCGCCTCCTTATTCTCCCCCACCTCGCTGCAGCCAGCTCCTCTCCATCGACACATCCATCTCTCGCTCAGTGTAATACCTCTACTCCCTTCCCCCTCCGTCTACGGCCGTCACCCCCATCCCCATTTTCTGTTACCGCCACCTTCTCCCCCCTCTCTCTCTCTCTCCATCACCATACCAGCGTCTCCTCTCACCGTCCATTTCGCCACCTTTCCTCACATCTGATCTTTCTCCCTTTCTCTCAGGCCATCCGTCAATCTCTCCTTAAATAACAGCGATGAATTATTAAGTGTATTTATTCAAATGCCATTAATTATAAAATAAAGCCAGCTTGTCGGCCCGCTCGCTTTGGCTGAGGCCCGGTGTCAACCGGATGGGGAGGGAAGAGAGGAAGAAGAGGTTGGAGGGGCAGGAACAGAGGAAGGTGAGCTGGTTTTGTGGTTAGGTTTGGAGATGGGGGAGAGAAAAATAAGAAAGGGGGAGGTGAAAGGGGGGGGTTAGGAAATTGGTGTGGCTAGCGGAACAGCTCCCCATCACCCCCTCCCTCGCTCCCTCCCCCCTTCCCTTCCCCGCTCTGCTTTGTATTCTGCGGAGATGACAGGGGGAAAGCTTTATTGCTCTGAGTTGGTATCGATCGGGGCCCCACAGAGGGGGTATCCAGACCCACGCACACTGGAGGCCCTTTCGCAGAGGCCGCTGACTCCTACTCCACACCCTTCCCTCTCCTCCCGTTTCCACCTCGCTTTCTTTTTCCTCTCACTCCTAAAAATTGTGGGCTTCTCTTTCCTCGTTCCGAGAGGTCAAGAGACGAGGCGGCGGGCGGCGTTCATGTACCTGCGTGCAGCGCCGCCGCCGCCGCGCCCGGACACGGAGAGGCCCGCGACCGGCGGCGCTCGGGGCGTAAATGAGGGTGAATGAAAACACGATTCCGCTCTCGCAAAACACTTTCCACGCAGACGCACGCGATCAGAGGTGAAGCGCTCACATGAATACGCTCATATGTAGCAGGGCACACACACACACCACAGCAACACGCACGCACACACACGCGTTGCCATGACACAATCCCAGGCTGCGGGGCTGAGCTGCTGTCCTGACCAGTTGCATCAAAAAATCCCTAATCTGGCAGCGTGACCGTCCTCAATTCCAGCAGGCAGGGATCAGGGCGCTCCGGGCAGATTCAGAATTTAAGGATAAGATGGGATGGGGATGCAGGTTTCTGAAATCACCCCAGGGCAGGGAGGGATGGGATGGAGCCAGGGATGAGAGGGGTGGAGGTGGTATGATTTGCACCCCCTGTGTACCCCTCACTGTGCACCCAACTTCCCAGCATTCCTAGGGGCCGAGAGCCGGTAGAGGAACACGGAGGCGGAGGAATTACATTTCTTTTTTTTGGTCCGAATGAGCCAAAGGAAAAGCTTTTTTTTTACCCCCTGACACAAGTAGCACGAAGGATGCGGGTGCATGAAGTGCATTGCAATTATTATTCTTATTTTTTTAGAGATGGACAGAAAAGGATTGAGAGAGGGAGAGATGGTATGGTAGGTGAATTATCTTGCTCAGTAAAGGCATTGACACCCTTTTCATGCGATTAAATCACACGTAAATGTCTTTTATCGAATATGATGTTGTTTTGTTGAGTTGTTTTCCTGACTGACGAGCATTAATTGGCCTCCTCTGATTGGTGGAGAATGAGCCACACAAACAGCGTGACCGACACAGATTCCTTCAAAACAACAACAAGAAAACAAATCAAACGTTGTCCTTCAAGGCGAGAGACTCTCCGGTGGTCCGCTCTCCTAAATGTGTCACCTCCTGGCCACCGTCCCTGCCATTCCACTTAACAAACTCCATTTTGTTGAGGCTTGGCCGAACGAATCGGCGAGCCGGCCGTGGAGAGAGGAAGAGACAGAAAGAGAGAGGGAGAGAGAGATGGACGAATCGACGGCTGGAGGGAAGAATGGGTGCTCAAGGCCACCCTGCTCTGACCCCCCCCCCCCCCCCCCCCCCCCCCCCTCCTCCTTCAACTCTTTCACTCCAGAGTGGCTGTTATCTCTCTATTTTTACACTCCTTCCATCAACAGACTGCCCCAGACCCACTTATGTTCGCTCACCAAATGACACATGGACGGACACGCACACACCCGAGAAAATAAAAAAAAACACAATTATAGATGTAGACAACGACCGTGGCAAGCCGAGTGCGAGTCCTCGGAGCGAGTGTATCCTTTAATCTGGGCCGCACGCGCTTGTTTGAGTGTGTGTGTGTGTGTGTGTGTGTGTGTGTGTGTGTGTGCGCCGCGTAACCTTTTACAGACAAATCACCTCCTGTTTGACCAGAGGGTTTTGATCAGGAGTGTTTTTTCTTCTGCATTAGGGCCGGTTTAGAGGTGCTTCTCTGAAATGTTGTGCCTCACTTTGTTTTCTTTTTCAAAGGAAAGCTGTATGGGAGGCGGATATGACATTCAACTTGAGTGGACTCCTTGGGGAATAAAAAATAAAAAATAACGATGATGAAAGCTCCAAGGTTTATCAAGGTTCAGGTGATTTATTTCCATGTGAGATTTTCTTATTTCCCTCCATCAGATCGTTTTAATTTTTTTTTACATTTACAATAAGCAAAAAGGTTTTTCAGGCAGTTTTAGATTCCTGCTCTGATGTTTCTTATAGCATCTGAAAATATAGACCGAAAAAAAAATACACTGAAAATAATCACATCAGATTAACCATTACACACACACACACACAAACATACACACAATTACAGGCTTCCAGAGCAGAGATAATTGTAACAGCAATAGAGAGAATAGGTGTTTGTGTTTGTGTGTGTGTGTGTGTGTGTTTGTCATTGTATGGATCAGATCCATAGGGGGTAGACTATACAATAACGACCAATTTAATGGAAAAGTCTATCTTCTCGCGGGTGGAAAGGGTGTGTGTGCTTTTAGACCGCAACACACAACAGGGATGCCAGCGTGACGCCATTATAGGTTCCACCATAATATTATGCCTGCCTGACGCTATGTGTCTATATTATTTCTACTATAATCATGTCTTTTATTCTGTGTGTGTGTGTGTGTGTGTGTGTGTGTGTGTGTGTGTGTGTGTGTGTGTGTGTGTGTGTGTGTGTGTATGTGTGTGTGTGTGTGTGTTGGTCTTTATTCACTGTAGATGAAAGCCCGCTGGCTCACACTGGACCACCACAGTGTGATGTCCAACTAAGACCCCTCTCTCCTTAACAAACACACAAACACAGAAACAACACACACACACACACACACACACACACACACACACACACACACACACACACACACACAGACAGACACACACACGCGCGCTGCCTGGCTGACTGACCTACCGCCATTTCACACCACTGACCAGTACAAATTGGATAAGGGTCCATTCTCTCTGCACCAGCACACTTTCACACACAGACACAAAGCGCACAAGTACACATATCTCTCTCTCTCTCACACACACACACACACACACACACACACACACACACACACATACAAACACGCTCTACAAAACAAGTTCAAAATGGCCGAAATGCTGCGGTGAGAGTCAGCCCCTCAGTGGCGAGTAAACTTACAGAGCACAGAGGGAAGGAGAGGCGAGATAAGGAAGGAAGGAAGGAAGGAAGGAAGGAAGGAAGGAAGGTGTGTGTGTGGTGTGTGGAGATCTACAAGTCTCTTTACAATGTTACCTCCGTACTTGACTCGACTCATTTGAAGCTCTTGTATCGAAACCACATCGGTGGACCGGGTCCAACCGTTCCACCTGGTGGTTCCCTACAGATCACCTGGCCCTCATTCCCAACGTCTAGATGAAACCTAGAGTAAGGCCGATGCTCCTCCATGTGAAGCTTTTTTTCTGGCCCTCTCCCTCCAGCGATAACACCCGTGACTTGATTCTATCGCGCCGGATCCAGGTTTCTGCTCTGACCGTCCCTCTCCTGTCACATCAGTGGTGTCGGATCACTTCCTTATTGAATGTGAAGCGACACCAGCCTGTCCCTGTAGCGCCGGTGCTGATGTGTTCGCCGCTCGCCACATCGGTCCGTCAGCTCTAACTGCACTCGCTGAGCGATCGCCCCGCGGTCCGGGCTGCTTTCACCGCGGCGACAGGTCCTGTTGGACATCGCACCGTGACTGAAACACGGCCCTTTCTCGTCTGCCGGATTGAGCTGCAGCACCAAAACAAGAGGGTCAAAAGGGGTCCAGTTGTCCTCAGTTTTCACTCGGGGCTCTGGATCTTCCGCCTCGCCCCTCTCTCTCTCTCTCTCTCTCTCTCTCTCTTTGTGTATTCGTTGAGCTTTGTCTTAGTCCTCTTCATGTGGTTCAGGTCTTCCACCTGGAAGTTGCTTAACGTCCTCCTGGATCCATATTCGTCTTGTTTGTTGTCCATACTGTAATTTTACAAACTCGCTCTCCTCTGCAGACGTGACCCCTATTGCATGCAGGTCTGCCCTCTTCCCCCGGTGCACCGTGAGGATCGAGGCTGCCGTACGCTGTGATTTGTGGCTACACCAATGGAGTTGACTTGACTCTGTGTTCTCGCCTCTCTATTCACTGTGATGAAACACTATTGATTGTAAGCCAGGCTTTCAATGCAGCAGCTCGGGTCACAATGCAGCGCGCTATACAGCGTTACCCTTTGCTTCCACCCAATCCCCACCCCACTCAGCTTCATATAGAGCTATGTAATTATAGTGTGGCCTTGCCGTACCCCCCTATAGCGTCTAATTGTGTGGATGCCAGGACCGCGTGCTGTTAGGGAGCGGCCAGATGTTTGTCTGTTTTTAGTGTGACATAAAAGACGTTATTTTTTCCTACTTATTTCTCAGCGAGGTAAATGTTGCACCTGAGGACTGATGATGTATTAAATAGAGGGGGAGACGAGCTGAATTTGTATTTTTTTGCTTGAATTTAGTTAAACATTATAACGATCATGAAGGTGGGATGTATTGCAAGCTGATGTGTTTTCTGGGGACCCACTTTTTAAAAATGACAAACTCTTGCGACCAGATCTATAAATCGAGAGAAGAGCAAATATGTGAGTAAATTAACGTTTCTGACCATTTTTACATCATTTCATATTATCTTTAACAGGTACATCAGCCCTATCAAAGAGACATGTTGTGTTATTAAAAACATTTACACATATTAATTCTTTAGAAATGAGACCAAATAAATAGTTCTTTTTTATATTTCCTCTCATCAGTAAAACCCATTTTGTATTTGATATTAAATGTTGTAAGTAGGCTCAAAGGTGTACTGCAGATATAAATGTTCAATAAAAAACTAATTAATTAATTCTGCCAATATATTTTGGCGACCCTCATAAAAACTACAGACCCAGTCTTTGGGAATGACTGTATTCGTTTCAGCGAGGTGGACAACTGAGTGTATATGTTAAACAATACATCAATTGACTTTTGTAACAAATGACAGCTAACGACTCACACTATCTGACACTAAAAGAATGAAATCATAGAGCAAAATAAAGCGTGTGTGTGCGTACACACCAGCAGAGTGCGGTTTCATACATCCAAGCAGTTCGGAAAGTCAGCAAAAAGTCCCCTTAAATCCTACAGAAACTCATTTAAAATGGAAGTCTCCCAGTCCTCATATTTGTTCTTTGGCCGGTGGTGTGTGCAACTCCTTCATGAAGCCATAGGAGAGCTCCGCCTGTAATTGCTCAGCGGCATTTTGTCCTGTGGCTCCATTTAATCTGGTGAATTATTCTGTTGCCGTCAGTGATTGATGCTTTGATGAGGAGGTTGGCGATGACTGGACAGGATACTAATGTGTGACTGTAAACGTCGCTATAAAGTCAAGGAACTGTGTTTTGATCTGTAGATTATTAAGAGGAGATTCTCACTTAATAACTCCCACAACGTAGCCAAATACATGTGATAAACAAGCTACGTTTTGACATTGCTGAAGAGAGGCTGTAATTACCTCCAGAGTTAGATGATGAAAACTGTCCTGAACACTGAGCCGCTCCGGGTAGAGCGGTGGTTTGTATCACTTACTTTTAATGTTTTTTTACTTACTTGTAATGGTTTGTATTACTTACTTTTAACGGTTTGTATTACTTATTTTTAATGTGCTGTACTGTAGCTTTGTATTGTGTGTTCTTCTCCCCACATATCATGTTGTATTGTGTCTTTTATCCTGTACTGTTTGCTCTTGTTTTATGTTTGTTATGGTCTGTCAAGGGACTACAGATGCAAATTAGCTGTAGCTAAAATCTGGTACAGTGCATCAAATGGTGACATTTATGTTTTAACTGTACATGGTCCCTTTTTAAATATATATATATATATATATGTATATATATATATATATATATATATATATATATATATATATATATACATATATATATATATATATATATATATATATATATATATATATATATATATATATATATATAGCCAGGATGTGATGTGTGTTGTGTGATGTGTGAATGCGTTTATTTACCCAGAATGAAATGAGACAGAATATATTTGCAGCACTTATTCAGACATCCGCATATATAATATTCTCATATTCTCAAACCGAAGGGCCAAGTGTGGTCATGATGTCGTGATGATCTCTCTCTGGCGGCTCCCACCTGACGCTCAGTGTACATCCGTAAATCTGAATATTTGTATACGTGTGTTTGCACTGGCAGTCGAGCCACGTGGCCCCGCTGTGTTTACATCTGTTGACTGAGGCCACGCGGGGCGATATCTCACGGTAATCGATGAACAAGGGAACGAGAGGGGGGAGGGGGGAAAAATCGGTAAGGAAAGCAGGTTATCTCCTGTCATTAACTGAGGGATTCCCGCGTGGAGGGGAGGAGGGAGGGCCGGGCGGGTTGCGTAGGGGAAAGACCTGGATTCATTGAGAAAAAAAGCGCAGGGTGTTTGGCATGAAGAGAAAGCAGACAATTATCTATATTGATTAAAGCCAGCCAGCCAGCACAGGGAAGACAGAAAACTATGGCGGGATCAATAGAGAGGGAGAGAGGGATGTAGGGCACGGGATGGAGGGATAGTCGGAGACGGACGAAAGCGGCGAGGGCTTGAAGAGAGACGAGGCCGCGACTCCACAGATGGAGAAGTGAGCGGAGAGACGGAGTGTGGAATGAATTAAAGCCCGAGACGAGTGGAGGGAGTGAGAGGTGGCCGAGGAGAAGAAGAGATGACTGGCAAGAAATCTCACGGCGAGGGGTGAGGTCGATGAATTTAGCCGACGATGGTACGAGTGTTAATGAAAATGACGGGTGGGTATTTGATGACTTGGCTTGTAATGTGCAGGAGGAAGACAGCGTAAGGAGATCAATAGGTAGACGGCTCCGCTGCACATGCAGCTGGACGGATTCAAAAAGGGAAAGCGGAGGATGAGGAAAGATGCTAAAGAAGGGGAGGGAACAGGAGAAGACAGACAAGGAGTTAAAGGAGGAAAGAAAGCGATGTTTGGTGATCCTCAGATGTTTCCTCGGGACTGGGAACCATCGCTGAGGGTGCTAGCGCTCCTCGGAGAGCGAGTTTGTGTTTTTGTGCTCATGTTAAGTTTGTGTATCTGAAATTAAAGAGACACCCAAACACCTGTCTCATACTGTACCTCTAGGCTCATACTGCACTAATACACAGCTTCAAACCGTAACAGAGACCATGACATCTCAGAAATGTACCAGCTGTCTATCTAACAAACCAACAGTCGGACACACGTTGAAGTTCATTCATCGGCCAAAGTTGTCTTGTTCTTGCCTGTCTTAGTTTGACTAATTTGACATAAATTCTGTGTAAATTAAACAATCAAATCAAATCAAACCGCTCAGATCCCTCCACTCAGCACACTGACATTGAACCTGGACTATTTAGAGAAGAGTGTAACAATAACTCAATCAGTCTCCGGACGATGTTCAAATAAAACCGTTTCCAACAGGTTACTGCGCTCCTTCCTCATTACTCGCTCCACCACCTAGTTATCAAACCACAAATTATGACACTAACACTTGAACACATTCATTCACCTGGTGCAATATCTAATACGTGCAATACGTACTTTTTTTTATATACTTTTATTTATTTTGTACTCAGTCTGTATATTTAATATTCTTCTTACTGCTTTTTTATTTTAATTTTTTATTACTGTTTACTGATTTACTGTTTATTTATATCACTTGATTTTGATCTTTTTATTCACTTGTGAGCAATGCTGCTGTAATCCTGTAATTTCCCCACTAATAAAGGATTATCTTATTTTATCTTATCTTATCTTATTTTATGAGCCATATTTTGCTTGGGTTTGGGAGGCTAACTTTTTAGATTTAAAACATAAATATAAAAAGTCCCTTGTTATTGTTGTGACTGATCTAAGATTGGCCGAACAATATACTGTCTAAAATATTTCTGTGACACCGTTCCCAAATTCCATGTCAGTTTAATCCGTCTGTATTTTTTACATTCCGGTTATAAACATGTGATGAAAACAAAGATGGAAGACCCAGTTCACTTTTCCTAGCCTCTCTTTGTCTCCAGATCTCCCTCCTCATCTCTTGCATGAACTCTCCCTCCGTTATTTTCTCATTCTCTCCTGCTATTTTTCCCCTCCCTCTCCCCTACAATCTCTTTTCGCTCCCTCTCCCACTTTCATTCACAATTCCTCCATCTCAATTTGTCTCCCTCTCTTCAGTGCTATTCATTGGCGCTCTCCCCACTCCACTCCCCTCGGCCTCCACAGGGTCATCCTCACGGTCACCGAGGTGCTGTCGTGAGCAGTACGGGGGATTGTAGGTCTGGGGCGAAATGGCCCTTAAATGGCTCTCAAACTCACACTGGCTTTATTGATGCTCTGGCCCGACGCCAGCTAGCCTCAACGCTCTCTGTGTGTGTGTGTGTGTGTGTGTGTGTGTGTGTGTGTGTGTGTGTGAGGGGGAGAGTGGTGGTGATTGCTATGTTGATTATACAGAATAGTCCGACACCACTCTGAAAGCTTAACACAGGTGAGAAGATGGAGACAGGTGGGAAAGCACCACACTGGCTCCAGCTTTCATGCACTGAGCTGCTTTCTTTTTAAGTAGAATGTTTATGAAAAAGTGAAAAACAAGCAAAGTAGGACATGATCGCTTTCAAAGGCTCCTTCACAAAGAAATTCAGCGCGTCCTAATCTCTCACTGTAACTTACCAAAAGAATACGTGTCAATATCACGAGTTTGGATTTAACTTGTTTGCCATCAAATGCATGATGTGTGCAAGTGTTGGTCTCGTATCATGTGTGACGCCTTCAGGGTTCAGAGGAACCTTTATAGAACTTCTCTATTCACACTCAAGCCCTGCGTCCTTGAAGTTGACCCAAACAATAAAGTTTTTACAGCTGACAAGCCCTGCTGTCTTTCAGGCGTTTTGCTTCAAAGTGTTTTGAAGATTTTTTTGTGCAATTAATATCCATGTCAATATTTTTCTACATGTTTACTTTCACACAGAATGCAAATATTAAACGCCGTAAAATTTAATTTATTTCGTAAAATATTTATTTCTGAGGCTCCGTAGTTTGAACCTAGTTCCCTTCTTCCCTTCCACAATAAAAGCCCTGGGCTTATACAACGTGTAACCTTTTACCAGAGGGAACTCAAATTCATTCAGAGCTTTTCACTAAAAGGAAACTCAATAAAACCGCTCACAGCCGTTTAGACTACAAAACAATTGAGCTCAGACGCTGCTCCGGGTCAACAGGATCCTGGTGAATGCTCGTTGGTCCTCTGCCTGCATGAATCTATTCAAACCTTTAATTTCATTGAGAAAGTGCTGCAACTGTTGCAAATTTGCATCACTGCTGGTATGAGTAGTTTTGATGCAAAATATTCATAGTTTATATATATATATATATATATATATATATATATATATATATATATATATATATATATATATATATATATATATACATGCTTCCAGTAAGTTCTCCTCCTTTAAAACTAATCCATTGCATCATGAGCTTTCAAAGAAAGATGGGGATTTGACTGAAATAATGTTGAAGCACATATTGAGAGAGCTATCTGATGGCCTTTCTATTTAAATGACACACAACCCCGCGCTAATCGTCCCAGCAAGGCTGCCGGTTACAGTATAATTTGATCTGCATGTCAACAATCTGTTTTTGTATGAAAGAAAGCGTTTTAGTTTTTTTGCTAAAAACACTTTAACACGTTCATACTGTGTTCTAGTGTTTTTAAAATCCGATAATGCAAATATAATTAACACTAAATGTGCCACAGATGCAGCTGTTAGGTAATGTGTCATCAGGGACGATGCATTTACTTGAAGCCCCCCCCCAATCCTCCTCCAGGGGGCCCAATCATTTATAAAGTGGACCAGAGCTGATAACTGCATGCTGGTGTGGAAAAACTTGAGTCGCTTGGTGGAAAGAAACATCGTGGTGGTCATATCTTTCTCTCTCTCTCTCTCTCTCTCTCTCTCTCTCTCTCACACACACACACACACACACACACACACACACACACGCGTAAAGGCTACATATGAGTGGCCTCAGTCAGTCATATGTAGTTAGGAGTCTCATCCACATTCTGGCTGAATGTCTGGCTTCCTTTCCCTTCAGCTGACGCTGGCATGTTACTGTGGGCACAATGCAACAAAAGGAGTGTGTAAATACATGTCTCACACACACACACACACACACACACACACACACACACACACACACACACACACACACACACACACACACACACACACACACACACACACACACACATCCACAATGTCTGGTCTCTCTCCTCTTTCCTCCTGCCTCACTCTTAAACAAACAGAGATGAGGTCTGTACAAATATTTTTCCTTGAATCAAAAAAAGAAAGTTCCAGTTTATTCACAACTTTGACTTTACATAAGGAGTGCCACTTTTGTATTTACATACCTGTCCCGCATAAACAATATGCAGATATGTTATTAGCACATCATATTTTCATTCCGCTGAGGAAAAAGATGAAATATTTTGATATACATCTCCGTGAGGATGCCTCGGTAACTAGCCTCGCTTTCATATTGCTTCTGACGTGCGATTGATGAATGACTGAATTCAATAAAACACAATCTACTCTGGCAGACTTGATGAAATTTGGAATGCAAACGTATGGTAAAGTATGTGTTCTGTACGGCACCGGGGGGCCGGCTGCAGGGCTGCATCGGTTATAAGGAGCGGTGTGTGTGTGTGTGTGTTTGGGAGGAGGGGGAGTGGGGGAAGAGATCACGCTTTATGAAAAATAAATTTCAAAAAGCCAGCATTACCTCTGATCAGGCCCGAGCTCCAGCCTTTGCATTTCAATGCGAGGTGCAGCCTCCATTATTTATGACGTTTTACACCTCAAAACCACGGCCTGCCTCTCTCTCTCTCTCTCTCTCTCTCTCTCTCTCTCTCTCTCTCTCTCTCACCCCCCTTATCCCCATAGTAACCACGAGCTCTGGGTCTCCAGAAAATAACACTGTTTGCGTGTACAGAGGGAACGAGACAAGCTGCGTGTTGGGATGCATGACAACATGCAGGAAGTTCAAAATCCACTTAGGACGACCGGCTGAATTGTCACGCGATATTTAACTTCTCTGGAGACTGACAGCGCTGCAAACAGACAACAGCTCCGGATGTTTTCTCAACACTCGCGGTGGTAGATCTACAGGTTTGCTCAGCGATAGCGCCGGCTGTCAAAACGTTCACTCTTTTCTGTCTTCCTGTCCGTGTCTCTGCCTGATAGGAGGCAGAGTTTTATCTTGACATGCGCTGCCAGGAACTGTATATATACACTGAATCTAAAAAACAAAGTTCTGAGAACACATCTTTACAAAAGTTAAAGGGACTCCATGCAGAATGCAGTGTAACGTGCACACATTCCTGTTATGAAGAGTTATCGTCAACTGCAACGGCTGCTCTGAGTTTTGGGCACATTCGTCACCGGCAACGATCCCTTCACAGGCGAGGGCTGATGGGAAATGTAGTGTTGCTTTTGAGAAACTCTGTATCGTTGATTTAAATGAGCTAAGCAGCACTTGTCTGTAGTATTTTGTCATGGGTTTTTAAATGGCAACGACTGAGGATTTCACAAGAAAGCGAGTAATGCATGAACATATCCACTTTGACAATAAACTATGGAACACCACATTCTGTGCTGGAAAAATCACTTTAGCTCAAAAAGGCACCTGGACTCTTTTTGGATGGTGAATTCTATTTCTCCCAAAAAAAAAAAAGAATCCAGAGACTTATTCATGAGGAAACCGAACTTCTTGGCGGAGCGACTCAGTAGCTGAGGGATCAGCAGCGGAGGCAGAATGTCTGACACTGAGTACGCGCTGACAGGATGAACCCAAAAAGTCTCTAAATTGAGACGGGGGCTGATATCAGTTTTCAAAGCTGTTAACCGTGATTGTGTTTAATGGTCCCATTATATGATGGAGAAGGAGTGCTGCACCAATTTGGCGATGCACTCCTGTAACATTGTCCGACCTACAATGGATAAGTTAAGAAAAAAAAAAAAATGAAGCTGAACCAGAGAGGTCGTTTTATTCCATTCCACACATTCCATTTCCCTTTCGAAGCCGAGAGCCGACATTACCCACAATGCAACGCGACCACTGACTGAGATACAGGTGTGTTCTGCTGATGCTGAGATAGCCAGGAGCTGCTAGCCTCACGTGGAGATGCTTGCGTCGCTCTAATTCCTCACGTCCACGTTCTTGTAGTCTTCAGCCCCAACCGACGCTGACTCGAGTGACATCACTTGAGACAATTCATCAGAATACAAGCGGTTCTCTCCAAAGTTGTTCACATACGCAGCAGAACTCTGTGAGCAGACTTTGACAACGTAGCACCGGTTGGCTCGGTTTAAGATGGTTTGGTTGCCATTGATGACTTTGCCATTAAAGGAGAATTCCACTATTTTTAAACGTCTTATACACATAAATGAGTCAATTTTGACTATGAGTCATACTAATGTTGCACTCCACCTCCATTATTATGGACGCTCTGGCAAAACCATGTACATAGGGCTTCCTAAATCACCACAATGAGGCGAGTGCAATAAGTTATTATGACCCATTATCAGAATAGGTACAATTATGAAAGATACGATTTTGTTTCTCCCTTTTTACACCGTGTAGTGAAAAGGAACGCTCCAGCAATTCTGATAATTCCCATCCCATATAAAAGGCAGAAGAAGTTTTCACTTTTCTCTTACTGACCTGATAGCAATTTAGTACAGAGTTTGCACACTTCGGTCAGCATTAGGACCGGAGGAAATGTAAATGTTCATCCGCTTTTGTCGCCACACATTCGTACTTGGTATGTGTCGAGACTTGAACCGGCAACCCTCCGGTCCCCACGAACTGAGAAAACCAAGACTGTATAAAATACGGGCTCAGTCTCCGTGACGTCACCCGTAGGTTTCTAGTTTCGAGTGGCCATCTGAGGAGCTGCAGCTTTTGACACCGCAGGTCGCTGTTTAGGAGAAAATCCAATCATCTTCAAAAGCATTTTTGACCAAGTACTTTGATATTGAGCCGATATTGTAGGGTTGACCACAGTGAGATGTTTGGTAACCATAAGTAATGTGGACATAATGACTAATCTAGTAAAGGCAAATACTAGAACAGCTGGAACAGTCTGTTAGGTTCAGAACATTAGATCACTTTACTGTAATGCAGCATTTAAAACCAGGAAAAGACAACAGTTATGCCAAGAAGATATCTATCTCATATTGTTGTAATATTGATATATTGCCAAGCCCTAGTGGGCGTTGTATAAAAACACCCTTAAGGATCATCTTCCCAATGTCTGTGGCCTCTTTGGTGCTCAGCTGTTCCACAAACAAAATAAAGAATACAACAACAAAAAACTGCATGTTTTCAACTTCCTCAACCTAAATCCAGCTAAAGTGTGTTTTCTTATAATTCAACTAAAAGACCCGCACATTGTGCAGTAGATTGACATGCGTGGCGCGAGCTCGGTGGCCTCTGCGTGCGAGTTAAAGTGTAAAATGAAACTAATGTAATAACCGCAGAGGCTTTTCATAGGGGGAAGATTTATAGCTCTGGAGCGCAGGGGAATCTCCATTTCCTGAATTACAAGCGGACCGGACCCCCCCTCCCAACCCACCGCGACAATAGTTGGCGCGTAGCGTTAGAGCATCTGCCAGATATTAGTCAAACACACCATTGCTAGCGTTAGAGCATCTGCCAGATATTAGTCAAACACACCATTGCCTGAATGATGAGGCTTCTGAGGGGGTTGTAAATTACAATGGGAGAGAGAGGGGTAATATCCATCAGTCCATCCATCTGCGTGTGTCCGGACGCTCGGACAAAAGGCCTGCTGCTGCTGCGATGCTGGCCAACAGCTCTGCTGGTCAGACTTAATGAACCCTACCCTACCCCCTTCTCCATCTCACACACACACACACACACACACACACACACACACACACACACACACACACACACACACACACACACACACACATAACCCCCCCCCCCCCCCCCCTCGGCTCTCTCTCCTCTCCAGCTCTACCTTGGCCTGCAGTGGCTGTGTCACTGCTAATATTGACGACACCCCCTCCCTCCCTCCCTCCCTCCCTCTCTCTCTCCCCCTCCCTCCCCCCTTTCTTTGGCCGGCAACCGCTGTTGTCCACATCTCACCTCATCCATAGTAGACAGTATTGATTTTCAGCACGGAAAATAAAAAAGGCCATGAATTTTAATGCCTCGCTGTCTGTCTGTCTGTCGCCCGCCCCTCTCTCCCCCTTTTCTCTCCCTCTCCCATTCTCTTAGTACTCATCTTCACCTCCTCTCCTTTTATTCCTAGAGCCGCCTCCCTCCCTCTCCCTTTTCTCTGATGTATCTTTCTGTCTGTCCGTCCATCGCCCCCTTCTCTCTCACTTTCTTTCTTCTCTGACCATCGCTATCTCTCTCTATCGCTCTGTCCTTTCAGCAAACCCACCCACCATCATTCTCTCTTTCTCCGTTTTTCTTCCCCTCATTTTTGTCCTGAGGGAAGGATAGGGGAGAGAAAAAGAAGAAAAAAAACGTGGGGAAGCAGGTGTGGAGGATGCAGTGATGTGTGTGTGTGTGTGTGTGTGTGTGTGTGTGTGTGTGTGGGGGGGGGGGGTTATACAGTACCAACCTTATTAACTAATCTGGTTGTGTGAGCGGGAGGAAGAGTGTGGTGGGATTTGGAAAGAATGCCAATATTTCAAATCTTCCTTATGTCTTATTGAAACATTAGCTCATTAAAAAACACCCTAACAGACAGTATTTGATCATTACTTTGTAAAAGCATCTGAGAAAAATGTGTTTTTTTTACAAATTCTGTCTGTAAACCCAGCGATCTGTTTCACGCCGTCTTACCTTCGACCACGGCTGCAGCAGAGCTCTATTGGATTTCTCCTGTTTTTCCGATGGTTATTAAGCCTGAGAGTAGCCACTGGTGACCAGTGCATTTGACGCCGGCTAATGCTGGGTGAAGTGAAGAGAATACTATGTTAAAAAAAGCACGCCCCGCTGTTTCCCATATCTGCTAGAATCATGGAATCTGGATTATAACAAAGCTATTTTTCCCCCTCCATTTTCGCACATATTCAAGAAGTGTCATCTTTATCAATATGAAAGGTAAAACCACAGCGCCGAAGGGAGAAAACGGACAAGTCGGACTGACAAGTTGGAACACAGTGATTTCGCCACTCAGGAGCAGCAGAAGGAGAAAGTGGCAATTGCCATCAATGACAGGTTGCATGCTTCTGTCGGCGCAGACCGAGTGTCACGTTGTCAGGTAGAATCTCTTGCTTTTGCAAAGAAAAACTGCAATTTTCAGAAAGAGATTTTTTTTTCTTTCTGAAATTGTAATACCGGGGTGTAAGCCTTCATGGTTCGCTTAGTACATAAATAACATGCTTTCGCTTACATGCATTCCCTGCAAATACAGAAAGTGAATCCTCTGTACATACCGGGTGTGAATCAGTTTAAACCACCAGCTTTACTGCGTACATGACGGATGTGGATCTGATACGACTGTAACCTGTAATCACAGCAGCGATCACATGGACCGCACACACAAACGGAGAAAGATAATCCCTAAAAACACTACAGATTCACTCAATTCAAATTATAATTTTTTTGGGTGGGGGTGGGGGAATGAAAAATATATGATTTGTCCAGGAAGACACCTGCGTATTTTACAAATTCCCACTATACTAAGGACCAGGTGTCACTCTGAACAAGTCGAGGCATGTGAATGGGTTTGCTGTCTTGAATTCAATAAGTGGTGTCAGGCCTGGCGAGACTCATATCATAGAGAAAATATTATAATGTAAATTGATTCTTTCTGATTATTTGTCAGTGTGTGCATTTTTCATATAATATGGATGATAAATAATTTTTTACCTATGCTAGACATCTTGTTTTTAGCGTTTTGGCTTCATTCTCAGAAGGATATATCTTAATGCACTATTACAGTTTGTCTCGCGGTGAATAAGTGTATTCTAGTTCAACAAAAAGCCTTTTGTCTCATGAAGATTTGTCTCTGTTGAACTCATTATAGCAGCGTGGTATGTGGGTCAGGGCCAGGGAGAAACACAATAGACACACACAAACATGCCCATGTATTCTGATTCTGATATATATTGATATGTATTTACACACACACACACACACACACACACACACACACACACACACACAGTGTCAGGGCGCATCCCAGAAAATAGCTTCACCTCAGTTAAATGTCAAACAATCAACACATCATTTATTGATTGGCAGGAAACGACAGTGTCCCAACCGATCAAACTAATTCACACGTTCTAATAGGATCCGTGTTTCAACGTGACGGTCTGAACGTTGTTATAGTGGCTCGTCTGGTGCGAGTCTCCCAGCAAGCTGTAGTTTTCTGACGTGAAAATGATCAAAGTTAACGAGCGATGATTCGTATTAATCCCGTCATGTGTGAGGTACACAGAAAGACGGGGCACAACCATTACCAGCTGGCTGGCTTTGGCTCTTGGAGGGCAGAAGTCGTTCTCCATTTGCTGGATAACCTTCAGGCCGGCTCCATCAACTGTCAGTCGGGATGCTTTCTGAACAAACTCCGGCCCATTATCAGCCAAAATGGCCCGAACACAGGCAGCGGGTTAAATGTCAAATGCCTAAACAAATTGGTTTCACTCTTAACGTATCCTTGGACTTTGAGCGGCTCTGCATCTCCTCGAGGAATGTTACTTAGCTTTTAACAACAACACAAAACACTGCATATTTGTATGTTTCCTGAGGTTAATATGTGTGGAATGTGCGGTGCACAATGGTGAGATTTCTTTTTCATTATTATCATTATTATTATTATTATTTGGCACTGAGTGGGTGTCCTCTGCAGGCTAACGGTGCTGCGCTGGGACAATGGAGGCAGGGTTTTTTCAGTTTAATGAAAGCTTTGTTATTGTCAGGATCTGGTTCATTCATTGCATTCATTCACCGCCACGCGTGCAAACTGAAGGACAGTGTGTGTAAGAGGATGTTTGTGTGCTCTCATACTGAGATATTATAAGATGCGTCTGCCTTCCAATAAAAACAATAAACTAGGGCGCTTGTAAAAAATTAAGTCAGGAGAGCATTAACTTTGTGCTCCAAACTCACAAAAGATCACCTCTTGCACCACATATGAAACATGGATAAGAGGCATAAGTCTTTCTAGAACCCTTATAACACAAACAAATACAAATTATTTAACCACACACACTCAAATCCTCTGCCCATCACAAACTAACCCGTGAAAACAAACAAACACTTTCCAGCCTTCCTCACTGACAAATACACTCTAACACAACGAGCTGCCCAATCCTGTTAATTCCACTCATCCACTCAATGTCAAGTCCACCGTCTGCGCGTCCGTCTGGCTGGCTGACCCCGGGCCCCGCCCACCTTGACCCTGACCCCCGTGACCGCAGCTACCAACCCCCCAAAGCAGGGCCCCTCAGTGAGGGGCTACAATGGACGAAAAGGGAACGACTTAAGGCCTTAAAGGTGAAATAATGCACTGGGTTGTAATGTGAGTCACTGCCCAGCATCCTCAAAAATAAGAAAATATCAAAAATGTAAACTAAGTAAAACAATTTAAATGTTCATACATTGATATACATGTGGGGGACAAAATAGTAGAAACAACAGCAGCACCATCTTCCTCCCTAAAGCAGTAAAACCTAAAACTCCCAACAAAAGCTGACCATTATAACTTCCATTACAGGACGAATATACTTCCTTCCTCTTAGCTTGAAGTACCTAATAAACTGGTAGCTGAGTGTACATCATCTTTAAATACCAAGTACCTAAAAGTCAACTGACCAAGTTTAATTACCAAATAAGTCTCACTTCTGAAAGCATTTCCGGCGTTAAGAGCGGATTAAATGACCAGTAGAAACCGACACGTTTGTCGGAGTGAAGCTGACCCCGGTGTGTGACCCCAAACACCGGCCCACCTTCTATCTCTGACCCCCACCATAAAGAATGAGCAGTCAAACACGGGTCCTCCCTCCCTCCCTCCCCCCAGGTCTGGCCCGGCCTGGTCCCGGATGGCCCGGCCCTGTCCCGGGACTTGAACTTGAGACGTGACACAACAGCCGGGCCAGGCGTGGACGTATGAAAGAAAAGAATAGGGCCGGCTGACGGGGGTCGCTTGCATATGAATCGCCGGGGCCACCAGAGAGGGGAGGGGTGGGGTTAGGCGGTTAAGGGTAAAGGTCAACCCCTCCACCCCCACCCCCCAAATGCGGTGTCCCGGGGTCTCGCGCAGACCGCTCCCTAACTGACGAGCAGACAAAGGAGATGAGGAGGGGGTCCGGGATGACACGGGGCGCTGAGCGCTCGGACCCCTGCACCCTCCCATACACACAGGGAGGAAGGAGGGGAGAGTAGGGGGCTGGAAATGTAACACACACACACACACACACACACACACACACACACACACACACACACACACACACACACACACACACACACATATGCATGGATACACACACAGGCAGATGCGCTATGCAAACACACTTAGGCTCACATGTGCCACAGCTGAGGGACAAAAACATTCGGACACACACACACACACACACACACACACACACACTTTGGCCTCATCTCGCATGAATAAGCACACTGAGGACATTTGCATCAATATTTCATCACGTCTAAATTCAAAAGCTAACATTTGTGCACAGTGATGAGCACTTCCCTCCGTGAGCATTGATTGTATTCAAATGGGAAACATCACCAACAGGCTACTTGCAGCTCTGTGAAGATCACTGTCTGGTTCAAAGAATGTAGCTGTTGGTGGTAGAATAAAGCCCCGTATCATATATAATAAAAGTAGCACAGACCTCAAGATGAACTGGATAAAGTATAAATATATACGTGTCCCCACCAGCCCCCACCAGAATGTGTCAGCTGATTAGACAAACTGCTCCTCAGCTGAGAGGTCACCAGGATCGATTCCATCTTACGGGTCATGTGTCCTTGGGCAAGACACCAAATTTCTATCATGCCGCAGCCTGGCCCCTAATAAATGTTTGATTTTACAAGCCGAGGTGATTACGATTTACACGCCGGCCTGTATATATATATATATATATATATATATATATATATATATATATATCGCGTGGAAAAAAACGTAATCACCTACTGAGCAGAAGGAGGAAATATATCAATTTAATGGAGATAGCTTGATGTAATGACTCCATATCTTCTGGGAGTGTGGTTATTGTGACTGTAGCCACTTCAAATGTTACACTCTTCCTACATGTGTGTTACATGACTCACGTTACTATTCTTTATTTCCTTGCAGAGACCATAATAAACCTCGCAGTTCAGAGAAAAGGAGCGTTATTGAAGCGCTGCTGTGCTGTTTGATGGTGCCGGTGAGGAGGCCAACTAGGAGCAAGTAAACTGAATGCTTTGCCTTCTCCGGTAACGGATGACTGACAAGACCGTCTGCGTGAGCTGCCATCCGGCCGTGTTCTCTGACCCCGGCAAGACTGGAGCCCCAGAGCTGCTAGCAGTGTGTGAGTGTGTGTGTGTGTGTGTGTGTGTAACAGAACATGACGATGGTCATCGGTGATCCCTCACCGCCTCGGGCGAACACTAGCTAAATGTACCTCACTCAGTCTGCGAGACACTGACATGGATAGAGGCTTTGCATGTGTGTGTGTGTGTGTGTGTGTGTGTGTGTGTGTGTGTGTGTGTGTGTGTGTGTGTGTGTGTGTAACATCCAGATAGCGATGTAGCCGTTGCGGCTCCAGCCACCATGTTGAAGCTAAGCTGCTGTGTTGTGTGCTATCACTGCTGCGGTGCTGCTGAGATAGATAGGAGGATTGTGGGTAGCCCCCCCCCCCCCCCCCCCCCGAGAGCAGAAAGGGAGTGAGTGCTGGGCCCTAAATGCAGAATCTCCTTAGCTTGCACCCCCCGAGGGACGCGGACACAGGGCCATTTTCTGGGAGAGAATCATGCCGCCAAGCGGACAGCGGATTTACCATATTCATACCACTCTTTAGAGGGAGGAGGAGGAGGAGGAGGAGGAGGAGGAGGAGGGAGAGGATCTTCACCTGTCCCATTTCGCTGCTCTGACTGTGTGGTGCACCAGCTCCTGCTAAAACCCCCAAGGGGAAACCATTAAGGAGAAGCTTGCTTACTACCCAACGTCTCTCTTCCCCCCCCCCCCCATGAAGTATGAAGCCTCTCTCTCATTCATTCTGTATCCCCCGCTAATAAGGAAGGGTGGTTCAGGCAAGGCCAAAGCTAAAAATCCGGCAATAGCGCCCGTCTCTGCGTAGAAGTGGGGGCCGTAAACAGATACCTTCCAGGCCCTGATGAAAGATGTGTGGCTGCTGAAAAGTACCGCCGGTATATTGCTGCTGCTGCCACCAGCACGGAGAAAACAGCCCAGATTCATATCGAATGCTTTGATTGAAGCACCGGGAGAAACCCGCCGGAGGACGGTTTGTCAGGGATGTCAAACCGTGTGTGTGTGTGTGTGTGTGTGTGTGTGAGAGAGGATCGGGATCCGGCGAAAGATTTGTTTGGATACCTGCGTGGAATAAAGAGCGTGTGAGCGTGGTGTCAGCGCACGCTTGTGTTCACCACAGCTCGTCTGCGTGAGCGTAAATAAGTGTGACAGCGCCTTTGTGGTGTGTGTGTGTGTGTGTGTGTGTATGTGTGTGTGTGTGTGAACTATGCAGATCAAGGTAGCGAGTGTAAGAGAGAGGGGCAGGTGGGCTAACAGATTCATATCCAATATGAAGAGGTTAAGTGACGAGTCCAATCCTCCCCGCAGAGCAAAAAGAGAATGAGATTGAGATGCGGGAGGAGGAGGGAGAGCAGGGAGGAAGAGGAGGAGGAGGAAGAGAAGGGGGAGGGAGGGGTGTAGTACAACAGATTAATTTCATTTCTGGTCTGAGCACTCTCCTCTGCTGAAGGGAGAAAAAAAAACATAAAAAAGCAGGATAATAAAAGAGGATAAAAAGAAGAGGAGGGGGGTGATAAGCAGGGAGCTGGAGGAGAGAGTTTTTCCCTTTATCTGATGTAGTAAACGCGTGCGTACTGTATGGCGGGAGAGATTGGAGCCGCGGAGTGTGAAGACGATTATGTGTTCAGAACTGCCGTTGAGTGCGTCTGGCCTCTGTGCGTCTGAGGGGAGGGGAACCACGGCAACTTCACAGGCGAGAGCTAAATGATGTAGAGCGGCTAGAAACAAGTGTGAAGCCTTCTCAAAATATGTCCTAATTTAATAAAAACTATTCTCGATCAGCAACGTGTTGTTTCTTTCTACCCTATTCCAAACATACTTTACTATCTCACTGAAACGTCCCCATGGCCGTATTTTATGGATTATTGTATTATAATTTTTGCGGACCAAGCAGGAAGTTGCACTGGTTCCCTCGACAAAAAGCCAATGGGATTGTTTAATGCCTTTTGGATTGTTCACAAACGAACACCACTTTTATGATTTTTGAAACGTGAATGCAATCAGCAGAGGCAAAAAGCTACCGTAAGGCTATAAAGGAACTAGACGGCGGTCACATGACTTCGATGTCACCGCCACGAAGCTAAAGGCAGATGATGACGCCTTGTCGTCTCATTTAGCCACTTATTAGCGAAAGCCTTTTTTAAGATACGAAGAAGCTTCAAACTGGTGTGTTTACTGACGTATTTTATATCGTAGAACGAAAAGTTAAGATCTCTTAAGCTTGTAAAAAAAAAGAGAGTCCAGAGAGAGACGTGAAAAACAACCAACGCCACCATGTCTTACGGAGGACTCCACTCTGGACGGTTGTTACAACATTGGTACAAATCGCCTCGGGGTCAACAAAGACGCCTTTTTCTCTTTCCATTTGAAAGCTGATGTTTTTACTGCTGATGTTCCAGACAGGCGAAAGATTTTACTGCTGTTAGAGCAGTAGTTGCTGGAGACGTGTCGACTTGACACCGTACTAATCAGAATTGGGCCGGCTATCTTATGACGAATGAGAAAATTACACCTTGGAACAACAAAAATGGAGCCAGAAATGCAAGGTGCACCAGCTGTGTTTTTCTTTATTTTATTTGAGTGTGTTGTGGGATTTCTTTTTTGCTTTAACTCAGCGTGCCACTCAAACTGGATTCACTGCGTGCATTAGACGCAGCACACAGAGCACACGCAGCCCAGCCAAGTACTTGAGCGGAATAGCTCGCTGTCTAGCAATGCTCTTAGTCTGTTTTTTTTTATGCTTGTGGAAATTTCACATCTACGGATGAGCTTCTTTTCCCCTTCTTTCCTTTCTGCCGAGTGTTGAGGCGGTTGAAGGAAAAAACTGTCAACAAAGCACAAGTTCAAAAGAAGTCGAAGAAGAAGAAGAAAAAGAGGAGTCCAAATGAATGTTATAAACACTTTAGTTTGTCCTATTTTTTTTTGTCCGGTGGACGCTCTCGATTAGGAGCAGCATCAGCTGTGCAGTCCGCCGAAAACACCTTCTAAAAGCCCTTGAGCTCGCGGGTCTGGCGACAGCATGTGTGTGGGTGAAAATGAGTCACGGGGAGTAAATGCATGTATGTATTTGAAAGCGTGCATGTGTGTGTGTGTGTGTGTGGGTAGGGGGTTAGTTGAGTACAGCAGATTGAAGCACTAACCAGAGCACTCAGATTTATTAAAAAGGGCCGGACCCCAGCGCCTGTCCAACCCCTCCTTCCTCTCTCCGTCCTCTATTGTTGTCACTTTACTTCTGTCTCTGTGCATACACACAACCCCTCCCCTTCCCAACCCCTCCTGCATGATATTAAGTTTTTCTCTAAAAACCCTCTGCAGTCACCGCTGGTTCCTCCATAGGACTGAGGAAAGGGGGGGGGGCGGGGGTCAAGGGGAGGAAGGACGTGGTGTTTCTGAGGCCCCTCCTCCCCATCCATCGTCCGCTCTCCTCCACACACCCCCTTTCTCTCTCCTCCACGTTCATTACCATAATCCCTGTCCGCTAAATTAAATTGGGAGGGTTTAAATCCCCCCCAACCACAAACCAGCACTGACCACCAGCCAAGGGGACGGATGGGTGGAGAGAGGAGACAAAAGAGGTGGAAACCAATCTAACAAACCACACTTTTGTCATCCCACTTTATTAGCTAAATGTATCAGCGGCGAGGGAAGGAGCGCATTGTTGGCTGCGGGGATTCATATTGACCTGGGAACACGCATGCACATACAAATGCAAAAAAAAAGAAAAAGGGGGGGGGGGGGGACACACACAAAGGACACGCGCCGGCTCTCCGTGTGCGGTTTATTCGATACAAACTTCGTTGCCGTGCATAAAACGTCCCTGCGGCGCCGCGAGATTACATTACAGTGGCGCACGTAAACATGCAAACACTCGGAGGGGAGAGTGTACTCACACGCAGGCACACAGATGCAACACACACACACACACAACACGCCACTCTGCTTGTCCGCGGCCTTGTCATTTTTATTTAAAAATAACAAAATAAAGTCCGACAACTTTGAGACTGCGGACGCGCGCGTCAAAATGAGCTTCCACACACTTCCACAGGCAGGAGGTTTTTGTGTGTGTGTGTGTGTGTGTGTGGGGGGGGGGGGGGGGGGGGGGGGGGTGGGGGGGATCACACCCGGCTTCATTATGTCAGAGAGCTGTGAAGGAGGACAGAAGCGCTTCCTAAGCCACGCTCTCTCTATTCATGCAAGCAGGGGGAACAAGATCAATGCTCTTCAGGTTGGCACAAAAGACCAGCACTTCTGTATCGCACACAGCAGCAGGCAGTGATGGACATTAGCTAACAGATAAGCACACACACACACACACACACACACACACACACACACACACACACACACACACACACACACACACACACACACACACACACACACCTGCCACTGTACGACCTTCTATACACCCGCAGAACATGATAGTGTTTTTTAAACGTTTTAAATATACATGTGTATGCATTTTGTTCCCTAAAAAGCTACATTTTCCTGATTAGAACTACAGCGCTTCTTAAATTTGGCTACTTGAAACGTGACACATCACTCAAAAGAATATCTAATATATATTTTCATGGACGCTGGACATACAGATGATCTACTGGCTGTGATCCTGGATCTGGGATTAAGAGAATAAGATGATTCTATAAGTGTCTTGAGCCATAACAGTGAAACTTGGTGAATTCTTGGTTCTTCTTACGCTGCGTTCAGGACAACTACAATGGACCGCCACGCAGAGTCAGAGTTCCTACTCGAGACATCCATCGATGTCTCGAGTGTATATATATATATATATATATATATATATATATATATATATATATTAGAGATAAATGATGAGCTGTTTACTCAAAGCTCTGATAATACATCGATAAAACTACTAATGCCACGATTTGTTATAACTCATAAAATGACAATCTTTTATTTCCTTATCATTTGAATTGTGTGTTTTTAAGAGAACCAAAATAAAAGTGTAACATTTATAAGTGTTGATGACTTCAGAGTGGTTGAAATGATTTTTGGGACGGATGGAGCCTTGTAGACCAGCTGCTTTAACCAAACAACAAAAGTATCTATCTGTAAATATAGATCATCAATGATCGGCAATTAGTATCGGCGGCAAAATTAGGGATCTCTAAAAGTTATATTTTCTCCCTTTTTTCTTTTGTGCCGATCCAATCCGTGACTCTGATCCATGAACCGTGACTTTTTATGATCTGTTGCACCGCTCGTCAAACGTCACCATGTCCTCGGGTAGCTGCTCACCGAAACAAGAAAGGTTTTGTGCATCTTCCCTGCACAAACGTTGTTTGGTAAAACATGGAAAAACATGTCAAGTTCAACTGTGTTGAAAGAAACATGAATTTGTCACGTTTTTTGTGAAACACTTGGTCTGAAGTTAAACATTTCACCTGGGATAATTCCACCCTCCGAGTTGTTTGGAAGGCAGCTTTAATCCTCAGGACATCGCTGTTAATGCTTCTGATGATGCTACGTTGTAGCTCAGGTCGTGTTGAAATTGACGGGAGGAGAGCAGCACCGATGATAATGGCTAACGCACTGAGTTTACATTACATTTAGCTGATGCTTTTATCCAAAGCGACTTACATTTATTTTTTGCTCTATACACCGTAGACACAGCAACGGGGAACAATTAGGGGTTCAGTGTCTTGCTCAGGGACACTTCGACGTGTGAGCTATGGGGGGACAGGGGATCGAACCGGCTACCTTGTGGTTGCGGGACGACCACTCATCCCCCTGAGCTACAGCCGCCCCATCACGATGCGTTCATGCACTATTATTATACTATGAGTATTGGTATAGTTATCATGATTTGTTCAATGTTATCTTGTAAAATAAAAATAAAACCTTTTGATGTTTTTAAAACAACATAAATAGATCATAGAGATGAATTATGAGCTGTATAACTTCCTAACACTAGCTCATCATTAAAAACTCCTAATGAAAAGTTTTTTTAACAATAAAAATACCATCTTTTATTTCCCAATCAAATTAATTGTTTGTTTTTATGCAAGTAATGTTGACTATAACAAAGAAAAAGGATAAAATTAAAACATTTTGAACAGTGTACACTGACTTTAGAGCGGGTCAAATGATTTTTGGGGGTTTTGGTCAAAGAAGAACAGTCTTGTATATCAGCTACTCCAACAAAAATGATCCTTATCATCCGATATGACTTATTGACGATCAACAATCAGTAATGGTGGCAATAAAAACCTGATCGGGGAAATCTCTAAATTCGCTCTTTTTTCTTCTGTGACACGACCTAACACCGCAAGTGTTGTGATCCATCCACACACCTCTGACTTGTCTCCAGCGTGACACCTAATCATTCTGCTTAATTAGACGCCGAGCAGCACCTCAAGACCATCAAGACCATCCGCCAATCAGCTGCACAGCCTTCAGGTCCGGCTCCCTCGTCCTCTTTTCTTTCCAACCGGTGGCTCGTCGGGGCCAAGGTGGGGAATTATAGAGATGGAGAGGAGCACGAAGAGAAGGAATGCCAGCTATGAGACGAATGAATAGGCACGGGCTTCTTTATGCTATTTATGTGCGCAGAGGAGAGGGCCTATCGACGGGCAGCTTGTCGGACAAAAGGGGGAGAGCACACTGAGTGCATTCGATTACGGCCGCGCATCGGTGTTAAACCAAAAAGCTCCCCTGCTGTGCCCAGGATTCATCATTTAGTAGGGGTGTAAAATGGACATTGGCCTACACACACACACACACACACACACACACACATATAGTACTAAGATGATCCATCAGGGAAACGCGTATGTTCACATGCACACACACCAGGAATAAGTACTCAGTAAGTACACTGGTACTCATGTTCACACACATGGAAATACCAGAAACGTACTCACAAATAACCGCAAACACACACCAACACACACATTACGATTACAAACCCAAAGAGAGCGAGGCACACAGGGAAGTCAAATATAGCCTGAGTACAGCCAATTTAGCCCCTAATGGTCTTTGTGACCATCAAGAGCACAAGACAAAGATGACTGTCCACTGGAAGGTGCACGAGTGTGTGTGTGTGTGTGTGTGTGTGTGTGTGGAGGAGGACAGTGTTTACCTAGATTCATTTTCCTCCTATATGTGTGTGTCTAATGGCCTATGAATGTTTCCACGGTAACAATGACAGTTTGAGCTGGTTGGCTGGATCGACACACGGACAGCAGTGGAGGGGAAGCAGAGTTCAGGTGGCCATATTTGGTTATGGGGGCGGTTATTCTTTATTTCATAGCCGCACAGCAGGTAGTGTCCGTGCTGTGAAATGACTTTTATCATCGTTGTGTAACAAAGACAAAAGGTTCCGCATGTGTGTGTGTTTGTGATTGTGTGTGTGAGAGGGTAATGTACAGAGAGTGTATGTGTAAAGAGGTGGATAAAATAGTAACATTTGCCGCCATCACGTGATGTGGGCTTTTATTTTTGCGGGGCACATCCCGTTCAATGCCTCTGGTTTATTTGGAATAGACGGAACATAACGATCTCGCCGAATTCACTTCTTAACCCAAAGAAGTCACTAAACGTGCAAGATTTATTTTTTAAAGGATGACGAGGAGGTTCCTCTGTGAAGTGAACTCTGGGAAACGCAGTCTAGAAACACCAGAGTGAATATTGTCAAGACGAGAAAAAGAAAAAAAGAATAAATAAAGCATGACGACACTGAAAACTTTCCCACTTTAAAGTACTTACTGTATGCAAATGTATGAAGGTGAAGCAGGTGTGCATGTGTGTGTGTGTGTGTGTGTGTGTCTGTGTGTGTGTGTGTGTGTGTGTGTGTGCAGAGCCCTGGATGGGGGCGAGGCGGCTTAACACAATAAAGCATGTTGTATTGACATCTGTGTTGTGTCTATTGATTCCCCATTATGGAGCTAACAAACCCGCCTGGACGCTTTGTCATTCGCAATCACGTTAGCACCGGGAGTCACCGACAACGCGGCCCCTTTTAAAATCTGATCCATACACGCACACGCACACACACACACACACACACACACACACACACACACACACACGCAGATGCAGGTGTCCTCACTTTTCTCGCATTCCTACACATTGGCGCCGAGCGTTCCTGTCACCGAGCGCACTAGGTCCACCCACACACACACACACACACACACACACACACACACACACACACACACACACACACACACACACACACACACACACACACACACACACACACACACACACACACACACACACACACACACACAGACACGCGTTAGAATCCCAAATTCTAATACTAACATATCAACAGTCCACATATCCACACATCAGCCAACACACACACACACACAGACGCAGACACACAGAGTGTGGAGAGTGGTCAGTGCCGGCTAATCAATAGCGGTGGAAGGTTAAAACCACTCACACAATGGGCCGCCATGAGCTTGCGGTTTTCCAGATGAACCGCGTATGCCGGACAGATCCATAACAGACCTCACTGTGCAATTATCGTCCACCTGTGCCTGCAGCACACACGCACACACACACACACACGATCATACACACATGCCGATAATGCATGTATGCATTCCACACGTTGCACAGACACATGAAGAAATGCTGCTCCGTCCTCAGCAGACCGGCATGCAGGCTCATGGACGGACACACACACACACACACACACACACACACACACACACACACACACACACACAGCCAATTAATCCAAGCACCGGGGCCTTTTCTCTGGCCCAGTTTGGTGTGGCCCAGACAACACAACCCCCTCCTGGTCACCGCGAGGTGAAGATACTGGGTGGGAGAGGAGGTAGTTATCGAGCAGCACGGAGCACTGTGTGTGTGCGTGTGTGTGTGTGTGTGTGGGCAGGAGGCTAGGCTTTGAACTCTGCAATAAAAGTTCCTCTGCTGGCTTATTAAACAATAGAACCGGATAGAGTAGAGCAGCAGCTTATTGTTCCAGTATCTCTCCACGACGCGGTCGCCGCGCTCATTTGGTTGAAACAGTCACCAGATTGCTCTTTTTGTTTGTTTGTCCGGCTTGTTTTCCGTGTGGTATTTTTCATACCACCTGCATAAACATGTCTGTTACGAGGCTCTCTGTGTTCTTTCGTGACTTTTCCTCACTGTGTAAAGAGGTAAACTAACTAGAAGAGCAGACAGCAGGACAAAGCTCGGACCAAAGAGAGCAAAAACCAACACAGTGCTGAAGAACGACAGCTCGGGTAAGAGGCCTCTCGGAGTAGCCGGCATAAATAAACCATGCCCCAGACCAGACACGTGCCCTCTCTCTGTGAATTTGACAGCTCTCCGTTTTATGTGGGCCACGGTGGCCCTGGAGGATTTTACAGCAGTGTACATAAAATAAAAAAAGAGCATTTAGATTTCCTTTGTTACGGCGCAGAGCAAGGGGGAGGGAGGGGGGGTGGAGGCGGGCGAGCAGCGACAGCCACAGGTCTCCTGTCCTCTGAGGGAAACACCACACAGCAGAGCTCGGCCGTCCGGTCACATCTCTGAGCCACACCAGAAAAGAGAAGGACCCGTTGCTTTAAAATGAGCGTCGGCCTCCGCTCTCCAGCGGGTTCATCTGGTGTCTCTTTTTGTTGCTGTTTCTCTTGCTGTTCACTCCCGTTTGGGAGAGAAACAACTCACACCTCTCCGTTAGATATTAGAATTTTTAAACATGACTTAAAACAGAAAGGCCTTGAAAAACAACAAATGTGTTCATTTACTGCCGGTCTTTAAAAAAAGCAACGCGTGGACTTGAGATTCTGGCGGTATGAGTCAAAAAAATAATGAATAAGCTCTTTTTTTCCCTGCATGCGTAAGGAGTTAAAGGGTCCACTTTAATAACGGCGTCAATATTTAAAACAATTACGATGCCTTTTTATATTATTGTTCGTTATGTATTCAGATCTAAACACAGGTGCTGATATTTCCATTCGTAGAGGGAGCTTCCAAAACACAATTATGGCTGATGGGTAAACAATCGTATTTATATATTACTAAATTAAATGAAAAGATAAAACGTGGAGAGAACATCTTCTCCCTCCGATAACAAATGCGATCCGGTGACTGTTTCTCTGCGGGGACGTGTCCGAAGGAGCTGAGCTGAGGCCAGCAGTCTGGACGGCGTGGTGTTAAAGAGCCGAGCCGACAAAAAAACCCATAAGCCCTCGCTTTAGATCCACTGTAGAACCACTGTCTGCTAGCGTCTGCTGTTTAGGACCTCTCTCCTCCTCCTCCTCCTCCTCCTCCACTGAACCTCACTCACCTCATCTTACGCTTTTGACACCCCCGTCTTTGCTCACTCACTGATGCAAACACACCTGGATATGTGCACACACACACACACGTACAGGTGCAGGCAATCGTACAGATGCACACCTTGGTCAAAGGCGCAGATCAGAGAGAGAGACAGAGCATTGTGGGTAACAGACTTAGCTAAAGTGGCTTATGGGGCCCCGGCCAAATCACACCAGGCAAATCCAATTCAACAACCTCCCCCGTCCATGGGGAACGACGGAGAGAGAGACAGAGAGGGAGAGAGAGTTTGCATTTGACTGAAAAGGCTTTCGTGTCAAGTGAATACTCCACAGAAGTGAGAGAGAGACAGAGAGAGGAGAGAGAGAGAGAAACAGGGGGATTCTGACTTTCTTTCTCTCCAGAGATCAAGGATGAAAGTCTGAGGAAAAGTAGAAGGGAGACAAAACAGACGGGGAGATGAGGGGATGCATGTTGGCCTTTGATCTCCTACCGAGTTTTATTTATCTTGTGCGAATTATGGCTGCTTTACCACACCAACAATGTCCAAATATTATATATATATATATATATATATATATATATATATATATATATATATATTTTAAGCATTGCTCCCTGCAGGAAAGATGCATGAGGGAAGACGACCCGCTGAGCTCATGTTGTGCGTTCATTCTGTGCAGCGTTCCTTCAAAGGAGCGACCCTCCCGCCCAGTCAGGAAGGGCTCGGGTTCTGGTTCTGGATTCTCTCATCTGTTTATTAATTCTTCCACTCGCTTTCATTAACTCACTGGTTCCACACCCAGTTAGTTCACTAACCGACACTCATTATTAATTAATAATGTATGCACTCGCTCATTCCGTCGTTCGGTTACTCCACCTCTCCTTCTCTCATCGTGTCTTTCGCTTTCATTTCTTTAAGAACCGGCATAGAGATTGACCCCCCCCCCCCCCCCCCCCCACACACACACACACACCCACACGGCTCGGCACACATACCTAACCCCCTCCCCCGCCTCATCTGTCATTTTGAAATTTGCACCTGGATGGATGCTGTCAGAGCCCCCCCCCCCCCGCTCTAAACATGCAGACCCCACTTCAGCCCACGCGTACGGTTTGTGTTCCACAGGTAGAATAAAAAGTAAAGCAGGCGACTAGAGAGCCGGCTGACCCCTAACCCGCCGACATCGATGAAAAGAAAAAGGAATATGCTGACGGAAGAATACATTTTCTATTTGTGTCCATCCGGTGCTTTTCTTTGCGCAAACCCGTTACCGTGGGCTCTATTATAGCCATAATAATAATAATAATATCACTGATACAGCCCTTTAGGAATATTACAGGAACATTATAGTGCGATGGAGAAAAAGAGTAAAACAGAACGAGCGCTGCTGCCCTTTATTGACCGCGCTTGCAAGTCATTAAAGCAATATCAGCGTGATCACCGGGTATTAACGCGCAGCAGAGGCCCGATAAGGTCGTTATAGTAACCAACTATTGATTGACGAACTCGCTGCGAGTCCCGTCAGTGATGGGCCAATTATAGAAATATTAGTATCACCAGTATCATTCAAGTGAGGGTCTGTTTTGTTAGTGACAATTATGTTCACTTTATTTTGCCCAGAGATTTGAATTTGAATAAAATTTAGAGGATGTGTTTTTTTTTTCGTCTCCAGGAAAGACAAACTTTCTCCCTCAGCCAACTTTGGCTGCTTGCTCCATGTCGGAGATCAATACGTGGTAATCGATAGGTGGCCGTGAATATTCCAGACCAACCTGGCCGAGGAGGACTGAAGGAGAGGAGAGGAGGAGAGGAGCCAGATGGGATGGAGGTTGAGATGGATGCATTGAATGAAAGAGGAAAAAGACGAGGCCTCTCCGTGTGACGGATGCTAATGAGCCCAATATTCATGCACCCAATTTTGCTGCGTTTTACTTTTTGGATTCCAGTAAGTATCTTAATTGAACTCTCTGCCTTGTTAATGATAAATGCAGAGATGCAAAGGGAAAGATGGCAACAGGAGAAGAAGACAGAAATAAGTGCTTTTCGGGCTGAAATATTTAGTCTTCTCATTCTTAGGAGGCAGCTTTCACCTGTTCGGGTCGTTTGGAGCAAAGCAGAATAAGACAAATCACAAGAAGAGCGTTGATTTGAATTTCATACGAATCAAACAAATAATTTAGCAGAATTTTTTTCTTTCTTCAAAAACGTTTGAAGCTGTGAAAAAACTTTACTTTAATAAATGGGAAAAAAATGCTTGATGCCAGTTGTATATATATAATGTGTCACATTAAGTCAAATATAGAGAGGATTAAAATATAAATGGCATCATGGGATTTATTACATTTACATTCTAGATGAAAGTCAGATAAGATTGGGATGCTGTGTGTATAACTGTAACTAAATCTACCGGGTTAGAAATGAAAAGAGATTACGCTAAAGATTAAAACATATTTTTTTTAAAGGTGTTTTATTCTTTGTGTAGGTGCACCCTTGTGTAGGAGATTAAACGGGAGTCTCTTACCGGGGCTGGACCGCGGAGCCAGCGAGGACTTGAGTCTCCAGGCGCTGAAGTCGGACGCAGTTCTCTGAAAGACGAAGGGGACCGGCAGGGGGACAAACATGGTCCTCTGTCGACCTGGGGGTCGCTGGTAGTTTCTGTTTTTTATTAGGATTATTCTAGTCTCACTTTTCTTCAGTTCTCATCCGTCGTGCTTCCGTCGATCTTTGGCCAATTCTTCGTATGCTTTCCAGGTTTGTGGACAGCCGCTTGTACAGGACGTTTGTTTTGTTTACAAAACAATTAAACAAACAAAAACAAGAGGCTCGGTATTTGGCTTTTTTCCCCTCCGTGGATCGAGTTCGTGTCTCCAGCGGATTCACATCTCAATGTTGTTGTTTCCACCCCTTTTTACTTGCGTCCTCTTGGAGTCAACTAGTCCGACACACGCGCACGCGCGCGCGTACAACACAGCACGGTGCGGGCCGCGCTGCTATAAGCTTTGGGTTGACGACGTAAAGCTGATATCCGCAGACGGGCTAAACCGGGCTGGACGGTGGCGGACTCCCGTTCTCATGGCAGCACGTGAACGTAGCGGCGCGTGCTCCCCGTCTCAGCCGCTCTGCTCCGGCCGTGTGGCGCGCGCGCAGCTGGGCTCCATGTATTGTGTCCAGGCGGCTGTGCGTAAAGACCGCGCCGGCTCTCCGTCTTCTCCTGCTCGGCCTGGGTCTGCTTTGGTTTTGGGTTTGCGGAAAAAAGAAAAAGAAAAACGATGTGCTTCTCCTCCCCGTGCACGGGCATGAAAAGTCTCAAACAAAAACACACCGGGTGGATCCTCCGGTACAGAGAAACGAGGAGGGGTGTGTGGGGGAAACTGTCCGGGTAGAGTTGCTTCTGTAAATTATTTTTGGTTGTGGTAAATATTTGGTTTAGTAGCTGCTGGTTTGCTGGAGGACACGCGCACACAACGCCACGCGAGAATACAACGCGAGGCGATTATTTGGTACAAAAAAGATGGAATAATCAAATCATAAAGTAAGGCTACGCGGGCACCTCCTGTCTGACTTACGCTCCTCCCTCTCCTCCCCTCGCTGTTGCTCTCTCTCTCTCTCTCTCTCTCTC
>JBAMJR010000419.1:2942500-3297500 GCA_038501785.1 Myoxocephalus aenaeus | reverse complement strand
TCCTGCTTCTAATACTCTTAATGCTATAAGCTGTTATGGCCTGTATTTCTACTACTACTACTACTACAGTATTGTCCTTCTTCTGAAGCCTGTGTCCTATGATTCGGAGCATGTCCGTTACCCGCTGTAGCTTTTGATGTCATGTATGCACAGACACACACGTCACATCACAAAGGGATCCCCCCTCCCAATAAAACAATCCCACTCCCCATTGACAGATGACATCCGCGTGTCCAACGAGCGAGAGAGGGAGGAGAAAGAAAGGGAGTGAGAGGAGGAGGAGCCGGGTAAAGAAGCGACCGGTTGTCCCTCCAGAGCCCCCCTTTCCACGCGAGGGTCGAGCGCAGAGGAGCCCCGATCCAAACTCCTTCCAGACAAAAGCAATTATTTCTTGTAGAATATAGTGTGTTTTGTGCGTCCTGTCGCGGGGTGGGGAGGGGCGAGGCAAGGATTTGAAGGAGAGGTGAAAAATATGGCGCACGGAGGGCCTCATCAATAGCAATATGTTCTTTTCCCCTCCTGTTATATCTATCCTTTTATAACTTCTCTTCAACCTGCTGCACACACACACACACACACACACACACACACAGACAGACAGACAGACAGACAGACAGACAGACAGACAGACAGACACACACACACACACACACACACACACACACACACACACACACACACACACACACACACACACACACACACGTAAACAGACAGCTGTACAAGAGGAGCCATAAATAGATTCCGCCCTTTTATCTTTCATCCCAGACCTGTTGTTTCTGTATCCAGCCCTGAAAATATGCTAAACTGTTATGATATTTAATTTAATATTTCATTGTCAGCGTACAGACTTTCTTTATGATTTATAATAAGATCGGTTCAACTGCAATCCACACACACACGCACGCACGCACACACACACTGTCTCCAATTGAGAGCTATATCCTATAAAAGCGTAGAATCAAAGGATTAAAGTTTGTTGCATAAAGTAACATTTGTATACAATATATGAGTATATTTTTATTGTAGTATTGCATCAGTAGGCTTTACTATTTTTGTAAGAACAAAAAATACATACATATCTCAAGAAAACCAGACTCTGACTGCTGTAAGTGAACGCATCCTTTTCGGTACGGGAAGTCTATCGCAGAATTAGATCTTATTGCTCTCTATCTGTCTGCTCCTGCTGTGTGTGTGTGTGTGTGTGTTAGAGAGAGAGAGAGAGAGAGAGAGAGAGAGAGAGAGAGAGAGAGCTAGTTCATTGTTAAATGGCAGTGTCATGTTGACAAACGAGTTGGTTGAATTAAATTCTCCCTCATCAATAACAAGAGGGGGCCCAATCAATACCGGCTTACAATTATATCACCGCCTACCCCTCCGCTACCGCTGTAACCACACACACACACACACACACACACACACACACACACACACACACACACACACACACACACACACACACCAAGAGATAGCGAGAGAGAGGGAAGAATCATTACCTTGCTGAAACATCTGGGCTTAATAGACACTAAACTATTCACACTCTCACACACACACACACACACACACACACACACACACACACACACACACACATGTGTGTGTGTGTGTGAGTTATTTTACTTTGGTGTTACATGGATTATTATAAACACACACACACCCATTTGGACTCCCGTACACACTGAACACTGAGGGGAATCATTCATGAGACAGTGACCCTAGTAAACACACACACACATTATTTTTAGCACCTGACATTTGGTCTATTTTCAGCGCGTCTCTCTCTCTCATTCTCTGTCTATGCGTCTCTCTCTTTCCTCTCGCGGCCTGACTAAGTAATCAATGCTGACAGATTGTCAATAGGCCGGTCCGGGCCCTGCCAATACCTCTCCTACATATCCATTATTCCTCTTAAGGCCGCGGAGGACGAGCGCAGAGGAGTAAAACACGACGCTGTCGATACGCCACCTTGATGCGATCATCGAGGCGGAATCGATGCTCTTGCTTACAGCTCACGAGCTCGGCGGGAAATCGCGGCCGGCGTGGAAATCGTTTCGCGAACACGCATCTTTCTGTGTTTCTTATCTTCAAAAGCTGGGGGAAATTGTTTTTCTTTCTTCTTTTTTTTTCTTTCTTCCGTGCATACTCTCTTTCATTGTTCGCATAATTTTATTTCGACTTAGAAAATTCTGGGAATTCCCCCGTGTTCGTGTTTCACACATGCTCTGCATCCTATTTCATCCTGGATTGGTTGTAATGGATTAAAGATGTATAATGTGAGATGTGAGGGAGGGAGGGGGCAATATTGCCTTTTGCTCGCACACACACACATACACACACACACACACACACACACACACACACACACACACATACAGATTCATGTATACATACTTAGTGGCACATGCAAGCAAACACACCGTAACATGCATGTGTAAAGTATACACACACACACACACACACACACACACACACACACACAGTCAAGACTTGTGCTCAGAGAGGCCCAAACAGCTTAGCTTAGCACAAACGCTGCATCAAGGCTCGAGGTAATGCCAATGACATGGATGGAGCTTTCCAGCCCATGCAGCCTGGAGTGTGTGTGTGTGTGTGTGTGTGTGTGTGTGTGTGTGTGTGTGTGTGTGTGTGTGTGTGTGTGTGTGTGTGTGTGTGCGTGCGTCCGTTACAGACGTGGGGGGGAGATGAGAGCCTTAAACACTGAGAGGATCAGACCCGACTCTCCTGGACACCATGGAATACGATCAAGAGGAAAGAGTGAGTGTGTGTGTGTGTGTGTGTGTGTGTGTGTGTGTGTGTGTGTGTGTACGAGAATGATAGCAAGACATAACTGCAGCTTTGAGGCCTGAAAGGTGTTTCAAATGTCGTCTTTCTGGCGCTGAAATAGCATTTCATACAGCGTCGCTGAATGTATTCAAAGTATACAAATTAGATCCAAATCGTCCTGTCAAACACATTTAAACTTTTAAGCAAATTCTTTAAAAAATAAAGCATAAGCATCTGTCTGACCCTGAAGATATATTACTGCTCATATTAAAAATGTATTTGCGAAGTTGTATTTGTCGTATGTGAGGCAAGGGGAGGTTTCTCCATTTAAAATAGATTCCTTAAATGATGGAGTACGAAAACAGCCAACGATTCCTCAAGACTGTTTCTCTAACACACACACACACGCACACACACAGGCACACACATGTCTCTCCTTTGAGGTGTGCATTTTATCCACACACGCTTTATAATCCCTTATCTTGTAGTACATAAACACCATCGACTCAAGTCTCAAATCTCTTTTCTCTGCATCTTTTTTCTCCATGTTTACTCTCTATCTGCTTCCCTCTCTCTCCGTCTGCCCCTCGCTCGCTCTCAAACACACACATGCACGCACACACACACACGTTTGGTTCATGCTCGGCCCGCGTGGTGTTCGTGGAGAGAAAGAGAGACAGACACACAGTGTGTGTGTGTGTGTGTGGGTAGATTTAGAAGCGGGGATCAATGAGAAATGTAGAAATCAATGCACTTAGCAGTGGGAAATCAATGGGGCCTAATCGGGATGCCAATGGCACAAGTCAAAACAATTAACAAGGAAGAAAAATGTTTAACAACCCCCCCCCCCCCCCCCTGATCCCCCCCACACACACACGAACACACACACACACCTCCACCACCCCAACCCAATGCCTACACAGAGACGGAGGGAGCGCAGGGAGGAGAGAAGGGCTGCAGTAATGCCTACAGGTCTACAGAATGAAAGGCATGGACCTTGTGAACTGTCTGTCTGGGTGTGGGTTTGAATCCAGGTCCATATAGGTACCATCCTCCCAAAAGAGGGAGGATGAACAGAATTATCAAAGAAGAAGGAATTTGATTCAGAAGTAAAAAGTGCCGAGTCATCAGAGGATTTAACCCGTCGACAGTGAAAAGATGGAAGTTTCAATCTCGCTCATTGAGGACGATAAGACTGAAAACATACGCCAATCAGAATCATACGTTTTGGGCTGTTAATCCACGGTGGCAGCAGGCTAAGCTAGTTACCGAAGATGCTCGTCGCTAAAATGAGAATTGCTGGTCCACCTTAAAAGTCAGGTTAGTGAGGCGCTTGTCATCTTTTCCGGTTCACAGTTCATAATGGGTTAAGAAGCTGTCAGTCAGAAAAAATGACCATTTCTAAACCAGTGTCCCCACTCGGCCCCCTTGCCCATCGCAGAGCGATGGGGAAGACATCCACTATGCTTCTGTCCATCCGGGGAGAGGGATCCTCCTCTGTTGCTCTCCTGAAGGCTTCTTCCCTTTTCTCCCTGTGAAAGGGTTTTTACTATCTTTATTTCCTGATCCGATGTGAGGTCCCGGGACAGGGACGTTATGTGTACAGATTGTAAAGCCCTCAGAGGCAAACTTGTGTAGGGTTTTTAGAGCCTAGTTTGTCAAATTTGGACTTTGCACAATGTAAAATGAGAAATTGTTTATGTGTACATTACAATGCATGGAATATGATAATTAATAAGGGATATTATTATGAAGGATTTGTAATTGTATGCATATTTACTGTGAAATGATTAATGTGTGAATGAATGTTAGATGCTGCATGCTGCATGTACTGCCGCTTTAAGGACTTGTAGTTCTCTTGTTCGCCTGAGGTGGCGGAGCTGAAGATTGGCTTTTGAGACTCTACCGGTCAGCAGAAGAAGAAGAAGAAGAAGAAGAAGTGGACGGGACTCCGTCACTTTAGTTGCGGGCCAATAGCGAGTGAAGCGGCAACCAGAGGTGTGGGCGCGGGACTGTTAATGAGTAGGTTGGGCTCTAGGCTCCATGAATGATATAAATGAACTGCATGAAGGAGAAGCGTTCTCTTTTCCGGCTACTAGCGAGTGAATCGGACCTGCGTGCCCGTGGAGTTCGCTGTGGACCAAAAGAGCTCGATCGAAAGCATAAGCTGTCTGTCTATCACTTTTTATTAAATATTCTTTTATTACAACTTTCTTGGACCCAGGACCTTATTTCCTCGCACCATCTCCCAGGATTTTTGAGCATTTTCTACACTTGTATTTGTGATTTTGGGCTATACAAAATAAACAGAATTGAATTGAATTGAGAGCTGCATTCCACACGCAACTTTGTGAGATCAACCAAACCTTTGAACCGCACTTGAGCCTAGTTACTGAGCCTGAGCGGGCCCTTGTGGTACAAGCATGGTCACCAGGTGCCCCCTTCCAAGGCCCGATTCCTGAGTGGTTCTGAGCTCTCGCGCCAACAACACAACTCCCACTCCAACCTGACGAGCTGGCAGCCTGTCAGCCACATTATGCTCAAACCAGATTCATTCAATTTGACCAATAAATACTACGTATATGGCATGTTTTTAGCTATTATACATGTTGTATCAGTTGTAATATTCTTGGACGCACAACACCTTTCAGGGACTCTGGTACTGCATTATGTACAGTTGTTTGAATGTTGAGTCCCTTTTCAAATAAACACAGGCCTTAAAGGTCGCTTTAAATAGTTTGCACATTCAAGAGAATGACATTTAACCGACAGTCTGAACTGACCGCAGCAGCTTTCTCTACGAGGACGTCAACAGAAGGTGAAGGTTTTTTGCCGATGAGGATTTCGGGGGGAGTTATCGCCTCACCGCGCCGATGGAGATGAGTGGGGAAGTGCGGGTTTTGTTTGATGCCTCCTGCAACTTATAAAACCTGCCAATAAAAATACTTCTTTCCGAAAATAATTGAGTGATGGAGATGACACAAATATACCCAGTGGCATGCTGGGAGAGAGACAGAGGGCAGATAGGTAGCGAGAGGAGAGCCATAGAAATGTATAGAGGATCTGAAGGTATGGCAAGGCCACATGCCGAAGGACTGCGGTCGGGTTTAGTGTGTGTGTGTGTGTGTGTGTGTGTGTGTGTGTGTGTGTAATGGGGAGGCGGCGGTGGGGTTGATCTGGGGCCAATCAATAGCGGCAGGGCTCTCTTACGACCCCTGAGTTCCTCCTGGCTTGGCCGGCAGGATGGAAATCAATGGGCCGGGTCCATAACTCAGGATGGTGTGTGGATTAGTGAACTGTCAACTAATCAGAGAGTTACTGAATCTGACACCGCAGCTATTAACCTATCGATGTGACACTCGGCACTGACACACGCTCACACACATGGATGTACATATATATATATATATATATATATATATATATATATATATATATATATATATATATATATGTATGTATATATATATATTGACAAACACAAAATACCTGAAAGCGGCTGGTGTTACGCACAAGCACACGTTTACTTTCTGGTGGGAGGTACAGCAGATATGATCACACTCATGTAGAGAGCTGGATAGGATGCGTAGTCACACTTCATGGTTAGAAGAATCCAAACGTACAGTATGTTCTCTGCGCTTGATGTGACATCGTACGCACAGACTAGCGGATGAATTATTTGGAATACAGGAAGGCGAAATCAGACGAAAAGGTCCATCAATAACAAAAAGCATTTAGTGAATTGATAGAAAACGTGGTCACACGTTACTCTACCCCCTATATATAATAAATGGCTTGGAGCACACTGTCATGTTGGAGGTAAACGCAAGGCTGGCGTATGAACAGATAAGGAATGACAAGTAAAACACAGGTGTGAGTATGAGAGGTCGACCGGTTTGAAAGGCCGACATAATAACACAGTTTGGAGCAGGAAAAGGCCGGTTATATCAATCTCAAACTGAACTTCAGACTCAAAGAGATGTAATTAATACAATGATGTGGAGCTGAACATCAACCCAACAATAAAACAAATACAGGTGAGAGCATTTTAATTTGAAAGGGAAATGTTTGTCACCGCCACATCAGCTGGAGTTCACGACACGTCTAACTTCTGGCGGCGACTTTCCACCGGTATTGTCGCTCAGAATCTCATCCTCAGCAAGAGAACATCCTGACGTGAGATTTGGCCGATTACGTACGTCCTTGGAATATGTTCTATTTATTTATTTGTTCACAACGGCCGCTGGCCAAGTTACTTCTCTTTGTTGAACACAATGCTGCTTGCATATTTCAGGGGTACGGAGGGTCTCAAAGTGTGCGACCCCATGGATAGTTACGTGGCCGGATTGTGTGGGAAAGCGCCACGTTGGTGTGTGCGTTAGAGCAACAGCCTCGCATCGAGGCCAACCAGGTGACAGGGCTGCGTTATTTTTCCCAGAGATAAACCCAAAACGTGGACAATTAATTGCCTTCTAAAAAATGTATGTCTTTTGTAAAAAACCTAACACAAAGTCTGTCCCCTATTTATGGCTGAAGCACACTGACCCCTTATATCTGCGTACAAATCCATTATTACGTTTTATAAAGCATTTATTAAATGTTTGCTAAATAAAGGCGAACTTCAAGTGAAGTATTACTGCATGGCTGGGCGAACAGAAACTTATTTATATTGCTTCATTTGCACACAGAATCACACAAGTGGGCTGTAATAAAATACAAATAAAAGGTTTGGAATAAAGGAAATTAAATTATGGCAAAATCTATCAATAAATACAAAAACTGGATAAAGTCTTGTAATTTACATTTTGATTTGGAATATTATACCATCAGTACATCTGCTTTAAGTGCCTTTTACGTCTCAGGAATTGACAAGCAGTCGAGACACACTCATTAGAGAGGACGGCGTGGGAAACACAGCATTGGACCGCTCCGCTGAGAACACCGCGAAATAACCCACATTTGCCGTCCTGGAAATAAAGACGCACTTCAAATGCAAAGAGCTTCATTCAGAACACACGGATCTCTAAAACACATTGATCCCTGTGCGGCTCATTTAGAGATCATTGAGAAATGGACAGCCATCGTGCAGACGCGGCACATGTTCTGTGTGATTGTTTGAATGTGAGCAAACCAGAGAGCTGGATGTATTTAGATGTATTCCACTGTGGCGGCTCAGCAGTGCACGACGAAGCCTTGTTTTACCTGCATGCTAAATTATTTATTAACGCTCACAATGCGTTTGTTTCTGCTTGAAAGCGAGCACTGATATGAACAAAGGCTGTAATTTCATAACATGTTATGCCATTTATATTTAAGTCCTGGACGTCTCTGTCAGCTGAAAGAAAAAGGAGCTATCTCCACATAATACGCCGAGTTTAGGTGGCTTTACTCTGCTTCTGCTTTTTTTTACCCACAATTCATATCCAGATTCCTCTGTGCTTCTTCAATATGTAGACTCTCTAATCTTTTGACATTCTCATGTTCCTCTAGTGTGGAACTACAGGCTTATTCTGTGTCAAGGGTGCTGGTTCGTTTTTACATTATTCTCTTCTTTTCTTCCGTCCTTTTCTACTTTTTTTAGGGGGGGGGGGGGCGAGCAAAAGGAGATTATTTTGGGGGGTAATTCCATTGAAACCGCTCTGAAATAACTTGACTTGGCATGTGCCTATACAAGGCTCCACAAAAGGCTCCAAGAATACTATTCAGTAATGGGGTAAAGCAAGAGAAGAAGCAGGACAAAAAGCCTGTGTGTGGTGTGTGTGTGCGTGTGTGTGTGCGTGTGCGCGTGTGTGTGTGTGTGTGTGTGTGTGCGTGTGTGTGTGTGTGTGTGTGTGTGTGTGTGTGTGTGTGTGTAGGTGTGTGTGTGTGTTACAAGAGCAGCTGAAATGAGGGAGAGGAGAGGGAGAATGAAATCACCTGAGAGAAAATAAGACAGCTAGCTGGAGGGAAGAAAAAAACAAGAAGAAGAAGAAGAAGAAGAGGATGAAGCAGCAGCAGAGAAACCGGTGGAAACTAATCAAGTGTTGAGGAAAAGAGAAAAGCGCACACTAGTTTGATACCCTACAAACATAACACCATTTTTATTTATTTATTAAAAGGGGATCTGGCCAGAATTTTTGTTTAAACGCTCCAAAAAAATTAGAATGCAGAATGTAAAGCGGTTCAGTGTTGACGTCTGTGTGAAGTGCAGCAGAGAGATCTACTGAAATGAGCGCGCTAACCAGCTAGCCTCGGCCCGTCCTGTCCTGTAATACCACGGCTACCTGGGGAGCGATAGTGAGTCACTGTAGCGTCCAGTCTGTCCTCGTAGAGCTGCCCCGAGGGCTCGTCAGTCACAATGCGTTTTGATATTAAATCCAAAGTGGTGTCCAGCTTTTACACACTGCACCTTTAAGCGACGGCCTTGTACAGATTTGTGTATTCATCATCGTCACACCGTTAAGTTTTAGGTCTGCTTTTTTGGGGGGTTGAGAAATCTAATCTTGTAAATTAGATGAAACATAACAGGGCTTCGGATCCAACAACTTCAGCAGAAAGAGGCTCAGCTGAATCCATGCCGGCTGCACAAAGTGTCATTTCCAAAAGAGAACTGGCACAAAGAAGAGAAGAGAAAACATAAGAGACGCAAGGAGAGAATGCAAGAAATGAAGGGGAAAAAAGAAAAAGAGAGGGAAAGGCGGAGGGGAAGAGGGGCCGGCTAGTTCACGCTGCTGTCTAACGATAAGAGCTGCAGAGAGAAAGACAGAGAGGGAGACCAGGGCTAAAAGAAAGGGGAATGGAGGCAGGTTACAGCATTACAGCCACCAAGAGAAAGGAGAGGGTGGAGGTGGGTGAGGAGGAGGAGGAGGAGGAGGGGTTTATGGGCCTCCCACACACTCCGGATTAGGAAACATATGCAGTGGAGTAGCGAGGCATTAGGGGGTGAAGGAGAGCTGGAAGGAGGAAAAAGAATGTTTTTTTGGGGAGGAGAGGAGGGGTGAAGGGAGGGGAGGGCAACACAAGTGCTCGGCCAGGCTTATTTCCGCCCTGCTTTCATCCTACATCCCCTCCTCTACCTTCCTCCTCCTCCTCCTGCTCCTCCCACCCACTCACCTTCATCTTTGAACCTCTGGGATGACGAGATTGGTGTGCAAGGACTCGGAGGGGGAGACAAGGGAGTGAGGCCGGCGCCATCCTTTGATTGTGGTAATTTGCTGCGAACACAAGAAGCACATCGGGGAAAATTGTTAGAATGAGAACCAACCTTGAACTTAATTCCTTTTAGTTTCCATACAGCGAGAGCGGTGACTCTGGGTTCACCTGAGTGCTGGAGGAACAGGAAGAGGGAACAAAGCCGCTTGACTTTTAAGAGACAGAATGAATCAAATGTATGTAAAAAGACAATTTAAAACACATAAAATCTTTATTCGTCCCATAGTGGGAATTTCTGAGGGCCTCATATAGTCCATAAACGTTTGGACACAGCGTGGCTCATTAATGTGCAGCAGCCCCACTCAGGGCATGGGTTGTGCACAAAGAAGCCCAGGCTAAATATACCCAAAATAACAGCCGGTGCATTGACATGTATTCTAAAAAAAATGGTCGACCCATTCTGCAAAGCCATTCCCTTTGGATAAAAAATAAAACGTCAAACACTCAAACTGCTCGCATTAAAATGCAAAAAACAATAAACTATCCCCAAATGTGTCCTGAAATAACAGGTAAATATCACACAAATCATTTATTTATTGGTACTTTAATCAAACTATTTAAACTGTGGCGTGCATTTAAAACAAACTGTACTCAGTCATATTTTACCGTACCAGTATTTGGATAAACATAATTTTTTTGAATTGTGCCAAATAAATAAATAAATAAATGTTTTTCAGGAACCCCTCCATAATACAGATTTAAATACTTTCAGGGAATCTCTTCCGAATGTACTCTATATGTGATGCGTGTCGAGGAACTTGCTGCAAAATTCTGCAATAGTATGTGTGCGTGTGTGTGGATGGCTGCTGTACACAGGGGAGTCTGCAAAGTCTGTGTGTGTGTGTGTGTGTGTGTGTGTGTGTGTGTGTGTGTGTGTGTGTGTGTGTGTGTGTGTGTGTGTGTGTGTGTGTTGAATGCTTGAGTGTGTATTTCTGTGTGAGTGAGTGTGTGTTTGGGGTGTTACAGGGGGTCATGAGTCAAGGTCAGGGGACAATTTGCCAGAAAAGCCGGGGAGCGATGAAGGGATGGGGGCCAGCGGAGCAGACGGAGAGAGAAGAAGTAGAAGGAAGGAAGGACTGGAGGCAAAGTGATACTGAGAAGGACCTTGAGGCCGGTCGCCGCGGAAGAGGGAAACCTGCGACTAAAACTATCCACCAACCGTCACTGCTCTGTTTTGACCGGAGCCTCCAACATCTTCTAATTAAACACTCAGACTTCAGTCTTCTTGCCTTAAAATCATCCACATCTCCCTCCTGCATTTTCTATACCACGAACACTCAATCAGACACACACACACACACACACACACACACACGCACACACACGCACACACACGCACACGCGCACACACACACACACACACACACACACAAGTGTTATATATCAAACACAATTGACACTAAATTTTGCTTGTCCACCAAATTTCTCCCTCCCTCTCTCAGCCCTGACCCCCACACACACACGGACACACACACACTCTCCCGGCCCAGACAGGTCAACCTTCGGTGGATGAGGTCAGGTGTCTGGGATGAAGTTGACCTTTGACCTCGAGGGCACGCTCACCCGCTTGCATCCTAACCAGCTGGACAGCGAGCCAGACGTCGTTCTAACGCGGCGGTGTGTGTTTACACAGGAGCACTTGTGTCCGTCTGCACTGTCGTGTGTGTTCTCCTGATGCGTGTGAATGCCTAACGGCCTCACGCTTGTGGGTGAGTGTGTCTGTCACTGAGGAATGGGCCTTACCTTCTCAGAGGGAGGGGCGGGGCCGCTCGTTACCGACGACTACAGTCACACTATTGATCTGGCCGGAGGGTCATCCATTGACGAATCCCGTCTTTAGTCCTCGCTGCAAACGCTCATCACTTCCTGTCTTCTTCCTTATTTGGGGTTAATATCTCATTAACTGCTATTATCACCACGGCAACAGCTGGAGGGACAAGAGCTGACAAGTCGCGGTCCCGCGGATCAGACCAGATTATTGGAAATCAATCGGAGGGGAGTTACTGTTTCCCTGACCTCCCAAGCTTCATTTCCACTATTTACCGAGGAACGCGTGGTCAGACGTCGACTACTGTGAGGTTTACACAGACGTCAATACACGCAGCCTCGCAATGGGTAATCATGATTGCGGTTAATCAATGTTGAGGTTCATAAATCAGACGTCAGCTCGGAAGCCGTTTTATGGCAGAAAATAAAGTGACGTGGATTTAAAAAATATATATTTGATTGTTTATTTATTTGCAGACTGCACTATTTTCGACACGGCGAAATGTCAATGTGAATTAAAGAGATGCTCGTGGACGTTATCGGTTCATTTGGATTGAATTCCTTTCATACTGCTGAGTAACACAGAGATGACAGTGAACCACGGGGGAGGAGGCTTTTCTTTTCTTATCAGTCACTGGACAGTCCTGATCCTTATTCTCCACGGAGCGATGGAGGAAATATTATTTAACAGTTTGAGCTTAGCTGCACAACTTTGCCATCACAGCATTTTGATGATTACGCAATCATTTCATAACAAATCTGCTGATGATGACGATCAGCTTTTCATACATGTGTACATCTAAGGCGAGGAGGGTTAATTTAGGATGACATGTGACCCACCTCACTTAGAAGATATACAATGTTACAATCATAAACAGCTGATCAGATCCTTTATATCGAAGAATTGTATATCATAAAAAAGTGCAAACTGTAGGTTTGCTTAAATAATATGTCCTCCCTTGTTGAGCTCCAGTAGAGCGAATTCCTCCATAATATCGAGATTATTTGGGAATATCTTGTGTTTATGTTTACAATCCTTGAGAACCTGACTGATTGCTGGCCAGTGGTGTATAGTAACGAAGTAGAAATACTTTGTTACTGTACTTAAGTAGTTTTTTGGGATATCTGTACTCTACTATTTATATTTCTGTTTACTTTTAATTTTACTTCACTACATTTTGCAAAGAAAACTGGTACTTTTACTCCGATACATTTCTCCTGAAACCTTCGTTACTCGCTACAAAATCACATCTATCTTTAGGAAAAAGAAAAAACACAGAACACAGACTCCACCAAGCAGGTTTTGCGAATCACAATATTCTGCATTAGCCCTCAACATCGTTCCGGCCTTTATTTTTTTAATTTAATTTTAATTTTTCATTCATTCTTTCTGCGCGGCCCGGTACCAAGGGACCCACAGCCCGGTACCAAGGGACCCACAGACCGGTACCGGGCGGAATGAGCATACTTATAACCACACTGTTACAACTCCTTAGTGTCATATTGCTTTTTGGAGAATTATGATGATAAGTTCATAGTAGATGCAAGAGTATACTTAGGTACAATATATTATGTTGAACATAATATATATGGATGGATCCCAGCCAACCCAGTTATTGTATCAACACAACTCCTGGTCCTTGGTCACGGTGACCACAGCACTTAAAAGAATAAACTTCATAATTCTCAAAATTCTGACCCTTTGCTTTTTTATTAAAAGCATGTACTTCTACTTTTACTTTCAATAGTTAAGTACATTTTATATCAGAAAAATACGTTTGATACTTAAGTACAGAAAATATCAGATACTTTAAGACTTTTACTCAAGTAGTATTTTAATAGGTGACTTTTACTTTTACTGGAGTAATTTTCCAGTAAGGTATCTTTACTTTTACTCAAGTACGGCTTTTGGGTACTTTATACACCACTGTTGCTGGCTCACCTAAGCTAGCTCCTGGGTTAGCTAATGCTAACGTGTGAAGCAGGTTTGAATAACACTTCCGCTAGCTTAGCATGAATAACGTGTTGTGGCTGTAAGCTAACGGCTAATTTAATTTAGTTTAGAAGGAGAGAGAGAAAATAAATTAAAAACAGTTATTACTGAGTCATTAAAAAGGAGCCGGGTCCGCCTGGCGTCTGCGGGGAGCTGAGCTGACGAGTTGCGGTAATGGCGGAGAGGCCGGCTGACCTTTGACCCGGAGGGGTCAAGGCGTCGGGGTCTGGGCTCGCGAGGCCGCCGGTGACAGACGTCCCCCGCAAATTGATGAAAAAGCCAATGGAGGCAGCAGCCGCCGTAACCAAACAAGCCCACAAAGGCCTCCGTGACCACGGACACGTTTAGTTCCACGGGTCCGTGTTGTCGTAGGACTTGGCTGGAGAACATATATTTCCAATTACAAATATTTAAGGAGGTTGCGTTCATGTCACAGTGCAGGGCTCGTGTTTTCTAGTGTTTTTATAAAAGCTAATAAATAATTCACCCCAACTGCACGTTCCTCCCACAGAGAATTGGGAAGGCCTTAAATTCAAACACCCGAATGTGTCGATTATAACCATGTTCTTCAGGGTTTTAATATCAGAATTTATTTCTGGTCTTTTTAGTTTTTGTTCTTTATTACTATGACGAGGATCACGAGCTGCTTATGAATGGGAGTGGAATTAAATACAGCAACTTATTGTGATACACTTTGAATTATTTATAGCAGTCATATCGCCTCATCCTCGCGTCTTGATTGGAAACTGTTTGAGGAATCTGTTGGTAAATGAAAAAATCTGCAGGAGGCGTTTTACTGTTTCATGTCTGAATATGGATTCATTATTGGGAATCAGAAAGTGCATATTTCTTTAGTGTATATTAATCTGCTCTCACAAGTCTTTTGGCAAAACAATGTAGATCTCTAAAACTGTGTTCTTCTTTGTTTTTTTTAATTATTAATTGTTCTCTAAAATGTATTTGAAGTCTGTTATCATTTTTCGTTTTGCACATCATAATGTCAGCTGTTTTTGTCAAATATAAGCAAAAAAGCACCAATCTTAGTGTTTATTCCACGAATTTAAATATTTTGCTTATATGCAAATAAGACACAGTCGGCGCAAACGTGTCATGTTCGCTATGTTGTACAATTATTAATGACAAATATCAATAAAACACACAGTAGCGTGTCACTCTGCACGTTTTTGTATTTATTTTGAGCAAAGTTTTGATTCATGCATCGAATGTAAATGGCCTGTCGACGAGGCGGCGGAAGAACGGAAAAGAATTGGATTATCTGTCACCTAAAAATATACACCATTGGAGAGAATAATGTTTTATTAAAAACTACAGAGTGGACGTGAACGAAATTAAACGCGTGAATAAATTATCTGAATTAAATAAATGAAATAAAACCACCAAATAAAAATACAACCAGGAAAGTTGCTTCGTTGACATTCTATTATATTTAGTTTATTCATTTTGTGTGTGTGCATAAATGAACCTATATTTAAATAATATGGATTAAGCTTCACATGTAGATTTTAATATCATTGTGTGAATAAAGTTAAGACATCTGGAGGAGAAAGAAACGTCCTCATTGTGTCTGGAAATTGCCAAAGCTTTCAAAAGTCCATTTGTCATCGATCGATTTTCCATCTAAACCCAAACAGTTTGACTTCCATTTGAATTAATGAATAATAACCACAATTTCATATCTGGAGGGGTCAGTCGTCCCCTGATGCTCACAACAGTTTCCACATCTTTCCAGGACGCATTTCTAAACGTTGTGCCGTCCATTCGAGAAATAATTCATATTTAAACATTAAATTCACGTTCTTATAGGTTGATTCCTTTTATTATGAATCTCAAGAAAGGCAGTTAAAGAGAGTTAGTTTGAAACAATCCCATCACCCATTGCCTAAGGGGGGGGGGGGGGGGGGCGTGCACACGTGCACGCGCGCGTGGCGATGAGCTGATTATTGTGCAAAATGTATTGATTCTGAATTTAGGTGCATTAAAAGGATCAATGGCGTCTGTCTCCGCGTGCTGGGTTCGGATGGACAGCAGGTTTTTGGACGGAGTGTGTGTTTGTTTACCCTTAAGATCAGGGGGACAATCCAATTGACCTGTGTGCGCGTGCGTGCGTGTGTGTCTGTGTGTGTGCGTGTGCGTGTGAGTGTGTGTTCACATCCCTGACCGATGGGATTTCCATTCATTTACCTGCAGCCGACATTTTGGGGAGCGAGAACCAAACGCACGTCATCTGGCCTCAGACAGCATGGAGAGGGGAGGGACTTGTTCTGGTGCTGATCGTGTTTTTAAAGAGGAACAATCCAGAACATCTAGAGACAACTAGAGAGCTCTATAGTGGAAAAGAAAAAAGGGAGCCGGCATAAATCGTTTCCTCTCATTTTTAGTGCGAGAATGAGAAACGATCGAAGAGAGAGAGAGAGGGAGAGAGAGAGAGAGAGAGAGAGAGAGAGAGAGAGTTGTTGCTCCCCCCTCCTCCTCCCTCCTTTTAATTGATTTCTCATAATTAACTCAGTGTGTCCATCGATCCCCAACACCGCCTCGAGATCGGCAACCTCATTATTCCCACGTTAACCCGAATAATCCCCGAATAAAGACTGACCACATTCAATAACTATTAGGAGTCAGACGGCGCTAAATAAAGCAGTTTCCTTTAGGTGACCTGGCCTCGGGACCAGGGCTGCACCGAAAACAGGAGGAGGAGGAGGAGGAGGAGGAGGAGGAGGAGGAGGAGGAGAAGAAGAAGAAGAAGAAGAAGAAGAAGAAGAAGAAGAAGAAGAAGAAGAAGAAGAAGAAGAAGAAGAAGAAGAAGAAGAAGAAGAAGAAGCATCTCTCTGTCTTGGACTCTTGCCTTGACTGATGTGACGTAATTCACTCTCCACCATTTGATCAATTAACCTAATTAGCTCCATTACACACTGCTGATGTGGAGCTGCATCTCTCTGTGGGTTCAGTGGCTTTGTGAGAGAGGAGGAGGTCCAACAAGCCTGCAGGTGGATCAAGGCACTCAGCTGCGACTTCTTCATCCCTCCATCTTCATCTTCTCCACCTGAAAGTCACTGATGAAGAAACTGTTTTCCATCTCCATCCTCTCCTCACAGAATGTGGCTTGAACGTTTTTGCTGATGTCGTCTTTTTTTTTTACTTTGACTTACTAACCGACAGGACAAGTAACTTGACTCTGTCTCTCCAACCTAACATGCTGCTTGAGTAGTGCAGCTTATTTTGATGTTTTTTTGTGTGATGAAAATGAGCTTGTGTTGCCCCTAAAAATACACGAATCAAGCAAGTATACATTTTTTGGCATTTGAAACAGAAGTTGAAAGAAAAAAAAAAAAAAAAAGGTGCATCAATTTAGTGTCTGATCATATTACAACATCTTCCTCAGGAGATGGAGTTTACACGGTTTAAATGTATTCAGAGTTCATCAAATAAGAGCTCACTGAAGTGGAGGGAGACTGACGCAGAGCTTATATATGGACGTATAAACATGTTTCTGTGGAGGAAAATAAAGGAGCAGAACAGTTTTATAAAAAAACAGCAAATAAACATATTTAGCAGAGAGCAGGGGAAATAGAAACACGTGAAACTTGACAAAAAAATAGAACAAAGCAGAGCAGAGAAGAGTGTAACTGAAGAAGAGATACTAGAGTACAGAGGACAGAAAGCAGAAAGAGAGGGAGGAGGGAGGGAGTGGGTGATGGTGTTGGTCACGGGGGTTAAAAGAAGGAGGCGTTTAAAGCTTGTGAATTAAACGCTGTGAGGCCCTGTGTCCTCGGCACGTGCACCGGGCCTCGAGAAGAAAAGGAGCTCCGGCCCATCTGGCTTTTTAGAGGCAGGAAGAAAAGGGGGGAGAGAGGGAGAGGGAGGGAGACACAGAGGGGAAAGCAGGCGAGGTAAAGGGGGGAAAGAGAGGGAGAGCAGTCCGGTGGGGCTCAATGGAGAGACCGTGCTTTAACACAGCCAGGTGTTTTTTAGGGCGCTGGACCCTCATTGATGTAAGGGGAACGTGTGCTCTGCGGGGGGGGAGAGACAATATGTTTTTGTTCGTATGAAAGACGGAAATCGCTTCGATGAACTGTATCATGTCAAATCATGTGTGTGTGTGTGTGTGTGTGTGTGTGTGTGTGTGTGTGTGTGTGTGTGTGTGTGAGAGAGAGAGAAGGTAAGTATTCAGTGACAGGGTCAATAAAACACACTCACCTTTAATCTATGCGTGTCCTTCAGGAGATTTTTCTATACCTTCACAGTCCCTCTCTCTCTCTCTCTCTCTCTCTCTCTCTCTCACACACACACACACACACACACACACACACACACACACACACACACACACACACACACACACACACACACACACACACACACACACACCTCCTGTGCTCGGCATCTTAGCTGTTTCCATGGCAATAGAGTTGAGACTGCAACCAGAAAAGAGGGGGCTGTGTGTGTGTGTGTGTGTGTGTGTGTGTGTGTGTGTGTGTGTGTGTGTGTGTGTGTGTGTGTGTGTGTGTGTGTGTGGACAGCAGCAGCAGCAGGTGATGAGGCTCTGCTCATGGCAGACAGTGCTTCAGCATCTGGGAAAGTGATTTCTTTCCCATCTAATAAAAGTTATATTAAGGTCAAGAAGAACCCCCCAAAACCCAGATGTAACCATCAACACAGCTGGTGAAAAAAAGACAGGAAAGAAAGAGGAAGCTGAAAGTGAAACAGGATACTTCACCAATCACAACGTGCAGGACTGTTTTAGTAATTTAGCTCTTTTGCAACATTTGTAGTTCTATTATATTGAATTAAAGATACTTAAACAATTAAAACATGCGCATGCATGTAACTAAATGGTTTCTAAAAAAGCGTTACTAAATACGTGATATACATATACTAAACTACACTAAAAGTGAAAGTCTTTACATCTTAGAGATGAACCTATGCAGTTAAAAAAAAACTGTATTTCTCAAAATGATTGTGGATCAATCTGAAACACCTGAAGTCTCCGACTTTAAAGATGGAGTATCGTGCCGTTAGCTTTAGCTATTTATTAGCTAATAGGGCGATGCTACGGAAACCCAGAAAATACATTATTTAAAAGAGTAGGGTTATATTGTCGTGGGCCTTTTCTGTATTTGATTGGACCGCTAAAGAAGTGGGCGGGCCATACGCCTCCCTTGTCACTAGAAGTTGCATATTATTGGTTGAAGTGGGTTGGTACTAGCTGACACATTATACTATTATTATATATTATATACATTATTATTTTGAAGAAAGAAAAGATTGTTTGTATTTGATGTAAAAATACGAGGAAATAGATTTTTGGGGGGCATTTTTGTTGCATATACTGTTAAATAGTTGCATGCTGGGATATGATTAGAACTGACCACGCCCCCTACAGTTTCATCTAGTTTATCTCCGTTACGGGGATTTAGTGTCGTGATAAACTAAATAACAGAAAGCAAAACCTTGCGGAGGTCACAGGTTTGATTCCTGCGCCACAGACCGTCCCCCCCGCGGCCGTTACACGCGTGTACCCCACAGTCTGAGTGGACGGCGTCCACAGCAGACGTTAGATACGTTTTTACAACTTCTTCCTGCGGATGAAACAAGGGCCGCGACACTCCGCACTGAGCCGTGATGAGTCGTGTTCGCTCGGCTTTAAACGGGGACCGAGCCGCGGCCGCAGGGCTTCGAGCGCCACCTGGTGGCCGGATGGCCGCCGAGCTGAAGGTCTTCCTCCTCACCATCCTCACCGTGGCCTTGATCAAGTAAGGCGAGCAGCAGCCTCCTCCTCCTCCGCACACACACAGTTCACGAGGTTGCTTTAAAAATATATATTGTATTATATATATATTTTTTTTAAAGTGCAAGTATTTAAATGTGTGTTCTGGAGTAGGTGGATTTAATTCATTTAATTTCAGCCTTCATTGCTACTAACATTACAAGTTCCATTTACCAATTAATCAGACATGAATTTTGTCCATTGAATCTGTTAATTATTAATAACAATGTCATAAAGGTACAATTCCCCAAATAGTGAACTGGCTATTCAAATTGCTCATTGTGTCTAACCGAGAGTCCCAAAATTTGTTTCTCTTTGTATAGAAAAGAAAGACTCGGCTTTGATTATCAAATTATTTTTAATATCCCTATTTATGAGAATGAATAAATCCTTAAAATCTGTTTATTTTCCCCATCCCCCTCACCCCTTCCTCCATCATGTAGTGTGTGATGATGAGGAGTTCACATTTCAGTTTGGTTGTATTCAAATGTACGAATAGATTTCACCATTGATGAATTATGTGAAGACTATTTTTGATTTATTTTTGTAGTACAAGTTTTCAGAAAATGTATGTTTGAATATGCAAATGAGGCGTTATCTTGCGAGGTTCAAAATTTAAATTGCGTTGATATATTAGAGCCAAAGGTTTTTACAGAGGGAGTTTTTTATTCCCTCAATATATCTGAAAATACTGTGATGAGAATTCCCTTTCCTCCATGTTATTAGCAATACAATGTTGTATTGAAACCTTCAGAATAAAGTCTGCTGCATGTCTGAGCTGCTGGAGGAGATTTCTGGATCAGTCTGAGAACAAACTCATTGAGCGAAAACCTCCTTTAATTATGAAGACTCTACAGGTGAATAGGTTAAAAATATACACATATCACCATAAAACTTCCCCAGTTAATTACTTATATTAAGACAACTGTTTTTATGAAATGTTATGTTTAAATAAAAAATTATCTAACGGTAACTTTTGGTGAATTTAGGAGAAATCTACAAACACAAAACAGACAAAATATTAGAATAAACACCTGAATGTGTATTTTAGTATGTTTTCTTTCCAGCAGTCTGAAAGATGACATGTTATGAAAGCTAAATCTCACAAGTGTGCACGAAAAACTATGTGTTTTGCCTAAAATAAAAAACATCCCTTCTTCTTCTCCTCCTGCAGAAGCTTCTACCCGGGATTACACATGTGGCTGTCTGGGCATTTCCAGATGGGTTGGGACGGGACCCGTTCTCCTCGCTCCTCTACTCGTCCGGTGGCTTTTTGTTTGCATGGCGTGAGAAACCTTTTGTATTTGCCGCAAAGTTCCATGAAACGCACACGGTAACAGCATCCTCCTGAAACGTGTCTGAAATGTGTCTCCCCGATGCAGCGGCCCAAGCTGCACAGGGACCGGGTGATAACCTGCAGTGAGAGGAGGAGGGGGCTGCAGCACGGAGAGATTGGCTTTGCACGGACGCCTTGTGACTTTAAGATCCTATTTGGTCCACTGGCTTAAAATCTAGAAAAAAAAAAGAAATCTTGGAACTAAGGTGCTTTTGACCAGATAAGTCGAGCTGGATGTGAATTTGTATTCCGAGCCTTAGTCTGGCAGAAATGTTTCACTCCTCTAAACACAGACGTGTTCCTCCGTACATCTCACGCTCAGAGCGGACGCTCAGTATCACGACCAATCAAACGCCATCGTCCTGCAGTCCATTCAGCCAAGATTCTGTTTCTTTTTGTTTTACAATTGTCTGTTTTTTTTAATCATATTATCATTATACACTTAAAAAAATGTCCTCCACACTTCTCAACAAATGTGACATTTATCTTTTGGGCATGTTACGTTTTATTGTATAAATAAGTGATTAAAAAAACTATTGTTTACTACTGTTTAATTGCAGCATTGTTTGTTTCCGTTTTCTTCTTCTGTGTCGTCGCCCTCTTCTTCTTCTTCTTCTTCTTCTTCTTCTTCTTCTTCTTCTTCTTCTTCTTCTTCTTCTTCATCATCATCTTCTTCTTCTTCACGAGCACGATGAAGAGAAGGAGTGCAAACAACCCGGCTCCCCTCCAGCAGGTTTAATTAAACACGACGTAGCCGCGGTCACCAGAGGATTGTCCTCAGCGTGTCGACTGTGGGACACGTGTGATGTTTGTACACATCTGATGACGCTTCTTTATGACATTTCCTTCCTGCTTCGCTCTAAGAAACGTCCCACGATTCATCTGGTTTTTCTTTTCACAAACAGACACCTTTTTATTTATTTTCTGGCTTTTTAAATGAACCAGTGAATTAAATAACACTGCAATATTCTCCTCCAAGCATTACTGAAAATGTGGTGTTCATCACAATATAAATATATATATATGTCACCAAGTACAACGCGAGGATGTTCCATGAATATGATGAGATGTGCTGTAAAGATGTGAGGCGAGATGAAGAAGTTGACACAAAGAAACAGAAATACTGACGGAGGTTTTTAACAGTGAACCAGAAGAAGTGGAAGGATTCAGTCTAATTCTGAGGCAGAAGCCTTTTACCTGTTAGAAATAAAGAAACCGTCACAGCGGTATTTGTCTTTTAAAAAAAAAAAAAATTGGATGTGTGTGTGGAATTAATCCACAAGAAACATTAATATCACAGTTTCTGTCGCATGTTTTACTGCAGAATATATAATCTTCCACTCTATTATGAAAACATGTGAGGATTCATTTGCTCCATTTTAATCTACATATATATGTGTATATATAAATATATATATATATATATATACATATATATATGTATATATATATATATATGACATCCGTCACCACGTTGTGTAGCACATCTCGGTGACAAAAGTCTTCTTTATTAAAGTGTACCTTGGAAATAAAATTAAAAAAACTGGACTTGAATCAAGCTGATGTTCTACTGCTTCGTATATTATTGTGAAACAGACACACACACACACACACACACACACACACACGCACACACACACACACACACACACACACACACACACACACACACACAGATGAAGAGAGAGACACAGATGGAGGGGGAGAGAAAGAGACAGCGACCGCATACAACACCATTCATTATTAACACACACACACACACACACACACACACACACACACACACACACACACACACACACACACACACACACACACACACACACACACACACACGCACACACACACACACACACATAGGGAGAGGACGAGAGAGCCCTCCAAGACCCTCCCCCTGACCCTGCGACCTAGGCACCATGGCAACCCTCTGACCCATCGCCGTTGCTGTGGTAACAACCTTGGAGCATGTCTGACCACTGCCCCCCTCCACCCCACCTCCTCCAACACACACACACACACACACACACACACACACACACACACACACACACACACACACACACACACCCTGCTCCACACCGAGCCGAGGCAAACCGATCGATATTCTATCACACAGAACAGTGGAGCGAGAGAGAGGAGGCCACGGGCCAGCCAGATTACTGGGAGGAGGGGGGGTGACAAAAAGAGAGCTGGTGTGTGTGTGCCCGCGCGCATGTGTGTGTGTGTGTGTGTGTCAGAGGAAACGAAAAGGGTTTTAGGGAAGGTAAGGGATGTGTGTGTGTGTGTGTGTGTGTGTGTGTGTGTGTGTGTGTGTGTGTGTTGGGGAGGTGTGCAAAAAGGGGTTTTAGCGTAGGGGTGTAATCGGGTAGGAGATTGAGAGAAGGTGTGTGTGTGTGTGTGTGTGTGTGTGTGTGTGTGTGTGTGTGTGTGCGTGTGTTGGAGGAAAGAGGTGGCGGTAGGAGGGGGCTGAGAGTGTAAATGGGTAGAAGATTGAGAGAAGGTGTGTGTGTTAGAGTGAAGGTGGTTTAATGTGGTTGTTATGGCGGATAAGAAAGGGAGTGTGTGTGTGTGTGTGTGTGTGTGTGTGTGTGTGTGTGTGTGCATCATTATGAGCCGTGGCACTATAAGGCATGTCCTCGCTTTCTTTTTTAAATTCCAACACACGTTTGTCAGTGGATTCCAGGCTATGTGTGTGTGTGTGTGTGTGTGTGTGTGTGTCCTCATGAATTGAATGAATACTTCTATCCGAAGGGTCACACACCCGAGGGTGCCCACACGGGCTGATGGGATGTTGCTTACATCACACGGGAGAGCAGAGAGCGCACAAAGGAACCGCAGGCTGACGTGTTGCATGTTACATCAAACACACGACGCGATCGGAGGTCAAACGTCTGTAAAGACGACAACGTGAGGAGTGAGACGTCTTCTGAGCCTTCAACACCACCGTAGCTCCAGCGGGGGAGGCTTCAGGTTACGGCCTGGGACTGTGTTCGTATTCATGGTGCTAGCAGCAGCAAAAGGTTCTGGAAGGACAACTGTAAATAAATCACAGTGTCATATTTCTTTAAAAAAACAACGAGTTTTCAATGATTAAGGAAGTATACAGGGAAGGTAGCATTTAATGTGAATTATATCATCAATTGTTGTCAAATTATGAATATTTATAAGGTTTCTTTGGGAAATTCTAATATAAGACGTGTCATATATTATTGTTAATATCAATTTATGTTTTTACATTGTTGTTGTTGTTGTTGGGAATGAAGGGGCTGAAGGAGCTGTAACTATTACATAGTTTTCAGTTTATGTTGATTAAATAATGGCTGTAGAACAAAGTATTTATAGGTGTATTTCAGTTCATTATATGTTTTTCTTTTGAGGTTTAAGTGCAACTCGTAGTTTCTCTCGACATCTGCTGGTTATTACTCAATATGTTCTGGGCAACTTCAAAAGTATTTACAGTGCAATTTAATCTCATGGATCCTCCTTAAACATCACCGTCTTTAGGCACCAAGTTCATATTTCATTGATATAGTTTTAGGAAGATATCCACACTTACAACACGGTATTCTGCACTTTTTTTAAAACACATTTTTTTCCCTAATGGGGAAACAAAGTGTATTGTTTTATTGTTGTTTTATCGTGTCCAAAGTGAATACATATTTCCTACACAATGTGTGTGTGTGTGTGTGTGTGTGTGTGTGTGTGTGTGAGAGAGACAAGCTAACTGCAGCTAATGAACAACAAGAAATCATAAAAAGGTTGAAGAACGTCATGACAGAAAGGAACAGAGGAAAACAAGGAAGTCACAAAAGAGGTGACCTATATCCTTGGGTTAGAAGGGTGTGAGTGTGTGAGTGTGTGTGTGTGTGTGTGTCAAGTGGGCCGGAGCACTCATTTGCTCTGTGAGCCTTGTAATAGTATTCATGAAACACACACACACACACACACACACACACACACACACACACACAAAGACTTAAAAGTAGAAGCGTAAAACTATCGAACCCAAACTAAGTCCCAGTCTGTTAAATGCGCAAAAAAAGAAGATGAAATTAATTTACAAATCGTCTTATTTTGAAGGGGCTAAAAGTGAACAGAAAATATAAATAATGAATACAGTTTAAATAACTGTAACTGGCCTAAACAGAATCACAAAGTCATAGCTATTTTATCATTTACATTTTTTTGTATAATTAAAAGTTATAGCTATTTTATAATTTAATTGATTTTCACAAATACACTACATGTATTTAATTTATTTTCTCCCTATTAGCTTATTTTCTCATTGCACAGCTCCTGTCTGGTCTGTTCCTCAGCTTCAGGCCTGCAGCTGGTTAAGGAGATTTCTTATCCAATCAGATTTCACCTCTATTTCTCTGTGGTACAATAGCTTGTTAAACTACATAGCTACGGCCTGCTAGCATTCTGGACGTGTGATGCGTCACAGAAGCTGTGACATATTTAGTGTTTTGCTGGTTTTGGCGCTCGGTGGCTGAAGGAGACCAAGAGGCTAGATGGTGAAGATAGTGGAGCGTCTGGAAAGAGACAGATATTTGGCTCAGGAGTTGGTTGAAACAGAGTTAAAACCAACGCTACAAACACGACTCCAAATGAATGATAATGTTGCCTCGTACCTTCTGGATCTGTGAACACGTGTGCCAGCTGATGGGATGTTGTGCCAACAACTTGTTTCTGGCCCCAACAGGTCATAGGTTTGGACATTTTGGACCTCTTGGGGTTTACAATTTGAAATCTACATCTTTCACAACAGCTGAGCAAATTCTATCTGCGGAGGAAGATCATGTGATGTAAAACTAAGTGGACCTGCTGGTGAATTTTGGCGTTGAAGTCCTAGCGTGGGTCAACAGATAGATGCTGAGTCATCGTAGCACCCAGAACTCTTCAGTCCTGCTCTTACAGAATAACTTCTGCTAAAGGATGTCTCCTAACATGACGGCTCATGTGTAGACATGTAACGTGTTAACACTTCCTCTGACTGGTAGAAAACAGATGACTGGACACTGCTGCCATGGTCACACAGCATTTATTTCCATTTTCTGACAAAACTCCACACAAAGACCAAACAGAAAAAGAGAGATCCTTCTATTTTCTTTCTTCTTTTGTGAAGGTACAGTGCCTTAATCCACATTTCCACAGATTTAAATAATGAAATGGTAGAGAAATCTCTCAAAGATTGTGTTTTTATTCTTTTTTAACAGGGGTGAGGGAATAGAGGCGGGTGGATGAGGGGGAGGACGGAGGGTTTCACGCTGTTCACAGACAGACAGAGAGGAGGAGGAGAGGTAGGAGAGGGGAGACAGTGTGCTTTGTCATGTCCGATTGAAAACAAGCAGCTCTCAAAACCACTCCCAACTTAGAAAAACAATTCACAAACAATTTTTCATTTTTTTTTAATAACACCTAGTCGTCTATTAGAAAACGACAACAACAACACAGGCCGAACAGAACTCATTCCTCATGAGGAGGAAAGGAAGGAGTCCGACCAAGTGACCTTTTTTTCCACCCTGTTGGGGGCGTGAGTGAGTGCAGTGAAGGTTTATGGTGAGATTGACTCTTTATTGATGGGGAGGATGAGGAGGAGGAGGCAGTAGAATATTGGCAGTGAGTACATAGAAGTAGAAAGAGAGAAGAGGTCGGAGGAAGGGAAGGAAGTCAAGTCTTCGTTGGCGGATGGTAGAACATGGCAGTGAGTAAGCAGCTGGATCTGGGTGGCAGGCTCTGGCAGTAAAAACTAAATAAAGAACCCCGTTCGCTGGAGACGGGAGCGGCCATGTTGTTGTTCTGCTCGGCAAGAGAGATCGCGGTGGAACAGTCGGGTTTCTGTCTCTGTTCTGGGACTTGGATTCTTTATTCGGTCCGCTGTCGTTTGAGGACGTGGGTACTATAGGACTATAGGCGTCGGCACGACAGTGTTACTGGCAGGCTGGTGCTGTAGAGACTTTGAATAGAACACAATAAAAAAAGGGGGGACAGAGGGAACAGGGAAGATTTACACCCATCACACCTCATCCTCTCTTCCTCTGGCGGTGGTCCTCACGGCGTCTTGGCGTGTGATCATTTTCGTTTTGTTTGTTTCTTTGTGGGGGATGAGGATGGAGAGGAGGATGGGCAGGACGTTATCTTCTTGTACAGTTGCAGCATGTTGACGGGAGAGGAGGGATGGGTGGAGAGGAGGGGGAGACAGAAGAAGGGGTGAGTTCAGGGGTGAGAAGGAAATGATGACTTGATAATTTAGTAGTACGTCTCTCTTTCCACCCAGCCTGCAGAGATGTAGAGGAGAGAAACAGAGGGGACAAGAGAGAGAAGAGTTATCTATCAAATTATTACATTATATATATCTATTGGTTGACATTAGAGCAACATTATTATTTAAAATGAGGAGGGCCTGGATGAGATTTTCCTTAAAAGTAAAGATCCTTTTTTCCATTACATTTGCAATCTATTCTTCTTATCAGCCTGTAAACATCCGTACTGGCATGTAATCAAAGTTGGAGTAACATTACATAATAGGACATGCTATTCGGGATGTTAGCGGTTAACTGGTGAACCAATGAGAACAGTTTTGACCTCTTGTCTGTTGTTGTTGTTGTTGAACATGGAGAGGACGCCTGTGTCCCTGGTAACCAAATGAGCTGTTCAGAGCTACGTGCTGAAGATGTAAAACACAGGAAGCCTCCGGTTCTAAAATGTGACGCCGATGCAGAAGTGTCTTTAGCCTGCATTCTCTCTCCTGACCACCAGGGGGCGACTCCTCTGGTTGTATAGAAGTCTATGTAAATGACTCTACTTCTCTCTTGATGTATTCCCTCAGTAAACATTGTAAACATGAGTTTATGTCTCAATCTCTAGTTTCAAGTCTTCTTCAATACAGCATGATGTTCATTTAGTAAATTATGGTCATTTAGAGTCAAACAGACCATAAAGCAGGGGACGCTTTAGGGCGGGACTACCTTGTTATTGACAGCATACCACGGTGTTGTCCAGTCTTAGTCTTAAAACCTGAACCCTTTCACTGTGTGTTTTCACTTCATTTAAGTTCAAATTGAAAGTTTTAGTTCAGAATCAATCAATTGAGTAAAAGGAAAGCGCCTCTTGCTTAGTTAGTTACCGGCTAACGGGAGTCGGGCTATCAAAATAAAATGTACCAAATCTGACATCCCCACATGCAACTAATGTAACATATTATATTATATATGTATTATATAATATTGGTGTACTGTAGTGTAATGGCAGCCTGGTGAGGTGAATACAGCTCAACGTTCTATCTAATCTATTTTGTACAAATTGAAAATGGGTAACTTTCAGGCTGCAGGCTCACACAAAGAAAATGCTCGTTGTTTGAAAAGCATTTGGTTCGCTCAGTGCAGCTATGAGTGAAACTGCTGTGCGGCTGAAATAGAACACGTACACAAGTATGTGTGAGCGTGCATGTGTGTGTTATCTGACCTCCGGGGTTTCTGCGAAGGATGAGTTTTCGGATTTCATCGTATACAAATATGAGGAAACTGTATGGGAACGCACAGAACCACCAGCTGGGCCTGAGGGAGGAGGAGGAGGAAGAGGAGGGTGAGAGCAGTCAGTAATAAAGAACACAGTAATAATGACATGGCATTACACATAACTCGTTAGCGCTGAAAGTGAACACGGAGGTCTGTGTGTTGAAGCGCTGCTTACTTGAGCGGGTACATCCGTAGTGCCACGTCCATGCCGGGGCAGTAGGACAGGAAAGCAGCCAGAGCCGTTTCCTCAAACAGGCCGAAGATCAAAATCTTATTCCTACGAGACAATAAGTGCAGAAAGAAAAGTTAGTTGCTATCTTAATCTGCTTTTGGATCGTACAATGGCTTCAAAGTAGATTTCCTGCAGGCGGCACCAGTGTGTGGGCTCGTGTGCCTGGACTGTAAATGCTGCGCAGAGCAGAGCAGCTGAGGAAGAGGACCGGCGGGTCAAGAGCCAGACAAGGTGGACCCAGGGGAACGGGGAACAAACAAACATGGGCCATAAATTGTGGCCATAAATGAAAGGTGTGTCAGTAAAACCTGGCTCTCTAGTGACGCCTAGTGGCAGCAGTGGGAAACTGCTTTCTTCTTCTGCAACTTTCATGTTTACACCAGCTTTTGTAACTGATACTGTACGTTAGAGAAAACACACACACACACACACACACACACACACACACACACACACACACACACACACACACACACACACACGTATAAATACTTCTTTTATAATAAGTCACCGCTTGCCAGATCCTCTGACTGATTAATCATTGTACAAGTTTATGTTTATGTTTATCTACACTTCACACTTCATATACTTACATAATTTGCATTTTTGCACTCCCCTATTGTTTGTTTATTGTTTGTTTTATTTACACCTCACACACTTAATATACACATACATACTTTGCATTTTTGCACTTCTACTGTTTACATTTAATTTAATTCCTAAATGAATACTGTTTTTTTTCTTCCACCCCAGCTATTTTATTTTTTATTATTATTATTATTATTATTATTGTATATATCTTTCATCCCTGTTGTTTTTATATCTTATTTTTCCTCTGTAAATTGCTGCTACGTCGACACCAAATTTCCCCTCTAGGATTAATAAAGTATATATTCATTCATTCAAAAGTAAAAGTTGAAACTTAAGGCATCAAAGTAATTGTGGTGGGAGTTGACGAGTGTTGGAGTAACTGAACGACAGTTATCACAGTGCAGAGCATCTGTCTCGTGCGACATTGAGACACGAGGAGACGCATCCTGAGGCTGAGCTGTAAGCAGGACCAGAGCAGTATAAGCACACGCATCCTTCTGAGAGTTGATACGGTTGGTGGGTGTTAGTTCGGAGAAACCTGTTCCTACATTGCACCGTTCTCAACAAGGTCTGTGGATTATCTCGAGTAAACGGGTCATGATGTCTCAGAAGAGACAATCATTGCTGATGAGTTTTCTTTGAGCAGCACAAGCCATCTAGTTCCATCATGTTGTAGAGCAGTGGTTTCTTAAATGGAAGTACGTAAAGGCACTCCAGGGGGTACTTGAGATTTTTTTAATAATACATTTAAAATGGGCATCCATTAAAAAATCCTTTAAAAATAGTTAGTTCATAAATATTCAATAAAATATAAGTGTAAGTTCATAAACTGAATGTATGTATTCTATATTAAATCAGACAGTGATGGCACAGCGATGGTCAGGAGGTACTCTAGATTGATAAATACTAGTGCTGTCAAACGATTAAAATATTTAATCGCGATTAATCGCATTTATGTCATAGTTAACTCGCGATTAATCTCAATTAATCTCAATTTTTTTTTCTCTTCATTTTAATGCTCTTATCAACATGAAAAAGTGGATTGGCTTGCTGTAAACAAGGGTTTACAAAATAAAATTATAAAGTGTACATTTCAGGTAAACAAGGGCTTGAGAGAGAGAGAGAGAGAGAGAGAGAGAGAGAGAGCTGTGAACATAGCAGTCAGGCTCTCGAAGGCAATTCGTAGGTCCTGTCGTTGGATGCGATGCGTATTCTATCAGCTAGACCCTCGTCCTCCACAACGTTAACAGGCTACACGCAGTAGCCACCATTTAGCTATGGCTGCAATACGTTTGTTCTTCGTTGTGTGTCCATGTGTTTCTGAAGTCATCATTCTCGTCTGCTGTGACGAGGGGGCGCAGCGTTAGCATCAGCTGTGTGTTGGCCATCAAGTGGTGTTTCAGACTGGATAGGCTACGATGATTAATCACAATGACTAATGGCACATACCACTTTGGTCTTGCCAAGGGAACATCTGACAACTTTTTGAAAGTGAACTTTCCATTCATTAGCGTCTTATCATTCATTTTGCCGTATCGCGCTCACCATTCATTCATTTCAAACCGTAACGTTAGCCTAGCTTCCAAGCCCAAACGGCGTGCCTATTGTTTTGCTTCCGGTTGAGCTACATCCGGCGTGGCGCTCGCGAGAAAAAAAATAACAAATTAAAATGCGTTAACGCCGTTAAAATTGGTTTGCGTTAACGCCGTTAATAACGCGCTAATATGACAACACTAATAAATAGCACTACAAGTGAGAGGACAAATATGTATTTTTTGGTGAACTGTCCCTTTAAAGACAAGGTACAATTTGTGTGTATTTTGACTCACTTCATGCCCTGCTGGAACACCGAGTTACGCCTGGTCTTGCAGATGATGACATCGGCCCACTGCACCACCACGATGCTGACGAAGAACGCCGTGTGGCAAGTGAACTCCACAATCTTCCGTTGCTCGTAGGTCTGGACAGGGAAGAGGAAGATGGACTTCATTCAAAGATTGCTGTTGTTGAAGGGAATATTCTAAAAACAACATCACGGTACACAAGTGTAAAACAGTGTAAAACAGGTAACTGATTCTCCATGAGGTCAGTCAAACAGAGCTCGCAGCAGAACACGGGTCCTGTGTGACATCACTCGTACCCATTGCTGCCCGTAGCTGTCCTCCAGGTCGTTGGTGGAGCGATCGTCCCAGTTGAGCCGGATGCCGACAAGCACGGAGGGCAGAAACCCGTTTTCAGCCATGATGACGAAGTAGGCGAAGAACCCGCCGAGAGCTTGGATCATACCTGCAGACGCAGAGATTCACACCCGTTATAATCACTGGAGATTATGATGAGATGACAGAAAAGAAGGGAACCACGCTCTGATTGGCCGGCCATCGATGGGAATTGTACTTTATATACCCCCAAAAAGTATTTGTTGTATTCAAATTTGTGAATCATAAAAACAAACTTTTGATGTTGACTGAATTAGAATCACGTCGATATCAAGGTGCTGTCAGACAGCCTAAGAACCAGCGGCGGGCCGTGGATTTTCTACTTGGGCCTTCAGTGGATCAGCTGGAAAATAAGCTAATAGGGAAAAATAATTATAATACATATAGTGTATTTGTGAAAAACAATTACATTATAAAAATGGATATAACTTTTAATTATATTAAAAAAAAGGATTATTATTTTTTTAAATAAAATAGATATAACTTTGTGATTCTGTTCAGGCCAGCAGAGAAGGCTTAGCTGGCCCTGACGGCCACCACTGATAAGAACACTGATGATAGCAAACTGCTGGTGTAGAGCAGTGTGTTAGGAACAAAACCACTTTGTGTATGGGACAGAGTTTGGGCCCAGAGGTTGTCAGATTTCTGCATGTATGCATATGACAATACTTGCACTAATATAACAAAAACAGGGGACAGGGACTCTGTATTTAAATTTGTATGAATTCATTATTTGATATATATCTTTTAAAATTATATTTACTTAATGTTTATTTTCATTCTAAATTTTTTTTCTTCTTCATATTTTAAAGTGCTTAAGTGACCCTCCCCCCAAATTAAACTGAAAGAAGTACATACAATAATAATAATAAAAAAGATTTGATGTATATATATATATATATATATATATATATATATATATATATATATATATATACATATATATACATACACACACATAGTATTACTATATGTTTAATTTGGGGGAAGGTTCATTTAAGTATGAACAATATTTTAAATGTATAAAATGAATGAATATATGTAGTAAATGCTACACACTGATCATAGGTCTGTACTGTGTGTTGAATAACACAAACATGGCACCTACCGATCTGTCCATAGGCGATACTGATGAGTCTCTCGTTGACCAGCTTGTCCCTCAGTGGGTTCCTGGGCTGCCGCTTCATGATGTCACTCTCCGCTGCCTCATAGGCGAGAGAAATGGCTGGTACCTGACGGAGGAGACAGACAATGCTGTTGTAGTGATTTCATGTGTCAGCAGTGAACACAACACATTTATATCTGGGTATGTTTTTGCTTTGGTTCACAGGTTAACAGTCTACACTTTCCAAGCGTGACAAACTGGACTGGTCTCACACTGCCACCTAGTGTCCTTTTCTGTGTACATACTTTTTAGCCATAACCTTGAACTCAACTTCAGCACTAAATAGAGGGATTGTGTGAGGGATGTCTATCCAGTCTGTAGGTCAGAAATTTAACGTTATTTAAAACAATTCTGTGACGCCGGGCTTTCCTTTCTTAACCGCTGAAGTTACTTCTGGGCAAATCAGTTTGTTATTTTGATTATTCTGTTTCACTTTACAACTTCTCATTGAACCTAAACGTCCACAATTCCCTCAACTCGTGGAAATGACATTCTAAATTGTGTTTTTATATCACTGGCTTTATTTCGTTAAAAAACCCACAAATTATGTTCAGCATCTTTCAGATTCTAAATGTTTCCATATGACATTTACCAATTATGTGATTCATGCAGCGCAGTTTAACATTCTCAGGTGACACACGTCAGTACCTGTGTGTCTTCCTGATGATAACCATCGCTGTGTATATACTAGTGTATATACTAGTACTATACGTCTGACATGCATACAGTTCAGACGGCTCTACTGGTTTACTGTGCCTGCTGAGTGTTTAAAGATCATGGGGGGGCACCTGTGAGTGATAAGTGCGTTCACACATCGGCTGCTACATTTCTCTTTCGCCTGACGGGACACGTGGGAGGTGTCCCGTCAGGCTACATGTGAGTGTTACTCTTCTGTTACCATGTCGGTTCCCAGGTCGATGCAGAGGATGGTGATGGTGCCCAGAGGCAGCGGGATGTTGACCAGGATGAAGAACAGGAAGGGGGTGATTTCTGGGATGTTGCTGGTCAGAGTGTACGCGATGGACTTCTTCAGGTTGTCAAAGATCAGTCGGCCTGAGGGGATGAAAACAAACGTGAAGCTCCTTGTCCTTTCTTGGCGTATCCTCAAATGCTTCACATCCCTTAAGTGTGTACAACCTCAGCCAAAAGCTTCTGTAAGCCAATAATCACAATACTTAATAAAAGTATCGAAATAGTGTCATAAATATTACCGCCTTGTGGTTGTATCCCTCTGCCGAGGAAGTGAAAGAAAGACGACGTATGAAACTGAATGCTCGAGCTGTTCTGGTTTTTATTTGAGATCCATTGAAACAGGATCATCCCGGTTAAATAAGAAAGATGATGGAAATACGACTTGATGTAAAGTAGACCCCCCCACCACTGGCTCTATAAAATACATTATTATTATTATGAACTCTAACATAGCATTCATAAGTGTCTTTCTTGTCATTCCATCTTATTGATTATTTTTCACTGTTCCGTCTACTATTCTGGTAAAAACAGGACAAAAAGAGACTGGAAGTAGAATACAACATCCTTCTTGCTAACAGTAGAAGTACATACTTGTGTAGAATATTACACAAGTATGTGCAACCTACATATACTCTCAACCGAAGTATACTCTTGTTCTTCTGAGGCCCGATGCAAAAACATTTGATCTCAACTTTAGCTAGACTCTTTCTTCTCGCCCCTCCCTCACCTTCCTCTACTCCGGTGACGATGGAGGCAAAGTTGTCGTCCAGCAGGATCATGTCGGCGGCCTGTTTGGACACGTCTGACCCAGAGATTCCCATGGCGACGCCAATGTCAGCCTTCTTCAGGGCGGGTGAGTCGTTCACACCGTCGCCTGTCACGGCCACGATGGCACCCTGACAGAAGAGGAAGACATTTGAGGTGTTTCATCCCCGTCCGGGACGCACAGCGCTGTGTGTGAGTGTACTGTGAGTGCACTGTGTGTGTACTGTGTGTGTACTGTGTGTGTACTGTGAGTGTACCTGTCTCTGGCAGCCTTCTACGATGATGAGCTTCTGCTGCGGGGAGGTTCTGGCGAAGACGATCTCCGTGTGGTTCCTCAAAATATCGTCCATTTGATCCTGATCGAGTTCTTTCAGATCTGTGCCGTGGATCACACAGGCCTTGGCGTCTCTACGCAACGCAGATAAGAGCAAAAATAACTATATTATATATATTATTATAAAATATAACAATCATAAAAACTACTGTGATATGAAGGTGCTGCAAAGTAAAAGACCAGACTCATCGATGGGCCGTTGTAGGTCATTATAAATAAACTACGGTAGTATTCTGAAAAATAACTCAGAGTTTCCTGAAATGAAAGAGACAAATTATGCACCAACTACCGTCTGAACCTAGTTTTCTTATAATGAGGATGGCCTCTGAGCGAAGTGAACGTCGTGAAATACAGAATATGTACTTAAGCATTTTCCTGTATGCTCTTTCTGCGTTCTTTTACGAAGATAATGCTGACATTGAAATGCATTGCACTTTGTCCTCAGGATAGACCTGCTGTTTTAAATAAATCCTAAAGATCGCCTCTGAGCGAGACGACGGTGCTGAAAGACACAAATAAGCGATTTCTTTCATGTTCTTTCAGTGTTTTTTATGGACATAAATAAATACTATTTTGCACTCGTGTGTTTAACGGTTTCGTCTGTGTTGTGATGAGGTTCATCCAACCTTGCAAAGTGAAACAATGTGTTTCTTTGACATCTTTTTCATAAATCTGTGACTTTAATCTCAAAGAATTTCAGATTTTTTTCCTTGCAAATGTATGACTTCATAATCTTAGAGAATATTCATGTTTCTTTTCTTGTAAATTAGCCACTTAAATCTCAGAGAATATCCAAGTTATACTGTATATATATATATATATATATATATATATATATATATATATATATATATATATATATATATAATTATATATCCCCGCATCCGTATTACATATATCTTTGACCTACAATGACCCTAATACGCTGTCGTAAAACAGAGCTCGGCTGTATAAAAGTGATTAATGCATGGAACTATATTATATTTCTGTCTTACCTCGGGTTGACCTGGCTGACGGGGATGTTGAGGCGTGCAGCAATGTCTTCCACTGTCTCGTTGCCCTCGGAGATGATGCCCACACCCTTAGCAATGGCCTTGGCCGTGATTGGGTGGTCACCAGTCACCATAATTACCTGAAATATAGGAGGAGGAAGAAGAAGAAGATAAAGAGGTTGGCGATGAAAGGGAAGGAAAAAGAAAACAACAAGCAAGAGGAGAAAAGGCCATTTGTTAATATAGAAGGAATAGGATATGAAGAAGAATTAAAGGAATGGGGAAAAGAGAAAAATAATACAATTCATACTATCAATGGAACACTCTTCCTCTAAAAACGTGCGTGGCAATCATCTACAGCCTTCACATCCTGGTGGATGCCATGTTCTGCTTTTCCGGTCCCTTTGAAATGCCAGACTTGAAAGGTGCCCACCTTGATGCCAGCGGAGCGGCATTTGCCCACGGCGTCGGGCACGGCAGCGCGGGGAGGGTCGATCATGGACATGAGGCCCACGAAGCAAAGGTTGTCCGTCTCGAAGTTGACGTCATCTGTGTCGAAGGCAAAACCTTTGGGGTACTTGTCCTCTGGCAGGAACACGTGGCAGAAACCTGGAGGGATTAGGGACGAATGAATTATAAAATACAGGACACACAAAAACGTTATTGGTAAATTCAAATTCCAAATGAACCTTTTTGTTGAATTACCCACTGTGTTCCATCATCCTTACCCAGTACTCGCTCTCCCAGTCCTCCCAGTTCCTGATAGGCGTTCTGGAAGGCCTCTTTCAACTCGTCGTCCATGGGCTGCTCCTTGCCCTGCACCATGATGGTGGAGCTGCGGTCGAGGATCCTCTCTGGGGCTCCCTTCATCACCAGCAGGTAGCGGTTGTCGTTTTCATCATCATTTTCATGAATTGAGAGCTGATGAGAACAGATTTTAACAGGAGCGTGAGAACCTTTTAAGACGTGTGTGGTGTTCGTGCATGTTTAAGCCCATCTACTACAGATGAAAGGGGACGCACCTGGTACTTGTTGGTGGAGTTGAAGGGGATCTCGGCCACCTTCTTGTTCTTGTCTCTCATGGCTTTGACGGAGCCGCAGGACAGCTCGATACACTTCAGCAGGGCGGACTCGGAGGCGTCGCCGGCCACGTCGCGCTTCAGGATGGGCAAAGCATCCTGGCCGGCCTTGAACGAGGCGCGGTTGCACAGAGCGGCGATGCGGGCCAAAGACCCCCATGTCGCTGAGCTTTTGTCGAAGGAGGAACCTAGAGAATAATGGGGCGGGGAGAGGAACCTTTATTGCCAGGTGTCTCAGCCTATGGCATTCACCCAAGCGGGGCAGCAAGGTACCCTGCAACAGCTGATCAATTCAAATCAATGTAATAATAGTCGGCAACGACGTTCGTCACCCTTTAGTTGGGTCGATGTTACAAGGTGAGAGGAGTAAGCCAAAGCCTTGTGTATGTAGCTCATGTGATGAATGACAAGAATGTCGTCTCCTTTGAAAAAGGGCAGAGACTACAGTGGAGAAAATTGCAGGGGAAAACGTACATCCACAAACGTAACGGAGAGAAATACCTTGCATCGGTTGTCTCTGTTTTGAGATGGAGCAATGGAGCCCGATGAAGCTCTATTTACAATCTAACGCTTGATAAAGCTCAAAGGACATGAATCTATGAGAAAAAAGGAGTGAAAACAGATGGACGGTATTTCTGTCCCGTTACCTTTGTTTTTACATGAACCTGGAATTGTGAGTCTGTTTGTCAAACGGCAGTTGGCGCTCATTAAGGTCCGAGAGTCACTGGAGTACAACGTCATGTGATGTTACTTTGGAATACTTCATGCCAGTCTTCAACTATATTACATTTCCATTTTATTCTCTTTCTTTTTATTGTGGTAAAAACGCATTGCACAAGATGAGGAATACGTTTTTTTCCTTAAAAAATGCTGGAAATAATAAAATAAAGCTTTTCTTCTAATAATCAACGTAATAATCAACAGATAGATTGACTAGCAAAATAGTCGCATCCGTTCCGGATCAAGCTGCATTTTGACGGTCTGAAAACATTTATTCAGCTATTTTAGTTTATTTTGGATGCCGGCCAGTAATTGCTGCTATCAGAGAGGAACTCGGGTCACAAATATTCTGAATACTTGGCAGGAGGTCTTAATGCACGGAAGCAGGGACAGAGGCTGGGCAAAGCTCACCGGACTGGTCCTCGGTGGTGTCGGCCTCGTGGATCTGGTTGTCGAACCACATGTGGGCCACGGTCATCCGGTTCTGGGTCAGGGTGCCCGTCTTGTCGGAGCAGATGGTGGAGGTGGAGCCTAGGGTTTCCACGGCCTCCAAGTTCTTCACCAGGCAGTTCTTGCGAGCCATTCGCTTAGCCGTCAGAGTCAGACACACCTGAGAGGAGCCGAGAGGGAACGGCAGCGAGGAGAGGAGGAACGACAGGAAGGAAAGGAGTCGTTGAGGACAGAGTGGGACAAAAAGGAGAGACGGAACCAAAGGAGAAAGAGAAAAGATTATTAGTATCCGTGTGTGAAACGAAGACTACAGATGAACATCTTCAGGTATCTAAACTAACTCTGTGCCATACTGTACCTGAAACTATAAAGCACACCCAGAAAGAAAACCCGCCCCCACACCTGGAGACGTTCATCCTGCTCTTAACAATGCTCTAAAAATCAAAATGCACTAAAACCTCCTTTCCGAAAATGAAATACAGCCCAAACAGCGGAGATGCAGAGAGAGAGAATGAGGCGTGAACGAGTGAAGCGGTGGAAATGAGCGTGTGCGGGTGCGTTATGCCATCATGCCAAGTACGGCAAAAGACCCGTGGGCCAAACAGAACTAGCCAAGCAGAGAAAGGCCGAATTCATTCCAAGAAGCTGACTGGTCATTAGCCTAATATCATTACATTAGCTAGCCGTTGTCATTGCAGGCAGCACCACGACTGGCCTGGAAAAGAGAGAGAGAGAGAGAGAGAGAGAGAGAGAGAGAGGGAGAGACATACGGGGAGAGAAAGATGGAGAGAACACAAACACACAAACACATGTGGGGCCGCTTTGGGAGAAGGAGAGATGTAAAGAGAGGTATACAAACGCAAGACAATACACCACCGTCACCACGGGAACAGGTGCTCACACAGAGAGAATGTTGAAAGCACATCAGAGATGCACACGAGAGACGTACAGCGACATCAACAAAAACAACAACAACAACACATCGGTATAAACACAACGGGGGATGCAGGGACGAGATCAAACACAGACAGGACAGAAAACACTGAACGCACAATCAGACGTGGGTGAAACCACAAACTGCCTCCAGTAATCTAGAGTCTGTGTCGGGGGGCAAATCCATTCTTTTGATCAGGGAATCTACAACAGAGCGTGGCTCGTGTAATGGGTTGGCTGGCTCATGGCAACAACAATGTAAAGAACATGTTTAAAAGCTCTTCCTGTCTTCTCAGATTGTGTATGGCTTCTTAGATTTCTCTAATATATGAAATATATAAAGTACAGGAAAAATACTGTTTGACCCAAGTGTGCAAAAAACACTGGCAACTGAAGAGGAAACGGAACTCGCAAGGACTGTGGAAGAGAAACAAGAGACAGGAAAAACGGCTCCAAATGAAGAATAATACAACTGGACAACAACCGTGTAAACACATGCACACGGACAAATGAATAGGGCTGCATGATATTGGGGAAAAAAAAAATTCTCCCTCTTTGATGTACTTTGTGATATAAAAAATACAGGAATATTCACCCTAAAGTTAAATGTCTCAATCCGGTGCACTTACAGAGCAAAGATTAAGAGGCTTGATAAACTATTATGATAAGCTTGTGCTCTGACCAGCAATTTCACCAAGCGTCCGTCCCTGAGTCGAATCCCCCAACACAGACCCCACCGGTTGAGCGGTGTAAAAATATTCTGGTTTATTATTATGAAACTGTGGCAGGTCTACCTAGACTGTAGGTAATCAATGGGAAAGACTGATTAGTAACAGGAAATGAGAACCATTTGAGTTTGAGTTGTAGCAGAGCGCGTTTGACTTACATTTCCGACATTGCACATCCTGTAATAACTATTGCAAACATCGCAATGTTGCTATATCAGTGTTTCCCCTAGGTTTACAGCTTTTGGGGTGGGGGGGTTCTCAAACTTGTTTCACGCCCCAACAGTTGTAACAAAATGGTCCATGCTGAATTTTTATTGCAATAACAAAATGTTTAACTCCTCCATCTTTGCTTTTATAAATAATAGAATAAAGAAAATTGCACTTTAAAGTAAACCAGATTGCTCCATCAGACAAAAACAAATACAATGTGCAATCACTTTGTTAGAACAATGCAAATAAAGTTATATCTGTGCAAAAAAAACAACTAATATTTAGTTACTACTAAATAGCTTATTGTGGAAAACAATAAGCTTTTTTTTTTGCAAAACCAAACGGAATGAGTGCAGATATGTGAGCCATCAAGTTTGATCAGTATTAGTGGCTGCAGTGAGCTGCTTTCCTCTACACGTCTTTTTAAAACGGGGTTGCAGGTCACTCGCAATTCATGCTTAATGTTGAGCTGAGATCTGTATTTTGTTTTGAAGGAGGCAACAGCAAAAGCCAACCTCACGGAGATCGGCTTGTGCAAATCGGCTTGTGCAAGCGTAGCCAGCAGGCTCATTGTTGGGTACAAGACACAAGCACTTTGGCTCGTTTCTGCATTGAACCCGGAGCAGGAGAGCTACTCCGTCTGCAACTCGCAGGAGAGCGAGTGTTGCCGTCTTCACCCTGTGAGCGGGGCGCCCCCCTAATATAATTGTAGGGGAAACACTGTATATCATGCAGCCCGAACTAGAAATACTACCATTCTTGTAGATGAGAAAACACAAACTCTCTCTCTCACACACACACACACACACACACGTTTGTTATGTCTCTCCCTACTCACAGTGACCGTGGCCAGCAGTCCCTCTGGCACATTAGCAACAATGATGCCGATGAGGAAGATGACGGCCTCCAGCCAGGAGTAACCCAGGACGATTGACAGCACGAAGAAGCTCACGCCCAGGAAGACGGCCACGCCGGTGATGATCTGGATGAAGTGCTCGATCTCCTTGGCAATGGGAGTCTGGGGAGTAGAAGAAGGAGGTGTTTCAATTGTTTGAAGAAGATGATTTACTGTTTTGTTTATCCTCATGTAAAATCGTCAAGTAGTGAAATTTGACCGCATTTCATTATTTTGGGAGCAGTGAGCAGGTGTGGAGCGCCCGAGGAGAAACTTGGGGTCGTTTGTCTAAATAGCTTGTTTTTACACTTGAAGCTGAGAACACGTAATAAATGTAGTCAATTTCTGAGCTGTTAGTATGTGAATGAGCAACTGAACGATTACAGAAATGAGCCTGTTTTTAGCAAGCGACCTCCTTCATGGTGCTTGTGAAAGGCACAGCAGACCGTTGTGGAATAGTGAACAATAAGGCGTGTGGTACTTTGCCAGCCTCCAGGCCCGAGGTGAGCGTGGCGATGCGACCCATCACTGTGCGGTCACCAGTGCACACGACGATGCCGCGCGCCGTTCCTGAAGAATAAGAGAAGAGGGAGCAGTGTTTTTACTTTGAAAAAAAATTATGAACTTCTTTAATCTGTTTCAGAAAAGATGAAGACGGAGGAAAACAGAAAAGCAAGAAGAAAATTACCAAAGCAGTAAATACTCCGATTTTAGAAGTTGAAAATAAATTAACATTTATTAAACTATTTTTTTAACTATTATACACAACATGATATTTTATAAAACTCTTTTATATGTAAACATCTTAATTATAAAGAAACTAAAGCTCTCAGATAAATATAGTGGGACAAATTATAATATTTCCCTCTGAGATGTAGGGGAGTAGAAAGTGCCATCACATTTGTACTTAAGAAGATTCCTGAGTTCATTCACTGTTGAAGCATCACACGAATGCAGGGGGCGGAGCTAATTATCTGAACATGTGACCAGTATCAGAAGCCTGGTGTGGTCAGTATAGAACAGGTCAGCAACCTTTCCTATCCAAAGAGCCATTTTGTCTGGAGCCGCAAAAGCTATTTGATATCACAGCTTATAAAGTTTTATATATAGTCATATTATATATACAATAACTATAGTTTGTTGTATTTATGAAATTATAGAACAAGAATAAAGACAATTCTTGACATTCTATTGCTATTTTGCCTGTTATAACTATCAAACTCTTATGAAGAGGAGAAAAGAAGTCATGCGTCGTTCTACATTGAGGTCCATTAAAAGCCCTGGAGTCCTGTCTATATTTGTGGCTAATGTGGTAGAGTGTTGGTCCTGTAATCATAAGGTAGCAGGTTCAATGCCTGTCCTCACGTGAGGTCTCCATTTTAAAACGCATATATTTTGCTACGTTTACACTGAGCGTCCTCACTACAGACTTTAGAGCACCGCAAACGGAGGAGGACGGATCCGTCTTCACTAGCAGACGCCTCAGTGTCTCACGAGCTGCCACAGAACCAGCAGCAGGAGTGGAGTTTGGAGACGTGATCCACTTCCTGAAAGTATATCTACTTTACTCAGTTTGCTGCAGCAGTTGAGGAATCGCTCTTCTGCAGCTTGTTACTTTTCAGAAAATGCTGTGTGTTTGTTCTGGAAGTTTCAACATGAAATGTTTTGTTGTTTTGCTAATTTATCGCCACATATCAGCATACAGGTCAGCCAGCATCGTTGGCAGTGAAAGCAAATTATTGTCCATGCAGAATTAAACTCTTTATTAAAGTATATATATATATATTATTTTTTTCAAAGCCTCAGGGAGCCGCAACAGAGGGGCTAAAGAGCCGCGGGTTGCCGACCCCTGGTATACAAGAACGTATGGACAGAGTTGAGAGCGGTGATGCCTGGATAGTAAATGCAATGTAACAGTGTGTCCACAGGAGGGCGCCACGCATCATGGTGTTCCTGTTCTACCACTGTGAGTCAGAGGGGTCGTCACGGTGATATGATGGGATGGAACAGGCACAGTGGGGGCCACATTTTCAGTCAGTGGGGCCCCGCGATGACCGGTGATGCCACTGACCACCAAACACTTTGACCTACAGTGAGAGCAGTGTCTTTGTTTGCAGGACTATCTGAGCACTGAACTGGAACAATACACACACACACACACACACACACACACACACACACACACACACACACACACACACAACACACACACACACACACACACACACACACACACACACACACACACACACACACACACACACACAGTATATACAGTATATAGAAAGATCTTTTCTAACATGTGGCGAATATGATGGTACATGATAACAATGGTTAACAATAATAACAGTAACAAGGTTTCGGATAGCGAGCCGGGGACCTTACCTTCGACACAGTTGGTGGAGAAGAAGGCAATGTTGCGGGTTTCCAGAGGGTTGTCATGGGTGCCGTCGGGGGACCTGGTCTGGGGCTCTGATTCACCGGTCAGGGACGAGTTGTCCACCTGGGTAAGTGTGCAAGAGAGAGGGACAGAGAGGAAGAAGAGGGAGCAGGGAGTCACGATAAGACGATGTACGGAGCCAGATTGCTTTTTTGGAGCCTCTAATGGTTGTGTGTTGCTGTGCTGAGGTTGTTTTCATCAAACAGTCTTTCCCAGATAACATTCTCTGCTGATTTGAAGATCATATGAGGGAAATCAAAGTGTATTTAACATGGAGATCTGTGTTTGTCCTCAGCTTGCACCATTTAGGGAGGATCAGGACTTTAAAAGCAATCAGGTTAATGTTTACAAAGCGGTTACAGTACAATGAATTTAGAATTGGGGGGAGCCCGACCATAAAGCCGACGGTTCGGATCCGGTCACAGATTTGAGTCACGGATCGGGTCAGCACCAAAGAACAAAGGGAGTAAATATAACTTTGAGAGATCTTCTGATGACGGATTTAGGCCGCCGATACCAATTGCCAATAACTAAGGATCCATTTTTGGCAGATTTTTGTTTTGTTATAGCAGCTGCTCTTCACCATCCCAAAAATCCTTTCACGGCTCTGACCTCAGTGTAAACCATTAACACTTATTTAATTACTTTGTTATAATCATCTAAAGTGTTTATTTTTTATCCATAAAACACAATTCAAGTGATTAGGATTAATTAAAGGAAAAGATTATGTTTTTATTGATAAAAAAAACATGTGTTGTAGTATTATAAGATGCTAGTGTTCATAATTCATCTCACATATCTATTTATGTTGCTGTGAAAACCTCTCCTTTAAGAATCTGGACTTATTCAAATTTCTCACCAAAACTACATTTCACAAGATTGCATTAGAAGACACAATAACATTAAAATGTACCTTCGCCAATACAAATCTTCTCTGGAGAGCGTCTGAACACATCATAATGTAACCTGACGTTACTGAACTTCCTCCTCTCAATTTCAAACCAGATTAGTTGTAAACAATGTAACATTATAAAGGATATAGGAATAGGAATAGAAAGCATTATATCGGCAATAATGATCGTCAGTAAAATATATATTTCACACAATCAAGGTTAATCTGTAATTAACCCACGGTTCACACTGCAAGAGAGGACCCCTACGGATCAACAACGGTCTGTTACACCATAGAAAGATGTTACACTTTAGAAAGATGTCTTATTAGCAGAATGTGAGGCGGCTGTGCTTGTTTTAGGTAATAATTGATCGCTTGACACATCAGGTTGATTCCAAAAGTGGTGGACGGATCTCACTGCTGATGTCACACTCGTATTATCCACTTTTATTTAAACTTCTGTGGCGCAACCACATCTTTACTGCCACCGAGCTGCGTGTGTTTACAGCTGGCTCCATCATAGTTGCACACTCGTAGCCACGCTGTAAAGCATGTTTTTGTTTTGTCAAGTTTTTCTTGTGTAGCAAATGGGCTCCAACTGCATCTCTTTGTGTAACTCTGTGTCGCATAACATCCATAAATGATCCTCGAGTCCTCCTTGGCTTTTCCGTGACTGAAGGAGTGCGTCTGTGCCTGGAACCCACCTTGCAGCCGTGGGAGGAGACGATGCGGAGGTCAGCTGGGATCCTGTCTCCTCCTTTCACCTCCACCAGGTCTCCTGCCACCACCTGCTCTGCATTGATCTGCATCTTCTCTCCCTCACGGATCACCAGGGCTTGCTGGGTACAGAGAGGGGGGAGAGGGATAGAGAGAGAGGGAGAAAAAGAGAGGGAGAGAAAGATAGGGGGAGGAAGAGAGGGATAGAGAGAAAGAGAAAGAGAGCAAATATGTAAGCCCAAAAAAGAACACAAACTATTATTGAGATAAAAGATGAAACAGGCCAGAGACTAAATCAATTAAAGGATACATCACAGATTGGGGTAAAAAGAACGAGTGTGCTGGCTGTGATATCCTGATACTGTGGCCTGCAGCTTCATAACATATAGTTGTCCACCTAATAAACTCCTGCTTTACCCAATGTAATATAGTTATTATGACCTGATTTGTTTCCATTATTCTTTTTCATTACTCAGGCTTAGCACCTCCAGGAATAACTGTGTGAATTATTGAGTAACCTCATACCCGTACATAGTGCTTACTGTCAGGGTTGAGCTGATGAACAATGCCATCGCTCAACACCGTGATTTATCCTCCCAGATTGTTTGTTGCGAACGCTGCGTGGATGGATGAAAGCAGATTAAATTATAGTTGCATAATGTATATGTATTTGATTTTGCTGACATAGCATTACGAAAATGAGCTCGGGCGTTGGCAACGCGAAAGTGTGTTACTGAGACAGAGAAAGGTCCGGAACAAAGTTAATTTCCTCTGGATTTGTACGTCTGAAAATTGCCATTTCAGTGTCTGCATTTTCAGAAGATATGTGACTTGTGAAAACAGGGTGCAATTCTTTACGTGGGTGACTATGGAGCAAAAGAATGGGTCGTAATCTGTGTTCTCCTATTGTAGCTGATAGACTCAGGACCTGCCGATAGTCTCCTAAAGGGGCGGGGCAGTCGGTGAAACCCACCGGACAGATACAGGAAACTGACACTAAATTCAGCCTTCTTTCTGAAAGGTCTCTGGTAAAATAACGTTTCATGACATAGATAATTAGTATATCTAATATCTAATTAAAGCGCCTGTTTTCATTTGTTTAAGCATTAATTCACTTTTCATTTGTAAGAAAGATTATGGTCTATATATTATGATATTTTGAAATAATTTACAGAGTTACAAAGAAATTTTACTTTTAATCTCTTGCCTAAAATTGATTTTGTGGAATCCATCTGAAAGCTGAAAGCTGAAAAGTTCATTTCTTTAGTTCAAATCCTTTCACCAAAACGGATCACAATCTCCTGGTTACTGAGCGTCCAGTACCTGAGGGACCATGTTCTTAAAGGACTCCATGATCTTGGAGCTCTTTGCTTCCTGGAAGTAGGAGAAGCAGCCGGTGATGATGACGACGGCTGAGAGCACGATACCCAGATACAGCTGCAAAGAGAGGCAGGGAAACAGAGGTTAGACCTCATGTTCAACTTCAACTTTAATCTAAAAATGTATCACATGATAGGGAACAGACGAGTGGAGAGACACAGACAGAGAGGCCGAGTTGAAAAAGCCATCAGTGACACATCTTGTCATGCTATTTCAGGAAGTTCAGGCTTCTGAATATAACAAAATAAGCTTTTTATTTACGTCCCATCTATGTGCTGTACCATCTGACGTAACTGTTAACTAGTAATCGGTGTGAGTATATATTCCGGGTGTGTAACTCATGCTGACTCGTCACAGTTGTTGTGACGAGTCCTCCCCTGTAGTCTGAACCAACTATTTTGTCCCGTCATGCTGTGTGTGTGTCAGCGCCGCTTAGCCTCAGTGCCCCGGCTCTACTCTGCGTAGTGACTCGACATGAAACGGTGCTGACCCATGAGCGCCCTCTTTTAGCCCGCCATTACAAGTGGCGGGAGTCACGCGCTCCCCGCGGCGGGCTCAAACGCGGATGCTAACAGGTTGGCACCTGTCACACCGACGACGGGTTTTCGGCTGGCACGATTCAGACAAACGACTGACGCAACCTTTGTCACTGACAAAGCTAGGTCCCTGAGGAGTGGTGACTCAGCAAAACACTTTTTGAGTGATGTGGTGGAGGACGGGGAGCACACACACACACACACACACACACACACACACAGACACACACACACACACACACACACACACACACACACACACACACACACACACACACACACACACTGGACTCACACCTTTCCTGCTCTTTCTTGAGCGGTGATGTCATCATATCGGCCCAGGCCTATGACCATCATCCGTCCAACCCTACAACTCTCCACTTACGTTATCCCCGGCGGGCTCGTCCTCCGTGGCAGCCTGGATGGCGTAGGCCAGGAAGCAGAGGATGGCGCCGAGCCACAGCAGGACGGAGAAGCCACCGAACAGCTGGCGACAGAACTTGACCCACTCTGGGGTGGTGGGGGGCGGAGTCAGGGCGTTGAGGCCATCCTTGACCAGGTACTCTGCTGCCTTGGCATTGGTCAAACCCTGAGAGGGGCAGAGGGAAAGATGGAAGGTGGATTAAAGGAAAGGAAAGGAGGAGAGGTTGGCGTTATAGAGAGGACGCAGGAAAGGAACAGACAGGATGGACAGAGGAAAGAGGATAGTGTTGTAGAATCATCAGCACTGTGTTGAATCAGGACAGAAACAACCATGTGAAGGGGAACTGACGGTCTTAAAGTGTCCTTTCTGATCCGAAGTGAACGACCTACCTGGACGATATCAGTGCTGTACTTCCGGCAAACCTCCTCAACAGACATTTTGTGTTCCGTCTACAAAGAAATTAAGAAACAAAGCAAACTTTTAAACAAACTGTCAACAATCATCTGTTTAAAATTATACTAAAGATACATTTTTTATTTAATTTAGAACTCTCCTTACTGCCCTATGTCCTCTTGGTTGAGGTAGTTACATTTTATACTATCATTTCTTTGTATTTTAAAAAAAATACTTACTTTGGAAATCAAAATGTGTCATTCAGTTCTTTAACAAGCGATATCCTGAGGGTTTGACCCCCGTACAGGAGCAAGTCCTTCCACAATACGAATAAATTGCTCTGAAATAGTACATCTAACTACAGCAGCTGGTTCAGAATACCACGTCTCTGGTATCTCCTTTTCAAACCGGGAGATTAGATTAGAGTTGGAATCGCAGCGCTTTGAATGCTGGACTGAGGCCAGGATGCACTATCTATGAACTACTCACTGCTCGGCTGGGACTTCAGGGCTTATGTTCATTATGTCTTTCTCCAATTAATTTGAAATGAGACTTCCAGGTTGCTGGGTGCCACTAAATAAGAGGCAACCACAAAATGTGTGACAAATTGCAGTGAGGTTGCAGGAAAGATAAGATCAAATAAGATCAGATAATCCTTTATTAGTCCCGCAGTGGGGAAATTGCAGGATTACAGCAGCAGTGCACACAGAGACACATCGTAAGTAAAAAAATCAAGTAATATAAATAAACAGTAAAGAAGAATATAATAGCAATATTAAAAATACAGACGGAGTAACAGTATATGAAAGTATTTAAATGTATTACATATTGCACCAGATGATGAACATAATTAAAAAGTGACCAAAAGTGATTAAAGTGTTTAAGTGTTCTAAGTGTTTGTGGTCTACTGTGAGCTCAGCTTGTTATGCAGCCTGACAGCAGCAGGAAGGAAGGAAGGAAGGAAGGAAGCGGTGCACTTACGATGGGAACTTCCTTCTTGAGGTCATCCAGATCCTTGCCCCCCTTCTTCTTGGGCGACTCCTTCTCATCCTTGTCCGTCGTGGTGGCCACGCGGTAGCTGTCCGACCGTCCGTACTGAAACACACAAAGACAGCGTCAGTGAATTTGCTCCCGTTTTCAACTTTTTAAACAGCCGACACGTTTCTTTATTCTCACTGCTTCACAGGAAGACATTTTCAACAATTACTTCACATACTGGACACAAACACAATCCAAAGCCAGAGCATAAAAGCAGCCAAAGGAAACTATGATCTACATTTGTAATAACCGTGAATGTATCATACACAGCTAAAACACTGACTGACGCTCTTTTTCTTCCACATTAAGACCAAGTCAAAAAAACTAGATTGAAACTTAAATTTAGATGTAAATTTACATTTACATTACTGGTGTGAAAAAGGGGAACTCGACACTTCCTGATTAGATCCTGCATCATCAGAGCACAGGCATGTCTCAAGAGCTCCACTTAAACTTAATTTACACAAGGGTTGGGCTATGTCTACCCAATCTTTGGATTCGTCTCAACTGTTTTTTAGGAAAACGTGTCCACCTTCAGTTGAACTTGCAAAATGTATCTACACACAGCTGATAAATCTGAATTGTTCATTTTAAAGCATGCAGTGCGTCCACGAGACCAACACCAACACGTTCAGCTCTCTCTTATGTAAATCATGAGGTTGGGCTCAGAGGTATTGTGGTATTGTCCATCGGCCCAAACCTAATTGACACCGCCGCTATCTAGGCTACCGCCGTTGAGACTAGAGCTGCGTCTGAGAGGAGAACAAATAACAGCAGTCGGGAGACTGAGTGAGATGAGGGTGAAATGAAGGGCCAGAAGGCAGACAGAAAGAAAAAGAAACCAGACAAAAATCTGGTTTCTTTTTCTTTCTGTCATGGGATTTTAACAATCGCCAGTGACCTACATTACTGTGTCTGGAGGTGTGTGTGTGTGTATTTGAGCCCTTTCCATCTATGCTTGAAAGTGTGTTTATGTCCGTGCAAATAGTACGTGGTTGTGAACATCTGTAGGCTTAGTTTTCGTGAAATAGAATATCATTTTGAGTTTCAGTGATCGAAGGTCGTCTAAAGTTCTCAACCTTCTGTAACAAGGAGCAATTCTGACTTGCTAACAACCACCTTCCCAAATAAATGAGAGAAAGAAAGATACCCAAATAGGAGAAAATATACTGGGCTGTAAGTATGCGTTATGTCACTGTTGCCACACACTTTGGAGAGTTTACTGAAGGAAATTTAGCTAGCTAACAGTGGCAAAACACATTTGTCTCTACCTGATAATGTGCCGTGGTTGGCATGCGGATATTCAAATTCTACTAGTCACCTTGGTTTATATTTATGTGAATTTGTGAGCACATTTAAAAATAAATCCCTTTTTATTTCTATTTAATCGAACCATATGTCAGTATCTCCTCTGCCCATTAGATGGCACTGTGAGGCCCACCAGTGAGCCCTGGCCTATTGGTGGAGAATAGCTGGTCTTAATGTCAGGGTGGTTCAACCTGAGAGTATTCTGGAGAAAACTAAAATATGTGTAATTGTTTTGAGAAATAAAAAATATAAGGAATGCAGACTTTTAGGAACTTCAACCCGAAACATGCAGGAAACTGAGCATTTGGACCGGTGAGATAATAAATCAAGTCTGTTTCAGTCTGTAAATATCAGATTAAATGCATTTCTAGAGACTTGACTTATCCTTTGAAAAGTCTTCAGCATTAGGGAGGTGAAGCTACTTTGCTCACACAGATCTATTACCCTAAATAGGTCTTTGAATGTTCACTAAGTGATACTGACAGAACTGTTATTGCCAGATGTATGCAGAATGCTTTTTTTTGGAGCACACACACCGTAGGAGCGAGCGGTAATGGTCCCACGCAGCACAACGAGACTGTTACTGGGATTAGAAACACCTGTGTCTACTTTATTAAAGTAGACATTTTGTGTAAAAAACTATTTCATTCACTATTGTGTGTATATTTAAATGGGAAAAAATACAGAATTTGTGTGACATCCCCAACAAATATCCATGATTAATTCCACCAAATAATAAAATGCCACAACGCGACTGTTTCAAAATATGGTTGCTTATTTTTTTCTTCTTCTTCTTCAGATAGGAAACAGCAAGACGGAAATCAATGGCGGCCCAGTAGGAGGTCGTGTTGATGAGCAATCATGGTCTGGGTAATTCAATGAATTCATACATTGCCAGTAAAAAACTAGAATAAAACTAGCCCGCTTAACCTCCTGCGGTTCATTTCAATTGGACTTTGAGCCGAAGCTCAGCTGACATTTCCCAGAGGTATTTTCATGGTGTGCAGGGTACTGATGCACTTTGTGTTCATCAGGCAGGTGTTCTCTATCACCATTCCCTACAACAAATGTGTGATGTCCTGTAACCCTGCGGGATGAGTGGGAGGGCAGAATTATTTTGGGAAAGCTCTTATGTGGATTAGTCTGGCTGAGAGCTTTGGCACTGATTTGATGGCTCTTGTATGCTGTTTGACATCTGCTTTATTTTCCTGGAGGAGAAGCGAGCCGGGTGCTGACCTGTTGACAGCCAGATTTTCGCACCTCTTTTACATCCTCTTACCTCTATGCAGCTCTCTATGTGCACTATTGTTTTGCTTTAAGCGTGTTCACAGATCTGCTTTTCAATTACTTAAGTGTAAGCATGAAATTAACCTTGTACATGTGATGTCCTTTTTCTTATGAATGAATTGTGTATGTACTGCAACTTATTATTTATCCATATCCATTATGTTTGTTTCTTAATTAATCCTTAATTTAAAGGAAATCATGTAGGGCATCAGCATTATATCAATATTGTGATACGAGACGAAAGTGCCGAAACATACTGTCACTAAGTGGCAGTAGTACTTCTCCAGACGGCACCAGCATCCGATCCTTTATGTACCCAGATCTAGAAAAAAATAAGGACTTTTAGATTTGTATGGTTTTCTCACAGCCAATCCCTGCAAGCGTTCAAGGCTGCAGATACAACAGCCGGGATTGCCTGCACACGGCTCTCAGCATGGAGATGGATGAGCCGGGTGGGGGCGGCAAGAAGATAACTTTGTTTACAGCGCTAACAATGCCAACAGTGCTGACAGAGCTATGAGCGCAGGGCAGCGCAGTGGGACAAGCCAGTGTATCTATACAGAGTTTCTGAAGGCTGCTTTTCAGCGGTGTGATTAATGAGAATTAGAAAATAAATGGTATGCTTCAGTAACAGGAGAAAAGAATATACTAAAGCAGTGGGTGGACCTCTGACCTTCTAGGGGCGTCTGGGGACAAGGTCCCCCCAGAAGAAAAGGTTGGACATTCAAAGTTAAATCCATCAATCTCGTGCCCTTTGAGAGTGAAATGAAGAGGCTGGATCTATGAAGACCTCTGTGCTCCATAAACCATGTGGTGCTCCTGTTTTAGCAGTGGTGGAATGTAACTAAGTACATTTACACAAGTACTGTACTAAAGGACAATTTTGAAGTACTTGTCGCCTACTTCACTTAAGTATTTCTATTTTATGTTATAGATGTTATTTATGTTTATACTTCAAGTCCATACTAAGATATTGTACTTTTAACTTAACCACCTTTATTTTACTATATTAGTTACTAGTAAGGCTACTCGGCAGATTCAGATTCTTAATACAAAATATCAATCAACTAATAAACTATGATTTATTAAAAGAAAGTAGAGGCTTATTTAGAATATAAAGTATTCAAACAAAGTGATGCACACATTAATGCGTCAATAATTAAAATACAATATTTTAACACTGCACTCTGGTATCTAATTAGTTCAGTGGTTCATGGCCCCAGAGGGAAGCGGCTCGGTGCTGTGAAGCTGACATGGACGAACTCTACGTACCGCTGAGAGAGCCAGCCAGCCCACCCGGAAATATTTTTGGCTCATTATGAAACTATGGGAGGGAAAAAATAGAATATGGCGGGGCGCTAGAGTCTAGGGTAATTAATGGGAAACACTGATGTACAGTTTGTTGGCTGTGAGTGTGAACCTGCCATGTCCACCCCCTACATGTTGCCCACTGCTAAGCAACAGAGTTGAGTGTTTGCTTGTCCCCACCATATGCCACCACTGAGTCCATATTGGTGTTTTTGTTGCAGTGTTTTTGTGTGTGAAATCTGTGCTGTACTGTATACAGTGTACAGTATGTGTATACAACTTTTGTTCCTATGTATATGCCCGCTTTTCAGTGAGCAAATCTTTTATTCCATCTGTGCGGTTGTACACATGTTGATTTTCTGCTTGAATGCAAACGTGAGCATTTACGTGCTGCACTGTATATTTAGGTTTGTAGCAGTGTGTGTGTGTGTGTGTCTGTGACGTGTTTGGCCATCTGTTACGAGGTGCAGGAGGTTCCCCAGCAGGTCATCAGATTACAGCTGTTTACTACACTGACAGATTAACCCACTGAACAATGATAATCCCTCTCAATCCGTCTCCCTCTCTCTCTCTCTCTCTCTCCCATCTTTTCCTCCCGGTCCCTCATTCCTCCTGTAGCGTTCACTTCAATTACTACGGTGAAATATCTTGTCATACATTGCACTGAATAGATTTGACTGTGTTTAAATAAACACAAGAGCAATGAGACAGTCAATGGAAGATGTATTAGTTTGAGCAGTCAGATCTCAGATTTCATTACAAAGCATGAAAAAAAAAGATGGATTTTTTTAGTTTGTGTATTTCTTGCCCCCATCAAATTGAGTTCAGTGTTGAAATGTAACTAGATGACTCAGGGTCATCTGCTGCTACTTTATAAACTGCTGATTGGTATTCCAATAACTCTGTGATGAAAAGCAGGTAAAAAAAAAAGCTTTCATGTGTACCAAGAATTTCCCTTTGAACAATCAAACAAATAAACACCTCACAGTGATTATTGTCACACTGTTAACTAACACAGTGGTTCTCAAATGGGAGTATGTGTACCCCCACATGAAGGCACTCCAGAGGTTACGTGAGATTTGTAAAAAATGTATTTAAAATTAGCATCCATTAAAGAATCCTTTAAAAAACGTTATTTAGCATTTATATTTCAATAAAATATAAATGCAAGTTCATAAACTGAATTGTATATATTCTATATTAAATCAGACACTGATGGCACACTGATTTTTCAACCCAAAATGCTTTGCACTGGTTAGGGGGTGTTTGGCTGACGGGGGTACATCACTGAAAAAGGTTGAGAACCAGTGAACTAACAGATCATGAGGTGTAATAAAGCACCGGAAAGCACAAATTGATGTATTGTTCTCAAGAACCTGAAAAGCTTTAGTCTTAAGAGTTTTAGCTTCACTGTTTTGTTTTTAACTCGTGTTGTCTCACGTGGGGCAGTTGTTTGTTTAGACGTTCCAAAGAGAAGATGAAAATAATCAAATGTGATGAAGTATGGTATGTTTTACGGAACAATTCCTGTATTGTGATGAATACCGTTGAATACATGGTGAAAGAAAACCGCAGTCCTATATCTCACCCCTAACATAAGAGTCTTTTGTTCTCCTCTGCCCTCGTGCTCATGTGATAACACATGCGTTCAGGATGATGACTGCTTGGCCTGGTTAACAGACTCTTCCGTGCCCAGCAAGACTGTGCTGCCCGCCGGCTGCTAACAGCTAACGCTAACTAGCGCTCCTCCTGACAATTTCAACATGAATTTGTTGTTCACAATGTAGCATTACCGGGGATAAAAACAGGGTGCGTGAGTGTTTAACCACAGGTGTGTGTGCGTGTGGTACTCGTTTGCAAATGTGCAGTGCAGAGAGGACAGGATGGACGGATCTTCTTCATACTGGTGAAAACTGGCAGCAAGCTTGACAGAAGTAGTTTTTGCTGTTAATGCAATCTCTGGTTGTGTTGGAACTTGTCTTTTGGGCGTGTGCCAACCTTTTCTACTGCTGCTTGAAGCCACAAACTCTGCTTTCAACCGCTTCATTATCACACCACAAGGGACGCATGTCAACTTCACACATAAATATTGGACCACTTGATGAAAAAAACAAGAGCGGGGTGAAATTAACTCCTAAGTAGTTATCAAGGGCAATTATTGCCCCATCCAGATGTTCAGCATGAGCAACAGAACAGACTGTGCACGCTGGACATTTGTCGCCCTCTCCATCTGCTGCTATCCTATCTCCAGCTTGGCCTGCGGCGCAGAGCACCACAGGTCTGAGGAAGGCTGGATAAGCCATTTCTTAATCTGCTGAAATCACTGGTCGAATCTCAGACATCAAACAGGGACATTTGGATCTGTGCATCCTAGTTTCAATATGAAATAAACAAAAGGTTTCAAAATGAATCACAATAAGTCGTCAACACAACATTTAATAAAAGGTAAGCGTTATGGCTATCATACCAGCTACTGTGGTAAAGCACCTTTATATGGGCCCAATGAAGAAAAGGAGCATTCATTAACAAGATAAATATCGCTCAGATACAGATTAATATCCATAATTTGTATTTAGTTTAATATTTTAACAACTATTTTACATAAAGGCAGTAGATTGCTGGTATCTGCCCATATGATTATTCACCAACAAAGCAAACGTAAACCCCAACAGCAGCTTCACACTATATAAGACTTTGGGGAAATATCCACCAGCTGGCACTCAACCGTCTGGTATTTATAGTCATGTTTAGCATGTAGTATTTATCCGTTTAATAATGTCCCCGTGACTAAAGTGTCACAATTTTAGCTCAGATTTTTTTAATGGAAGATCTTGGAAGTGTATGTGGCCTCCAGGGGAGTTTACTAGCTCTTGCCGTGCCACAGTGGATCATCGTAACCAGACAAACACACACACACAAAGACATGGATTATCACACAGATCAGTAGACTGACCGACCTAGAAAATACTGATGGACTGACAAGCGCGAACGCGCGCGCACACACACACACACACACACACACACACACACACACACACACACACACACACACACACACACACACAGTTTAAGGGGGCTTCCATCATCATCTATCCCCCCATCACCGTCCCACTTTGTTTACATCCTCCTCCCTCCAGGCTGCCCATCTGTTTCTGCCCATCCGTGAAGATGACACTGTTTAAACGCAGTGCATGTGTTTTCCTGTTACAAACGCGGGTATGAAAATCCTCAGTGGGATAAGCCATCAGGTTGATTTGTTTTTGTATCTGTAAAAATGTTAGATCAGTGGGAGCTTGGGGATTCTGCGCTGTCCCCACCATTTAGCAGTGTGTCGCCTCCAGCAGTGAGGCACATCTGAGAGGGCGACAGAAAATGGCACTGGTTGACGGAATCAGATTGACAGCATCTACTTCCAGTGGGTTGATAAATGAGGGATGTGAGGTTTCTTATAACATCCAATCCATGGGGGGAGGGGGTGTAATGTATTGATGTTATTGATGTACATAGAGTAACAAAACCCCAAACCACATTATTTAGCTGAAAGCCAATGTGTATGCGTATTGAGTAGTGTTGTTGATCGATTTCGGTCTACATATTGTGTTATTATTAATGCATAGCGACTGCACTCTACCAGTTGAGTTGACATTTAATTTTTTTGATCAGCTGGTCTGGAGTATATGGAGGCAGCAACGTCTCTCGGCTAAGCAGACTGTGGATAAAGTAGCAGCAAAGAGTAGCCGTTACCATTTCAACTAGCCTTTGAATCGCTAATGCTAATCACTAATGCTAACCTCTACCAGCTCTGCCCATGTTGATCTCGAGGCTCTCTTTAGAATTTCCAGGGTAGACCCACGTGGTCACTCTTAAATGTGAAGGTGTGTTATGCAATGTTCGCACAGTGCAACTGTTCAGAGTGCAGTGTACTGTCACTCTCATCCTCCCAGTCATTAACGAATGGTGGTGTTGCAGGAAGCGCAGAAAAGTACTCTTTACCCTTGACACCTATGTCACCCCTGGAAACAGCAAGTGACTTCAACGTGACCTCACAGGGCATTCCAGGAAACGCACGATGCACATGGAACAAGTGGCATTGGAAAAACCCTGATCGGTGGTTTGCAGTAGTATGGATCCACGCTATTTTACACACACAGATGGAAACTAGTAAAAGGACAGGGTGGTTGAGAGTCAGTATTGATGAAATATTGACAGACTGAAACATTTATGTAACAGAGTCCATGACCAGGAGAGCATACATGTGGAGTAACTACAAACATACGGAAGAACAAACTATGCAATTAGATGACAACGCATGCTCCTGCTCTGTGCCTTCATGCAGAATGTAGATGTTATTGTATTGCATCCTTATGTAATGCACTTTGAATTGCCTTTGTACAAAAGCGGCACAGGAGCACCCAGGGCCGCAGTTACATAAAGTCCAAGTGATTTAGTTTTTTTTATCTTTAACTAAAATGTTGTGCACAGACTAGAGCCACAAGCTGTTTTACGGTTTGTAAAGTCAGTGGGCAGTAGAAATATGCAGAGATCTGGAAATCACAATGGGTCTGGCTGTTTTAATCCGCACCTTAAGTCACTTTACGAGATTTTATATTTGTTTCGATGGTTACACTTTTAGGTCAAGTTACATCTCATCTGTGTACCGTTACACCCCGACTCTCAGCTGATTCTCAAGGGGGGTTATAAAACAAGGAATCTCCGTTCATCTGATCTACTTCACACTTGGTGGATGTTTATCCGGGGACCCCATGTTGTGCTTTATCGAATTTGGTGCAATTTGGACACGTTCAATATAAACGTCTCTGTGTGGCGCGGGGGGGTCGCAAAAAAAAACACACTACAATGAAGCAATCCGATATATTTTGAGCTACCGTGTGAAGCCTCATCTTCAACATGGCATGGATTAGACACCATAAACGGTTTAGCCATTAGAGAGCCGCCTGCCTCACACACACATGCAGCCACAATGTCCATCGTCCACAGTGATTGGCTCCCCTCCTTGAGTTTCCGCAACAACTGCATCATGGGATATTAGCAGTTGCATGAATCCCTGCGCATCTCTTGTTCTCCTTCTATATCTCTCCATTGATCTCCTCAGTGCATGAGCAACAACCCAGCATCTCTTTGTGGCATTCCTCCACTCCACCATGTTTCCCAGAATCCACCATCTCAAGGTGACTCACCACAAAAGGCATCACTTTCTGTCCCTCCCCCTTTCTCCACTTAAAAAAAATTCAGTGCCAATTACTGGATCTTGGCTGGTTTTCCTCCGAACAGGGCCTCCCCACGAGGCCTGCAGGGGCTGACCTTCGCTTCATTTCTCTCACCCACCCAAATTGATAATTTGCCTCCAGTAGCGACAGCTCCTGTCAATTGATTGGCACGGATCCAATGGCACCAGTTGCCCAGTTCATCCCAATCTCCTCTCGCACGCCACCCCTCCCGATCGCCAATCTCCAGCCTGAACATGGGAGTTTTCCACTAAACACACACACTGTCCTCATCCGGTCAAAGTCTGTGGTCAGAGTCGTGCGTGGTTTTCCCCCGCAGGCGATCTAGTGAACAGCGTCACAAAGCGGCACCATTTCCACTCCTCGGCCCGAACGCGCCCTCGTCCCATTCCCTCAAACATGGATGTTGAGTAGAGTAGAAACCACCGCCCGTCACGCTTCATTAGCAGGGACGGAACATGACACCACGAACACAGAAGAAACGGTGCTACAGTGCATTCACATCATTTTACAGGCTCCACGTACTACAAACACAACTTTACACTATAATGCAGATACTTTCATATCAAAGTCATCATACAGCATGTGGCGAGACATTATGAAATTTCATAGAGCAATAACAGCTTGTAATACGTCACTGTTAACTATATACACGGGATAATGCTTAAAAAATAACACTACAGGGATGCAACAATGATATTGTTTTTGCTGGAGGCTAAATGTAATGGCTGAAACAGGATGCCCTTCCCGACCTGCCAGATCAGCGCTTGTGTGAGGGCGGCTGGGGTTGAAAAAATGAGACGGTGGAGGTGGAGGCTGTGTCTAACCCTTGTGGAGAGCACCTTCCTTTGAGACCCATCCGCCCAACATTTATAGGAGGGAGGGAGGGTTTTGACCAACGCAGAGGAACCATTTTGTCTGTGCCCATTTGGTACCCAGACATCGGCTGCTTCCACATCCTCACCGAGCATCAGTGACAGCGACGCGGCGCACACACCCATTATGTAATGTTTGACTGAAAATGCACCAAATGTTTGCTAGACGAAGAAAAAAACACCCACTTCCACCTGATTATTTCCAAATAAACAGGCCGATTACAAAAACACGACTTTCCTTCTGTCAGGGAGACCTGATGATGCACGTGTGTGAGATGATGAAGAGTCCCGCAGTCAGACCTGGGGAGGAATGGCATGATATTCAGCAGTCCGGGGCTGCGGTTTTCACCACCAGCGGGTCACACATCCCCGAGCTCGCTTTCACATGCACATTATTCATAGAACTGTTTTTTTTGTTGTTATATTTCTGGCCGGAGCTGTGGATTCCCTCAACAGTCTGCAGCTCCTCTGTGAGGGGGGCCAGATGTTTGGTCGGTGTAATCTTTGATTTTTTTGGAACCGGTGAATGAAGCAGCACTTTTATTCCGCCACTGCTTGTTAGAAGACTATAATCCTTTTCTTTTGTTTCGTTAACATGACATGTTGCTCAGCATTCTGGGTCCGTTGTCACATTTAGTTGAGCGCCAAAAATCGCCAGTAAAGCGTCTGCCCCCCTGTCTGGAGACACGTCACACACCACTGCTCCTCTTCCACCACACTATGGGATTTAGGGAATTGTTAACCGTTAACGTGACGTTCGGCAGGGGCGGTAAAAAAAATGTAAAAAAAGCACAGCGACATATTTGTTATTTGGTTGAGAAGAGACGACTGAGACTGCACCGTTGCTGTCCGCCCTGCGCCGGTTCTGTCGCACCGACTGGACTCGGAATTGACTCACAAAATGTGGCGCACATGCCTCACAAGTAAAAAAAAAAAAGGCAACAGACATCCCCGCTATCACCCGTTAATGTCGGCCGTGGTCGTTGACTTGGCGCGTGATAAGTAACGTTCGCGGCGGACACCCGCGTGCCTGCGCCGACATGCCGAGAGCCGTTAACTCAAATATGAATGATCGTTCTGTCAGCCACCAACTGACAGTCAACACACAGCCCGCCGTGTTCTGTGTCTTTCTAACATCATGTCTGCGCCTCTGCGCACTTTAACCATTTCCTCAACCCTGTACCTCGAACTTTAACTGAAGACTTTTTTCTTTTTCTTTTTTTAAAAACATATTAGCTAAAATCACAAGAGTTAGCTCTTACCCCCATTTCGGCGCAGTCAGTCGGGTCTCCTCAGAAGATGAGTCGCTTTTCGGCTTGGGTCAACCAGAGTAGCTCTAGGGTATAGACGGGGCAGGAAACAGTGGTCTGATGATGAGAGGAAATAAAAATGTCTCCCGTCAGTTGACAGCTATTGCTCTCCTGTCACAAATCAATTAAGTTAACTAGCTAACATAACACCCGGCCAATGAACGTGTTGAAGAGTAACGGGCATATGGTAACTTGACAAAGGCAAAATGTAGGCAAAGCGGCACCCCGTTCGGATTAAAATCCAAAGGGGTTTATTTATCCGGCAGAAACTCAAAATGTATGTGCAGCCGTTAGTGGTACCTCACCAGCCTTATCTCCCGAAAGGCGCAAATGATGCCAGTGGAAAGTAGACCCGCACAGCAGGCTTCTTCTTCGGATGCTGTCTCCCTCCGCGACTGTGCCCCGGGCTGCCGCAGCACTCAGGGTTCCCTGGTTGTCACTCCGCGGATGAAACCAACGAGGCAGTTCGATGTTTTATACGGTTCTAACCTATCAGACTAGTGCTGCGTTCATTTGATAAACGGACCAAATATATTGATAAAATAAACGTGTATGCCAAGTGTCTTCCAAATTCATATTTTCTTTGTGATTTCCTACCTATTTAGAGTTAAAAAAAAAAAAAAAACTCTTACAATTTAGACTTTTTGAAAATGTATTTTTAATTTTACAGCATGTCCACTGTAGCGGACCACAGGACCATTTTCGTGTGAAAAGACAGCCAAATATAGAAGATAAAAAAACTAACAAATTATGGCTATATAATACATTCAACTTGATTATAAAACAAAATCATTCTTCATCTTTGAATGAATGCTGCTAAATCTTCAAATACTTTGTTGTCAATGTACTTGAAAAAGTACTGAATTGGACTCCAGTCTGCAGGTTGTAGAGTCATCATCATCATCATCATCATCATCATCATCATCTTCTTCTTCTTCTTCTTCTTCTTCTTCTTCTTCTTCTTCTTCTTCTTCTTCTTCTTCTCCTTCTCCTTCTCCTCCTCCTCCTCCTCCTCCTCCTCCTAATCTGATTCTCCCTCAACTATCCGGTACAGCATCCTTTATGCTTGAGTTCTGTCTCCGACAACCATGTTAATTTTGTCCTGGTGTCCACTATAATTGACATTCATAAAATAACTATTATTTAAATAAAGAAATAACTGAAATGCTTCAGAACTAAATATATAATTCCTGATATGTTAATAAACAAGAAAATATATGAATATCATAGTAAAAAAGACAATAATTTAGCAATATTTTACTTACCCTTTGACTTTCCATAAAATGTGCTGGCTGATCTTGTGTTGAAAGAAAGAGGAAGTTGTCATGATCCCACCCCTACCCATGTGGTATCAATGGAAAGCCCAGGATGTCCTCTTTAGAGTAGAGCAGGAATTGATAAGGTAACTCAAATTTGTTAAAAAAAAATACTATTCTCAGTGCAATATGTATCTAATAATACACATAGCAGCGGGGGCCAAACATATTTTAATTGTGCATGGGCCAGACAACAATAAAGGAGTCACGTTCCAATACATTCATAGTTTTAGATCATTTGCACTGCACTAAAATCAGTGTTTCAGAAAACCCCATGTGCCGCATACAAAAAGTATAATCTGTCAAACATGACGACGCAACACTACTAAATAGTTTAACATTGGACATTTCAGTGTTCTTGAAGAATAAGATTATGTGATTTTACGAGATTTTTACATTGCCAGTAAAATAATAAGCCATTAGAATGTGATAACTATCATTAAGAACACTTACACAGGGCCTGTTTGAGCCAGATCCATTGCACAATCATGATGTGACTTGCTAAAGACATTCAACGACCAGCCAAGAACTACACTTGACCTGAACAAGTTGAATATGTGGGAAAGTAAAAGACGCGAGTAAACATCGGTCCAGATGTTTTCAGGTCGATGTGCTAGAAACTGATTGTGCAAAGTGACGTGAAGGAAGGTATATAATTCGACCAAGGGATTCTGATCCTTTCGAGTTGTTTGAACTTGTTGTTAGATTCTTGTCTCCATCTTCATTTGTCACAACACCACTATTACAATAAGTATTTCTGTATCTGCTGCTTTTCAATTTAATTTTAACCCAGAGGGAACATGCAAACTCCACACAGAAGGACCCTGTTTGCTGTGAGGTGACAGCGAGCCACGACCCCACCGTGCAGCCTCATGTAAAGACCGTGTTAGCTAATAATAAAGCTTTTAAAACTACATTTTCTCCACAAACCACCTTCAAAAGTATCAAAGGAAGCCTTCGCTGATATGGTACTTCAAATGACCACAACCGCTGTCCCAGTGGACCTGTGGCTCTTTGTGCAGGGCAGTCGGTCGGCATGCTTTACTCAGTTGGTAATCCAGCTTCCGGCCGCGTTTATGACCGAAATCTGTCATAAAATGTGCCAAAAAGATATATGGACGCATGTGAGGCAGACGCATGTTTGGAAGCTCCGAATATACAAATTCTCTGTTTGCAAAACGTGTATTTGTCTCAGCCTGCAGATGTGAATAAGAAATGTGTTTTCCAAAAAGAATTGTGTCAATCATAACTCTTCAATCAGATGGAGATGAGCATGTTGTTTAGCTGGCAGCAGCTGTTCCGACTGCAGCTTCTCTGCTGCACAGAAAAAGAGAAAACAAAGCTAAAGCATGAACAAAGTGCACATCTGCATCCTCAATGTCAGGGGGGAAAGACTGGCGCATACAAACTATTCTCCAAAGGCAGGATACACCTTGCGCTACTATGGCGGTATGTGACGAACAGATGTGATGCGGACGTGAGCGGCAGTGCAAAACACAGGATTGATTTGAAGCCGTGCTGACAATTGGGAGTGGAAAAGAAAGAAGAGCAGTGCTGAGGAGACAATAGAGAACGGCGAAAAACTATCTCAGAGAAAACGAGGAAAAGGAGTGAGACAATAAATGAGGCCTTCCTTCACTGGGATCACACTGGAAAAAAAGATGGCTTACTAATATGGGCAATGTGATGTTTATGGTCGGTCGGAGCAAAGCCAAGGCTCACATGCTTTTTATTTCTGTGTGCACCACCTGCTGTGGGAGATTAGACAATTACACTGCTGTTTTTAGAGCCTTCAAATAGAGCAGGAGGCTATGAATATTGTGCAGCTGCCATACGCGCACAAACACACACACACACACACACACACACACACACACACACACACACACACACACACACACACACACACACACACGCATGCGCCCGTGAACAGCGAGCAGATGAACGAAGGGGGGAAAGCACACGACGGTGCAGTGGCGGCATGGTGTCAATTATTTTGGGTAACAAACATCCCCGTATGGTTCAATGCAAAAAAAGGTATCACGCATTACTACTTTGCAGTTAAATATGTAACATTTATTCCAACACTTTGACATAATAAGGACATCTTATTAATACAATTCAGTATATTATAATATATATAGAGAGAGATTGGATAAATTGTATGTCACTCATTTAGTGTATATCTTTAATCAGTGATTGGCTAAACTGCTTATTAGACCCGTCTTTCTTGGGCAAAATGGACCTGGCCCCAGCACGTGCACTAGCAGCAGAGACGTGCACGGGGCAGCTGAGAGGTGCACTAGCAGAGAGGACAAGCAGGAAAAGCATATATTTTGCGCAGCTATCCTATTTTACAAATATTACTGGGTATATTCCATATCTCAAAAACACACATATTGACTTTTTTTTCTTTTTTGCTGGCTCAAGGTGGGTCCAGGCCTCTTGGCCCCCTATTGGCCGGCCGCCACTGCGACGGTGCCTAAGGCATGGGGGCGAATGGGACGGTGAGTGTGTGAATGTCTGGTGGACATGCGTGCGTTGCTATGGACATGTTTGTATGTGAATGTGTGTGAGCGTGGCCCGCTCCGCTTAGAGGCGGCTCCGTGTTCAGATGGGACCGATACTGCCCTCCGTCATGACGGCCTGGTTCCTGCTCTGCTTTGTCAGCCCGTCACTCACACGTCCTGCTTCAAAATCATGTTGGAGAGATGTAACAATGGCAGCAGGCATGGACAGATTACTAAGCGGGCCTCCTGGGCACAGGCCCAGGAGGCCTCAACCTCATAGCCTTCATCCACAAACTGTCACTCAAAGAGACATGTACCAACCGGGCAGAGACAAAATAGAGTCGAAATAAGAACAAAGACACAAAGCAACTGTAAACAGTCACAAAAAGACACCAGATATGAGAGGACCACAAAGAGACTCAAAAAAACTACAGAGAGACACAAAAAGACATGACATGATCACAAAGAGACACAAATCAATCACGTAACACACAAAAAGACCACAGAGACACATTCAAATAACCACAGAGATACACATTGTATTAATAATCTAAATCTGCACAGTTACTTAAACTGTCAGATTACAAAATACAACATTTGCCTCTCATAAAATCTGATCAGGTTTATGCTTCAAAACGATGGGAAATTCCTTTTCATAACGCTAGATGTGTTGCACGCGATGTGTTTTGAGGTGGTTGGAAACTAAATGGAAGGTGTCAGGAAACCTTTCTGCTGTTTAATCTGCTGAGTGAAAGAAACTATGTTGCGCGATTGCGACAAATGAAATAAGGCACTTAAGATTGTTTAAACTGAGAGCGGTTCTCAATAAGAGACTTGGCATCTGTGCAAACAAGTTTTTAGCCACACTGGTAACAGTGTTTCTAGGGATGGCGTGTGGGTGGATCTGTTAATGTGACATTTTGGATGACCCAGACGATGAAGCCGACAGACTTTGGAGATCCTCTGACTTTTCCTCTAGCGCCACCAGCAGGTTGACGTAGCTCAGGCTGTATTATTTTTGCGGATTACTGCGGAAATTCAATGCAGACATTCAGGGTCTCTGAGGAATTTGGTGCTCCAGCTTTAAAAAAAAAAAAAAAGCCAACCTTTGGGGACAACACATATCTGTACAACATGTTACGACAATCCATGGATAGATGTTGAAATATTTCAGTTTGGACCAAAGTGGTGGCTCGAACCAACATTGTCCACCATGGATCCAGCTGTTTCACGTTCAGCATTGCTGCATTCAGATCTGGTGGCTTCACCAGTACACACACAGTCCTCTGGGCAGCTCTGCTGCAGCAACTGTGGGGCTAAGTGCCTTGGCATCGGGGGGATCTTTGTGGCATTCACTGATGCACTGGAGGGTGTTACTGGCTCATTTCCCTTGCAGGGACATTCCCAGTATTCACAGACTCTGTAAATGCCACAGGGTGAATGTCCTACTCACAGGTCTAATGGCACTTGTGCTGGATCACCAGTCAGAGTAAGGTAGTCACAAAGGGCCCCTGTGACGGGCTCTAGAGTCAGTTATGAAGCACAAGCCATCGCATCTTCTAGTCACATGATCAAATACAGATTTGACATAAGACAATACTAATATACATACATTGCCCAGCAATCATCAATGCATATCTATTTAAGACAAAAACACCAAAGAAAATGAGGCTAAATTCAACTGAATTGTTTTTTTAATTCAACTGAATGAAAACCATGACTGATATGGATTTGCCTTTTCGAGGGTATGTACAGTATATAGCAAATGGCAGAACTCTTCTCTCACCACGAGTTCTCCTTTTAAACATAGTGGTATTTCTGAAATGGCATTTTGGATCACTCTAATGGGCCTGTTTTTCACTCAACACATTATCGGAGGTCATCTCTATACGCCCCCCCCCCCCCCCTACCTCATGGGCCCCAGCTCAACTGCCTGTAATGTCTATATTTATCCCCCATGAAACTGATTGGCAGACATAGCACTCTCGGCTTGAGTACCTCACTCTGCAACTGGTTATTAGACTTCCTCATAAATCGACTGCAGGCAGTTCGGGTTGGTAGGCAACCCTCCTCCACTATGGTGTTGAGCCCCCCAGGGCTGTGTGCTCAGCCCCCTCCTGTTAACGCCCTGAACCCACGACTGCTAAACCAAACATGGAGAGTTTGCAGATGAAACTACCGTGTGGTGTTCAGAGAACAACCTCGTGCACAACGTCAGTAAAACCAGGGATATCTTAGAAATAAGGAGGTCGAAAAAACGCACAACCCTGTTCTGACAATGTCCAGAAAGATAACCACAAATACAGAGTCCGGATATGAAAATCAAAAGACAAAACCCACCCAGCCACAACCTGTTCACTTTGCTGCCGTCTGGAAAGAGACAAAAGTATCAGCTGCTGTAGTACCAGACTTTAAAAAGCGTCTTCCCTCTGGCTGTGAGCCTCCACCCACGATATATATGATTTTTTGTTGTGGTTTGTTTTTGTTCCTATGTAGCAAATGTCCTATACGCCCCATCACAAGTGAGTAAGTCTAGTTTAAAGTCAGTCAACAAGAGAAAAGCAAAACCCTTAAAAGCTCTTCGACCCAACTGCAGATAACAGAATGTACGCCTCGAAATGCTACGGTCATCTAAATCGTATGCTGAACATCATTTTGAAGACATAGGGTACATTTGTCTTTACATTGAATAAAAAAAAACAAAAAAACTAGACACCATCTTACAATGGGATCGCACCAGCTTCAATCTCTGTCTTCATTCTGATCTCAACTACACAACCTGGACCGATTCGTGATGGCATCATGAACAGTTATCGCCTTGGAGAAGTCTGTCCACATGGTTCATGGTTCGCTGTGCCTCAGCTTTTATTCATGGTGCGCCTGCTGTTTCCCCTTTTCCTAGTTTCTTGTTGGTCCCTTGTTTTCTCTCTTTCTTTCTCTCTGTCTGTCTGGGCATGACATTCTGGTTCCCGTCGCTCATCAAGCTCCTGCAATATAAAATGTAACCCGGTCTTCACCAGATCGTTCTGTTTGCCTACGTGGTAACAACTCAAGGGTTCCATGTCTGTCTGAGCTCAGTTAACCCCGTGGTTTCCTTTGTGGTTTCACCGTCCTTTTGTGGATTTGGGTTCGCTGCGTCGTCAGCGTCCGCCCAGCCGACTACCAGCTCCAGCCAGCCTCTGCCTGCTCCTTCCTCCGTAAATAAACTGTTGTTTGAATTGCAAGCTGTGTGTCGGAGTCCTGCTTTGGGGGTCTTACAAACATTACATAACAAAAGTACCCTGTGTTAGTTAGGAAGTACCTTGAAATGTGCAGGATGCCATCCGAGCCCTGATGAACATTATCGCTGCATCACCAAACACAGACACGTTCCTGCAGATGTGTGGAGATGCACAAACACACACCAGACAGACAGACAGACAGACAGACAGACAGACAGACAGACAGACAGACAGACAGACAGACAGACAGACAGACAGACAGACAGACAGACAGACACACACACACACACACACACACACACACACACACACACACAGTATATAGAAAAATCTTTTCTAACCCTAACAGTACATGTGGCGATATGATGGTACATGATAACAATGGTTAACAATAATAACAGTAACAAGGTTTTTTAGTAACAGAGATAGAGACCACTTGGCATGCAAGTCAGCTCTCACGCTGCTGGTACAGTCAGTGATTTAATTGCTTAACAAAATAAAAGAGGTCGGGTACATTCATCGCCTAAATTAAACAAAAAAGCCCAAATAATTAGAACAAGCCTGGATCTGTGCAGTTAAATCAACAACTTTGAAGTCCTAGTATATGAAATCAGGTCTAACTAGAGGAAACACAGCACAAGTATAACGGAGCACGAGTGAACTTTATCCTGAATATATGCACGCTAAGAGTTGCTAACTTGTGCTAAACAGAGGCCATGACAGCAAATATAATCTAAAACATAAAATATATGAGTAGCTGACAACACATGACCAAACCATTTGGTCTCAACTCTTTCTATATATGACGACAACTATCCCCACCAGCTCCAGGATCAGCACTCTGGACAGCGCTCGTGACACAGTTCTGCTGAAGCCAATGAGGAAGTGTCTTAAAACCTGCATTCTCTCTCCTGACCACCAGGGAGTGACTCCTCTGGTTGTATAGAAGTATATGCTTCATGTGTTAAAGCTGCATTCTCTCTCCTGACCACCAGGGGGCGACTCCTCTGGTTGTATAGAAGTATATGCTTGTGTTAAAGCTGCATAGACACAGCCCCTTGATGGCCATGAGAAGGAATTACATTTTTAGGGACGCTTTTGGAGCCGTATTTAACACTCAGAGCAATAATAGCAGCAAACAATTTCTACCTAAAGATAGTGGAGGAACTTCGGCCTGCAGAGCCAGAGCCTGCTCTTCCTCTTAGCGTGTTGTTATCTCAGCTTCTCCACGCTTTGTTTCAATAGCCGGGCCGAAAGGGAAACTCAATAAAACAGCTCACAGTAGTTTAGACTTTACAACAGTATAGCTCAGACACACTGCCAGACGCTGCTTTGGAGTACAAAGTAAATAAAATACCCATCTCAATAGAAGCCGTTATACGGGTTGTTTGGACATGAAACACAGTCAATATGGATCTATAAGCAAACATCTCAAAGACATGTAACTATGACTGTTCTCCTTCAGTGGCATCCTTGTTCCTTTTTTCTTTTCCTCCGGTACCTTATCTATCCCCCGCAGCTGTTTGATCGGTGCTTTCATTCCCTTCTCCCAGCATGCATCCCTCTCCTTGCAAACCTTTTAGCTTCTGTCATGCTAATTTTTGTTGTATTTGTCTTTCAAGAGGTCCAACAATCTATTAAGTCCCCAGCCTTTTGCTGATCTAATGATAATGTCACATATTGGCCATACTGAGTGGAGTACATTGTAGGACATTTCAGTCAAATGTTACTAACGCTCAAATAAAACAAGATGGACCTCATAGTTTTCAGTTTCTACTCATTTTATTTAAACTTTGGATTTATATAAATTCAAACTCTAAACCTTTTGATTTGACCAAGTGTAAACCCGTCAGTATCAAACCCCACAATGGACACATGCATTCAGTCTGCACATATCTGCTGTTATTTTCAACACAAACAAACGTATAATTCACTGTAAGGCAGTGGAGTATAACAATCACTTTCAATGAACTCAATCACATCAGAGCAACGTTCAAATATGTTATAACAACAAGAACAAGAACAAACAAGTAGAACAAAAAGGTAAGAAAAACTGTTTTTGAAAGTTCAGTACAGTTTCAGAAGATTCAGTTCAGTTCATAAAGCAACCAAAATACTTTTCAATCCTTCAACACAAATCATCAGTCACAGCACCAAGCTGGACCCCAGTAATATGTCAGAAAAATATCCTGCAACTTTCTTTTTGATTCTCCCTCTCCCTCATCTCCTTGTCTCTTCATCCAAACACACTTCCTCTGACGGAGCACTGGGTGAATAATACTTTCTGCAAAGGCTACACTGCTGATTAAATCACACTAAGAAATGTAACTTTCTATTTGTGTGTCTGTGTGCATGTGTGCCACTAGCTTAACATCCCCTTCCTCCACCTACGCCGAGTGCACTCTCTGCTCCAGTCACTTCTCTGATCTCACAATAGAAAAACAGACCAAGCTGTGGCTACAACAACGGTTGGATTTACAACAGGAATGTCCAGTGAGGAGAGGATGCAAATATGTATAAAAAGCATTGGCTGTGATAAAAATAAAAAATAAATCACATTTTACAGCTAAGAAAACCAACAACACCTGTCCAACTAAACCATGTTTACACCATACAGTATATCATTTCCACAGCTTTCTCTTAACTGTTGATATAAAGACTATATTGTGGTGTAGTAAAGAAAATGAGAGTGAAGTGATAAAAAAGCAACCTAAAATAAATCCGAAACAAAACAGTCCAATATGACAAGCTAAAGGCTAACGTAGCCACTTGACCTAACAATTACGCTAGATAACTAGAAAGGTGCATTCAGTAGGTTGCAGATCTCTCGGCCAGATGTGCCTGCAACAAACACTGCAATTGACTAGAGACACCAAGAAGTTTCCACAATAAAAGTGTTCTGTTATCCCCCCACTGTCTGGAGCCCCGAACAGCATCTGCTGCCAACTCATTTTAGCTGCTCACGATAAATATTTCAGGATTTTGGGAGGGAGGGGGGATTTTGGAAACTCCGCCAGTGGGGGGCTGCTGTCCGGGGGCCCAAAAATAAAAATAAAAGGTGAAAAAAGCCATCCTGCTGTCTCTTTAAGGCCCTATTTTGCCGCGACAGCCAACCACAGGCCGGAAAATGAGACTAGACCGTCCTTGTCGACGACCTTGATGGAAGAGGAGTGAGAGAGCTGAGGATGTGAGAGAGCGGACGGCAGTGATGAATGAAGGAGAGTTTATAAACGGATAAGTCTCCCCCTCCCATCACACAGACACACTTCTCCCTCCTCTTTCCTGACAGGCCTGCAGAGTGTTGCATAATTCTCAGCGTGGAGGAGTGAGGAGACGGAGGTGAGGCGGCGGTAAGAATGATGACTCACGATGCAACGCGCGCCGCAACGCCACCCTCGAGTCATCTAATACTATAACCACTTCATCACCACCAGGCATGAATGTTACACTAATGGCCCGTGGCTTTGAATGATGACATCATTTGTTTTCTTTATTGCTTATTCTTATTTTGCATTAAGGGCCCCGGGGATGAATGCAGAAACACATCATTTTGGCCAACAAAATAAACTCTCGGTTCTGCAGGCGGTGCTGGAATTTTAAAAGAGGTGCAAGTTGGTTATCGGAGTGAAAAATGATTTCATCGCTGGAGACGGGAGTGTCATGGATCATGAATAAGACATGAGATGTCTGCTGTCATTGGGCTGTGAAACTGCATTATCTTTACGTTACATGACATTGCACCCAAGATTATTCATGAGTGAGTGAGTGAGTTAGTGAGTGGGTTGGTATTTCAAAATAAAAGCGATGCAGGTGGTTACAGGTGGTTTTCCAGTTTGTGCATCCTCGGTTCCTTTCCTCGCTCCTTTCCTCGAGGACTTGAGACAACAGGCGTGTAACAAAAAGAGACGTTTCGTTATTTTAAAGCGTTGAAACAATATGATGTGTGGTTCATTGTTTTTTACGTGCTTCACCTGTTCCGTCCAAGGAGGTCACAGCATCCGGTTGCCAGGTCAGCCAAACGGACAGATTGAGCAGTAAAGCTGCTGTGAGGGATTTACGGAGGTGGAAATCCGTTTACCTTCTTTCCTCGTGCGTTTTTAGACGCAACATGTTTCATGTCATGGGCCTCGAGAAGACTTCCTCAACGGATATACCAGTGTATCCTCGCCTACACGGATGCATTGCTGAGATCGATTTCAGGGACACGTGTTGGAGGATGGAGTAGCTAAGAGAAATGATGAGAGAGAGTTGAAATGCAAAATCTGAGACTGAAACTGTATTGATAAGTTTGTTCTTTTCCCAAAGTATTATCAATCACAGTTTTCTGTACACACTTTAAAAAAGGCAACAGCTGTAAGCAGAGTGCATACCTTTAGTTCCTCCATATTTCAGTGGTTTTTGGAACGCGGCCCTTCAGATCGGTCCGGCTGCTCACCTGAGTAATGGAGCCACCCCAGACATCCATCTCTCTCTCTCTCGTCCTCCTTATCTCCCGGGGTGTTGATGTTCCATTTGGCCTGCAAACAACCGCCATCATCGTTTCCCTGGGAACACACACGCACAAACACACACTCACGCGGATGTTCGGACGTGTCAGGACGACGTTGTCGAGGAAATCTCTGTCCGTTCATCATCGTGTTGCGGCTCCAGCGGTGGGAGGAACAGGAGGCTTGATAAGACCTTGAGATACCATCGGCCCGTTTTGCCACAGCAAGGCCACGGGAGGCTTAGCCAGGAGAAAGCCCAGGCATTGAAGGAGTTGTAGGACAGTATCTGTCACATTTCTCACATGCTGAAGTATGTTAGTGGGCCATGTGCATTTATGTCACGTCGGGGTTGTGGCCTTTTGCTATTCATTGTTGCCATCAGATGAATCGCGACCCAAAACTAGATCATGTAAGGGTTCACATTGACATGAATTGCAAACAGCTGTCCATTTGGAATAAATACATGGGTAGACACGATGAACACCTTTTATATGGAAAATGGTCACAAAGTGTTGAGGGCTATAGCTGCTATTAGAATAGGAAGCATGAGCACTGATAACTCAGTAATGATATAAGTGGTGGTTTTCTGTGAGAGCATTAAGGATTTATATCAACAGCTCTGCTGGCAGAGTTGTGCATTTATCAGCGTTTTGTAATGGCTTCACACTTGACGGAGCAAATGACTGCACATTCATTATTGAGGTTTGTAGAGCTGTGCTTTACTATACACTGAATAAACTAGATTTTTACAAGGAAGAATTCTGCAAAAAATGTTGCACACAACTGCAGTCTAAATGTGTCAATGTATTATGTCTGTAACTTAAAAAACCTCCTTGGCTGTTAAATGACACTTGGGTGCATGATTTAAAGCCACACTATAATCTTTCTAAAATCTTTCTTTTGACGTTGCTATCTTGTTTTTTTTGCAACCAGAAGTGACACGAGAGGGTGGAGCTAAGTACACCGAACCAAAGACATGTTTAGGCAACCGAAATGTTACAATTAAAGTTCATGAACCGAAAACACACTGTGTAAGGGTTAAAGTCCTAAAACGAAAACACTCCCAGACCAGACAATGCCATGGCAGGGACCTGTCAATCACCTTGTAGCCCCGGACTAAAGCATACTCCGCTTTATGGTCTGTTGGACTCTAAATGACCATCATTTACTAAATGAACATCATGCTGTATTGAAGAAGACTTGAAACTAGAGATTGAAACATAAACTTGTTCACTGAGGGAATAAATCGAGAGAGAATAGACTTTGATACAACCAGAGGAGTCGCCCCCTGATGGTCAGTGGAAAGAATGCACGTTTAAGGCCCTTCAGCATGGGCTTCATTCTTCAGACCCGGAGGTTGCCGCCTGCAAACACCTCCTGTAACTGCCTGTTAGAGATATTAGCAATAGTGTTTCTTGCAGCTGTGCAAGCTGCTAAACACAGAGACAAAAGGAAATTAAAGCTACTCGTAGCTGTGAGCGGGTCCTCGCTTCCGGCACGTTTGGGGTAGCCGGCGGGTCGCCGACTTGCCCCGGAAGGAAACCGGCCAAACCCATGCATTGTCTCAACAAGTGCAGGGAACAGCAATTAATTTTTTACAGTTATTTCCTGGCTGCGCAGTAGAGCTACTTACCTTTCAGCGTCACTGGCTTCCGTCAGGGTGCCAAGTTACACGGGCGAAATGCATGCTGGGAAAGACTGTCTCAGCGTTGGGCGGCGAACAGCTGTTTGTGTGGCGTGTCTTTCGGTCTGTCTCTTCCTGTTTTGTTTTGTTCGCGAGCGCTACCCAGAATGCAATTGGGCGCTGTCATTTTTATTTAAATCCGATGCTGTTTGGCTGATTTCCTTTGGCCAGTAGGTGGCGCTACGACAATGTGAACATATACTGTGCATCATGTTTCTGTACGTGAACAGTACACCAGGTGATTTAACTTGCATGTCAATCGGATGCAGTTTGGTAGATTTAGTTTGGCCAGTAGGTGGAGCTAGTAGGTTACTATGAATATATAAGTATCTTATATTTAAGCAATAAGGTACCATGTGATTTAGTGTTCAGGCTGGTTGAAAGTAGGGTGGAGGATGACACACACACACACACACACACACACACACACACACACACACACACTGTCTCTATGTGAAGTATAGAGCAGATCATGTAAATGACATGTAAATCAGATGCTGTTTGGTAGATTTAGTTTGGCCAGTAGGTGGCGCTATGACAATCTGAACATTGGGCATGTACACGTCCTCAGGCATGGACCAGCATCATGTATGAGGAGAATTGGGCTAATGGCATCATGTACATGTACTCAAGCCAAGACCAGCAGCCTGTATATAGGAGTTACAACAGGGTTCTCTCATATAGCGATTAGCACAAAGTAGTCGCGTCTTTGGGTCCCCTTAACGTCGCGGCCGATGGATGAAAACGTGTTGAGCGCACAAGCCATACTCCTGAGGGTCTTTCTGTCACTTTAGAATAGACTAGAAGTGGATGACTTAAAAATTGTAGGAGGAGTAGTATTTGGCGTAAATGCAAATATCGGCTAATAATTAGCATAAACTGGCCGAAACTGCCAAATTGGCCGAATTACTGTAGCGCCCCCTAATGGTTAAATGGGACGACTGATTTATTGCAAGTTAGGGGACGCGATGTGCACATATACCCCAAGTTTGGAGTGTTTTCTCCAAATAGTTTTAATGTTATGAGTGTTTAAAAACAAGACACGCCCCTAAGAGGGTAAGTGGTCGATATCTCCTCAACGCAATGAGATATCAAAGAAATTCCAATGCAGTATTGATGATCCAGCTCTAATGATGATAACTACCAAGTTTGGTTTGAAAATAATTAAGCGTTTAGGAATTATTAACAAAATTGTGTTTTTCACTAAATTCAAAATGGCGGAAAATATTCATAGGCGGACTTTATGGGTCTGAGAGGCTTTTTTGTAGAGCAGGTGAAGACGGACATGTGTGAATTTTTTCAAGTAAAAAAAAATTTCTGGGCGAGGGGCGTCGCCGGTCCAACTTGTAGGGGGCGCTAGAGAGTCATTTTTTGGAAGTTTTGTTTCCGGCTTTAATACATTGGGTATTACACCAGGCCTGACAAGATTTCCAAATTTGGTGAGTTTTTGGATATGTCAAGGTCCCCAAAGAGGCGCCCAATGTACAAAAATAAGAATCAGAATTAAAGCTACTCGTAGCTGTGAGCGGGTCCTCGCTTCCGGCACGTTTGGGGTAGCCGGCGGGTCGCCGACTTGCCCCGGAAGGAAACCGGCCAAACCCATGCATTGTCTCAACAAGTGCAGGGAACAGCAATTAATTTTTTACAGTTATTTCCTGGCTGCGCAGTAGAGCTACTTACCTTTCAGCGTCACTGGCTTCCGTCAGGGTGCCAAGTTACACGGGCGAAATGCATGCTGGGAAAGACTGTCTCAGCGTTGGGCGGCGAACAGCTGTTTGTGTGGCGTGTCTTTCGGTCTGTCTCTTCCTGTTTTGTTTTGTTCGCGAGCGCTACCCAGAATGCAATTGGGCGCTGTCATTTTTATTTAAATCCGATGCTGTTTGGCTGATTTATTTTGGCCAGTAGGTGGCGCTACGACAATGTGAACATGTACTGTGCATCATGTTTCTGTGCGTGAACAGTACACCAGGTGATTTAACTTGTATGTCAATCGGATGCAGTTTGGTAGATTTAGTTTGGCCAGTAGGTGGCGCTAGTAGGTTACTATGAATATATAAGTATGTTATATTTAAGCAATAAGGTACCATGTGATTTAGTGTTCAGGCTGGTTGAAAGTAGGGTGGAGGATGACACACACACACACACACACACACACACACACTGTCTCTATGTGAAGTATAGAGCAGATCATGTAAATGACATGTAAATCAGATGCTGTTTGGTAGATTTAGTTTGGCCAGTAGGTGGCGCTATGACAATCTGAACATTGGGCATGTACACGTCCTCAGGCATGGACCAGCATCATATATGAGGAGAATTGGGCTAATGGCATCATGTACATGTACTCAAGCCAAGACCAGCAGCCTGTATATAGGAGTTACAACAGGGTTCTCTCATATAGCGATTAGCACAAAGTAGTCGCGTCTTTGGGTCCCCTTAACGTCGCGGCCGATGGATGAAAACGTGTTGAGCGCACAAGCCATACTCCTGAGGGTCTTTCTGTCACTTTAGAATAGACTAGAAGTGGATGACTTAAAAATTGTAGGAGGAGTAGTATTTGGCGTAAATGCAAATATCGGCTAAAAATTAGCATAAACTGGGCGAAAATGCAAAATGTGCCGAATTACTGTAGCGCCCCCTAGTGTTTAAATCGGACGACTGATTTATTGCAAGTTAGGGGACACGATGTGCACATATACCCCAAGTTTGGAGTGTTTTCTCCAAATAGTTTTAATGTTATGATTGTTTAAAAACAAGACACGCCCCTAAGAGGGTAAGTGGTCGATATCTCCTCAACGCAATGAGATATCAAAGAAATTCCAATGCAGTATTGATGATCCAGCTCTAATGATGATAACTACCAAGGTTGGTTTGAAAAAAATTAAGCGTTTAGGAATTATTAAGAAAATTGTGTTTTTCACTAAATTCAAAATGGCGGAAAATATTCATAGGCGGACTTTATGGGTCTGAGAGGCTTTTTTGTAGAGGAGGTGGAGACGGACATGTGTGAATTTTTTCAAGTAAAAAAAAATTTCTGGGCGAGGGGCGTCGCCGGTGCAACTTGAAGGGGGCGCTAGAGAGTCATTTTTTGGAACTTTTTTTCCCGGCTTTGATACATTGCAATTTTCGCCAGTCCTAACAAGCAGTCCAAATTTGGTGAGTTTTTGGATATGACAAGTCCCCCAAAAAGCAGTCCAATGTATAAAAATAAGAATCATAAATAATAAGAATCACATCAATTTCAATAGGGTCCTACTCGGACTGACTACGTCAGTCGCTCGGACCCTAATTAAAGCTACTCGTAGCTGTGAGCGGGTCCTCGCTTCCGGCACGTTTGGGGTAGCCGGCGGGTCGCCGACTTGCCCCGGAAGGAGACCGGCCAAACCCATGCATTGTCTCAACAAGTGCAGGGAACAGCAATTAATTTTTTACAGTTATTTCCTGGCTGCGCAGTAGAGCTACTTACCTTTCAGCGTCACTGGCTTCCGTCAGGGTGCCAAGTTACACGGGCGAAATGCATGCTGGGAAAGACTGTCTCAGCGTTGGGCGGCGAACAGCTGTTTGTGTGGCGTGTCTTTCGGTCTGTCTCTTCCTGTTTTGTTTTGTTCGCGAGCGCTACCCAGAATGCAATTGGGCGCTGTCGTTTTTATTTAAATCCGATGCTGTTTGGCTGATTTCCAGTAGGTGGCGCTACGACAATGTGAACATATACTGTGCATCATGTTTCTGTACGTGAACAGTACACCAGGTGATTTGCACGTAAATCGGATGCAGTTTGGTAGATTTAGTTTGGCCAGTAGGTGGCGCTAGTAGGTTACTATGAATATATAAGTATCTTATATTTAAGCAATAAGGTACCATGTGATTTAGTGTTCAGGCTGTTTGAAAGCAGGCTGGAGGATGACACACTCACACACACACACACACACACACACATGCTGTCTCTATGTGAAGTATAGAGCAGATCATGTAAATGACATGTAAATCAGATGCTGTTTGGTAGATTTAGTTTGGCCAGTAGGTGGCGCTATGACAATGTGAACATTGGGCATGTACACGTCCTCAGGCATGGAGCAGCATCATGTATGAGGAGAATTGGGCTAATGGCATCATGTACATGTACTCAAGCCAAGACCAGCAGCCTGTATATAGGAGTTACAACAGGGTTCTCTCATATAGCGATTAGCACAAAGTAGTCGCGTCTTTGGGTCCCCTTAACGTCGCGGCCGATGGATGAAAACGTGTTGAGCGCACAAGCCATACTCCTGAGGGTCTTTCTGTCACTTTAGAATAGACTAGAAGTGGATGACTTAAAAATTGTAGGAGGAGTAGTATTTGGCGTAAATGCAAATATCGGCTAATAATTAGCATAAACTGGCCGAAACTGCCAAATTGGCCGAATTACTGTAGCGCCCCCTAGTGGTTAAATGGGACGACTGATTTATTGCAAGTTCGGGGATGCGATGTGCACATATACCCCAAGTTTGGAGTCTTTTCTCCCAATAGTTTTAATGTTATGAGTGTTTAAAAACAAGACACGCCCCTAAGAGGTTAATTGGTCGATATCTCCTCAACGCAATGAGATATCAAAGAAATTCCAATGCAGTATTGATGATCCAGCTCTAATGATGATAACTACCAAGGTTGGTATGAAAATAATTAAGCGTTTAGGAATTATTAAGAAAAATGTGTTTTTCACTAAATTCAAAATGGCGGAAAATATTCATAGGCGGACTTTATGGGTCTGAGAGGCTTTTTTGTAGAGCAGGTGAAGACGGACATGTGTGAATTTTTTCAAGTAAAAAAAAATTTCTGGGCGAGGGGCGTCGCCGGTCCAACTTGTAGGGGGCGCTAGAGAGTCATTTTTTGGAACTGTTTTTCCCATCTGTGATACATTGCTATTTTCACCAGTCCTAAGAGGCAGTCCAAATTTGGTGAGTTTTTGGATATGGCAAGGTCCCCAAAAAGGCGCCCAATGTACAAAAATAAAAAAACGGAATAATAATAATAATAATTAAAGCTACTCGTAGCTGTGAGCGGGTCCTCGCTTCCGGCACGTTTGGGGTAGCCGGCGGGTCGCCGACTTGCCCCGGAAGGAAACCGGCCAAACCCATGCATCGTCTCAACAAGTGCAGGGAACAGCAATTAATTTTTTACAGTTATTTCCTGGCTGCGCAGTAGAGCTACTTACCTTTCAGCGTCACTGGCTTCCGTCAGGGTGCCAAGTTACACGGGCGAAATGCATGCTGGGAAAGACTGTCTCAGCGTTGGGCGGCGAACAGCTGTTTGTGTGGCGTGTCTTTCGGTCTGTCTCTTCCTGTTTTGTTTTGTTCGCGAGCGCTACCCAGAATGCAATTGGGCGCTGTCATTTTTATTTAAATCCGATGCTGTTTGGCTGATTTCCAGTAGGTGGCGCTACGACAATGTGAACATATACTGTGCATCATGTTTCTGTGCGTGAACAGTAAACCAGGTGATTTAACTTGTATGTCAATCGGATGCAGTTTGGTAGATTTAGTTTGGCCAGTAGGTGGCGCTAGTAGGTTACTATGAATATATAAGTATCTTATATTTAAGCAATAAGGTACCATGTGATTTACTGTTCAGGCTGTTTGAAAGCAGGCTGGAGGATGACACACTCACTCACACACACACACACACACACACACACATGCTGTCTCTATGTGAAGTATAGAGCAGATCATGTAAATGACATGTAAATCAGATGCTGTTTGGTAGATTTAGTTTGGCCAGTAGGTGGCGCTATGACAATGTGAACATTGGGCATGTACACGTCCTCAGGCACGGACCAGCATCATGTATGAGGAGAATTGGGCTAATGGCATCATGTACATGTACTCAAGCCAAGACCAGCAGCCTGTATATAGGAGTTACAACAGGGTTCTCTCATATAGCGATTAGCACAAAGTAGTCGCGTCTTTGGGTCCCCTTAACGTCGCGGCCGATGGATGAAAACGTTGCGAGCGCACAAGCCATACTCCTGAGAGTCTTTCTGTCACTTTAGAATAGACTAGAAGTGGATGACTTAAAAATTGTAGGAGGAGTAGTATTTGGCGTAAATGCAAATATCGGCTAAAAATTAGCATAAACTGGGCGAAAATGCAAAATGTGCCGAATTACTGTAGCGCCCCCTAGTGTTTAAATCGGACGACTGATTTATTGCAAGTTAGGGGATGCGATGTGCACATATACCCCAAGTTTGGAGTCTTTTCTCCCAATAGTTTTAATGTTATGAGTGTTTAAAAACAAGACACGCCCCTAAGAGGTTAAGTGGTCGATATCTCCTCAACGCAATGAGATATCAAAGAAATTCCAATGCAGTATTGATGATCCAGCTCTAATGATGATAACTACCAAGGTTGGTTTGAAAATAATTAAGTGTTTAGGAATTATTAACAAAAATGTGTTTTTCACTAAATTCAAAATGGCGGAAAATATTCATAGGCGGACTTTATGGGTCTGAGAGGCTTTTTTGTAGAGGAGGTGGAGACGGACATGTGTGAATTTTTTCAAGTAAAAAAAAAATTCTGGGCGAGGGGCGTCGCCGGTGCAACTTGAAGGGGGCGCTAGAGAGTCATTTTTTGGAACTCTTTCCCCCGGCTTTGATACATTGCGTTTTTCACCAGGCTTGACAAGATTTCCAAATTTGGTGAGTTTTGGGATATGATAAGTCCCCCAAAAAGCAGTCCAAATGAGAAAAATAAGAATCAGAATAATAATTAAAGCTACTCGTAGCTGTGAGCGGGTCCTCGCTTCCGGCACGTTTGGGGTAGCCGGCGGGTCGCCGACTCGCCCCGGAAGGAAACCGGCCAAACCCATGCATTGCCTCAACATCTGCAGGGAACAGCAATTAATTTTTTACAGTAATTTCCTGGCTGCGCAGTAGAGCTACTTACCTTTCAGCGTCACTGGCTTCCGTCAGGGTGCCAAGTTACACGGGCGAAATGCATGCTGGGAAAGACTGTCTCAGCGTTGGGCGGCGAACAGCTGTTTGTGTGGCGTGTCTTTCGGTCTGTCTCTTCCTGTTTTGTTTTGTTCGCGAGCGCTACCCAGAATGCAATTGGGCGCTGTCATTTTTATTTAAATCCGATGCTGTTTGGCTGATTTCCTTTGGCCAGTAGGTGGCGCTACGACAATGTGAACATATACTGTGCATCATGTTTCTGTGCGTGAACAGTACACCAGGTGATTTAACTTGCATGTCAATCGGATGCAGGTTGGTAGATTTAGTTTGGCCAGTAGGTGGCGCTAGTAGGTTACTATGAATATATAAGTATCTTATATTTAAGCAATAAGGTACCATGTGATTTAGTGTTCAGGCTGGTTGAAAGTAGGGTGGAGGATGACACACACACACACACACACACACACACACACACACACATGCTGTCTCTATGTGAAGTATAGAGCAGATCATGTAAATAACATGTAAATCAGATGCTGTTTGGTAGATTTAGTTTGGCCAGTAGGTGGCGCTATGACAATGTGAACATTGGGCATGTACACGTCCTCAGGCATGGACCAGCATCATGTATGAGGAGAATTGGGCTAATGGCATCATGTACATGTACTCAAGCCAAGACCAGCAGCCTGTATATAGGAGTTACAACAGGGTTCTCTCATATAGCGATTAGCACAAAGTAGTCGCGTCTTTGGGTCCCCTTAACGTCGCGGCCGATGGATGAAAACGTGTTGAGCGCACAAGCCATACTCCTGAGGGTCTTTCTGTCACTTTAGAATAGACTAGAAGTGGAGTACTTAAAAATTCTAGGAGGAGTAGTATTTTGCGTAAATGCAAATATCGGCTAATAATTAGCATAAACTGGCCGAAACTGCCAAATTGGCCGAATTACTGTAGCGCCCCCTAGTGTTTAAATCGGACGACTGATTTATTGAAAGTTAAGGGATGCGATGTGCACATATACCCCAAGTTTGGAGTCTTTTCTCCCAATAGTTTTAATGTTATGAGTGTTTCAAAACAAGACACGCCCCTAAGAGGTTAAGTGGTCGATATCTCCTCAACGCAATGAGATATCAAAGAAATTCCAATGCAGTATTGATGATCCAGCTCTAATGATGATAACTACCAAGGTTGGTTTGAAAATAATTAAGCGTTTAGGAATTATTAACAAAAATGTGTTTTTCACTAAATTCAAAATGGCGGAAAATATTTGTAGGCGGACTTTATGGGTCTGAGAGGCTTTTTTGTAGAGCAGGTGAAGACTGACATGTGTGAATTTTTTCAAGTAAAAAAAAATTTCTGGGCGAGGGGCGTCGCCGGTGCAACTTGAAGGGGGCGCTAGAGAGTCATTTTTTGGAACTTTTTCCCCCGGCTTTGATACATTGGGTATTACACCAGGCCTGACAAGAGTTCCAAATTTGGTGAGTTTTTGGATATGATAAGTCCCCCAAAAAGCAGTCCAATGTACAAAAATAAGAATCAGAATAATAAGAATCCGAGCAATTTCAATAGGGTCCTACTCGGACTGACTACGTCAGTCGCTCGGACCCTAATAAGAATCACATCAATTTCAATAGGGTCCTACTCGGACTGACTACGTCAGTCGCTCGGACCCTAATTAAAGCTACTCGTAGCTGTGAGCGGGTCCTCGCTTCCGGCACGTTTGGGGTAGCCGGCGGGTCACCGACTTGCCCCGGAAGGAAACCGGCCAAACCCATGCATTGTCTCAACAAGGGCAGGGAACAGCAATTAATTTTTTACAGTTATTTCCTGGCTGCGCAGTAGAGCTACTTACCTTTCAGCGTCACTGGCTTCCGTCAGGGTGCCAAGTTACACGGGCGAAATGCATGCTGGGAAAGACTGTCTCAGCGTTGGGCGGCGAACAGCTGTTTGTGTGGCGTGTCTTTCGGTCTGTCTCTTCCTGTTTTGTTTTGTTCGCGAGCGCTACCCAGAATGCAATTGGGCGCTGTCATTTTTATTTAAATCCAATGCTGTTTGGCTGATTTCCAGTAGGTGGCGCTACGACAATGTGAACATATACTGTGCATCATGTTTCTGTGCGTGAACAGTACACCAGGTGATTTAACTTGTATGTCAATCGGATGCAGTTTGGTAGATTTAGTTTGGCCAGTAGGTGGCGCTAGTAGATTTAGTTTGGCCAGTAGGTGGCGCTAGTAGGTTACTATGAATATATAAGTATCTTATATTTAAGCAATAAGGTACCATGTGATTTAGTGTTCAGGCTGGTTGAAAGTAGGGTGGAGGATGACACACACACACACACACACACACACATGCTGTCTCTATGTGAAGTATAGAGCAGATCATGTAAATGACATGTAAATCAGATGCTGTTTGGTAGATTTAGTTTGGCCAGTAGGTGGCGCTATGACAATGTGAACATTGGGCATGTACACGTCCTCAGGCATGGACCAGCATCATGTATGAGGAGAATTGGGCTAATGGCATCATGTACATGTACTCAAGCCAAGACCAGCAGCCTGTATATAGGAGTTACAACAGGGTTCTCTCATATAGCGATTAGCACAAAGTAGTCGCGTCTTTGGGTCCCCTTAACGTCGCGGCCGATGGATGAAAACGTTGCGAGCGCACAAGCCATACTCCTGAGAGTCTTTCGATCACTTTAGAATAGACTAGAAGTGGATGACTTAAAAATTGTAGGAGGAGTAGTATTTGGCGTAAATGCAAATATCGGCTAAAAATTAGCATAAACTGGGCGAAAATGAAAAATGTGCCGAATTACTGTAGCGCCCTCTAGTGTTTAAATCGGACGACTGATTTATTGCAAGTTAGGGGACACGATGTGCACATATACCCCAAGTTTGGAGTCTTTTCTCCCAATAGTTTTAATGTTATGAGTGTTTAAAAAGAAGACACGCCCCTAAGAGGTTAAGTGGTCGATATCTCCTCAACGCAATGAGATATCAAAGAAATTCCAATGCAGTATTGATGATCCAGCTCTAATGATGATAACTACCAAGGTTGGTTTGAAAAAAATTAAGCGTTTAGGAATTATTAACAAAAATGTGTTTTTCACTAAATTCAAAATGGCGGAAAATATTCATAGGCGGACTTTATGGGTCTGAGAGGCTTTTTTGTAGAGCAGGTGAAGACGGACATGTGTGAATTTTTTCAAGTAAAAAAAAATTTCTGGGCGAGGGGCGTCGCCGGTGCAACTTGAAGGGGGCGCTAGAGAGTCATTTTTTGGAACTTTTCCCCCCAGCTTTGATACATTGCGTTTTTCACCAGGCTTGACAAGATTTCCAAATTTGGTGAGTTTTTGGATATGATAAGTCCCCCAAAAAGCAGTCCAAATGAGAAAAATAAGAATCAGAATAATAATTAAAGCTACTCGTAGCTGTGAGCGGGTCCTCGCTTCCGGCACGTTTGGGGTAGCCGACGGGTCGCCGACTTGCCCCGGAAGGAAACCGGCCAAACCCATGCATTGTCTCAACAAGTGCAGGGAACAGCAATTAATTTTTTACAGTTATTTCCTGGCTGTGCAGTAGAGCTACTTACCTTTCAGCGTCACTGGCTTCCGTCAGGGTGCCAAGTTACACGGGCGAAATGCATGCTGGGAAAGACTGTCTCAGCGTTGGGCGGCGAACAGCTGTTTGTGTGGCGTGTCTTTCGGTCTGTCTCTTCCTGTTTTGTTTTGTTCGCGAGTGCTACCCAGAATGCAATTGGGCGCTGTCATTTTTATTTAAATCCGATGCTGTTTGGCTGATTTATTTTGGCCAGTAGGTGGCGCTACGACAATGTGAACATGTACTGTGCATCATGTTTCTGTGCGTGAACAGTACACCAGGTGATTTAACTTGTATGTCAATCGGATGCAGTTTGGTAGATTTAGTTTGGCCAGTAGGTGGCGCTAGTAGGTTACTATGAATATATAAGTATCTTATATTTAAGCAATAAGGTACCATGTGATTTACTGTTCAGGCTGGTTGAAAGCAGGCTGGAGGATGACACACACACACACACACACACACACACACACACACACACACACACTGTCTCTATGTGAAGTATAGAGCAGATCATGTAAATGACATGTAAATCAGATGCTGTTTGGTAGATTTAGTTTGGCCAGTAGGTGGCGCTATGACAATCTGAACATTGGGCATGTACACGTCTTCAGGCACGGACCAGCATCATGTATGAGGAGAATTGGGCTAATGGCATCATGTACATGTACTCACGCCAAGACCAGCAGCCTGTATATAGGAGTTACAACAGGGTTCTCTCATATAGCGATTAGCACAAAGTAGTCGCGTCTTTGGGTCCCCGTCACTTCGCGGCCGAAGGATGAAAACGTTGCGAGCGCACAAGCCATACTCCTGAGGGTCTTTCGATCACTTTAGAATAGACTAGAAAAGGATGACTTAAAAATTGTAGGAGGAGTAGTATTTGGCGTAAATGCAAATATCGGCTAAAAATTAGCATAAACTGTCCGAAAATGGCAAATTGGCCGAATTACTGTAGCGCCCCCTAATGGTTCAATGGGACGACTGATTTATTGCAAGTTAGGGGATGCGATGTGCACATATACCCCAAGTTTGGAGTCTTTTCTCCCAATAGTTTTAATGTTATGAGTGTTTAAAAACAAGACACGCCCCTAAGAGGTTAATTGGTCGATATCTCCTCAACGCAATGAGATATCAAAGAAATTCCAATGCAGTATTGATGATCCAGCTCTAATGATGATAACTACCAAGGTTGGTTTGAAAAAAATTAAGCGTTTAGGAATTATTAACAAAAATGTGTTTTTCACTAAATTCAAAATGGCGGAAAATTTTTGTAGGCGGACTTTATGGGTCTGAGAGGCTTTTTTGTAGAGCAGGTGAAGACGGACATGTGTGAATTTTTTCAAGTAAAAAAAAAATTCTGGGCGAGGGGCGTCGCCGGTGCAACTTGAAGGGGGCGCTAGAGAGTCATTTTTTGGAACTTTTTCCCTCGGCTTTGATACATTGCGTTTTTCACCAGGCCTGACAAGAGTTCCAAATTTGGTGAGTTTTTGGATATGACAAGTCCCCCAAAAAGCAGTCCAAATGAGAAAAATAAGAATCATAAGAAAAAGAAGAAACACATCAATTTCAATAGGGTCCTACTCGGACTGACTACGTCAGTCGCTCGGACCCTAATAAGAATCCGAGCAATTTCAATAGGGTCCTCTCGGGACTGACGTTGTCAGTCGCTCGGACCCTAATAAGAATCCCGGCAATTTCAATAGGGTCCTACTCGGACTGACTACGTCAGTCGCTCGGACCCTAATAATAATTAAAGCTACTCGTAGCTGTGAGCGGGTCCTCGCTTCCGGCACGTTTGGGGTAGCCGGCGGGTCGCCGACTTGCCCCGGAAGGAAACCGGCCAAACCCACGCATTGTCTCAACAAGTGCAGGGAACAGCAATTAATTTTTTACAGTTATTTCCTGGCTGCGCAGTAGAGCTACTTACCTTTCAGCGTCACTGGCTTCCGTCAGGGTGCCAAGTTACACGGGCGAAATGCATGCTGGGAAAGACTGTCTCAGCGTTGGGCGGCGAACAGCTGTTTGTGTGGCGTGTCTTTCGGTCTGTCTCTTCCTGTTTTGTTTTGTTCGCGAGCGCTACCCAGAATGCAATTGGGCGCTGTCATTTTTATTTAAATCCGATGCTGTTTGGCTGATTTCCAGTAGGTGGCGCTACGACAATGTGAACATGTACTGTGCATCATGTTTCTGTACGTGAACAGTACACCAGGTGATTTAACTTGCATGTCAATCGGATGCAGTTTGGTAGATTTAGTTTGGCCAGTAGGTGGCGCTAGTAGGTTACTATGAATATATAAGTATCTTATATTTAAGCAATAAGGTACCATGTGATTTAGTGTTCAGGCTGGTTGAAAGTAGGGTGGAGGATGACACACACACACACACACACACACACACATGCTGTCTCTATGTGAAGTATAGAGCAGATCATGTAAATGACATGTAAATCAGATGCTGTTTGGTAGATTTAGTTTGGCCAGTAGGTGGCGCTATGACAATGTGAACATTGGGCATGTACACGTCCTCAGGCATGGACCAGCATCATGTATGAGGAGATTTGGGCTAATGGCATCATGTACATGTACTCAAGCCAAGACCAGCAGCCTGTATATAGGAGTTACAACAGGGTTCTCTCATATAGCGATTAGCACAAAGTAGTCGCGTCTTTGGGTCCCCGTCACGTCGCGGCCGAAGGATGAAAACGTTGCGAGCGCACAAGCCATACTCCTGAGAGTCTTTCGATCACTTTAGAATAGACTAGAAGTGGAGTACTTAAAAATTCTAGGAGGAGTAGTATTTTGCGTAAATGCAAATATCGGCTAAAAATTAGCATAAACTGGCCGAAAAGGCCAAATTGGCCGAATTACTGTAGCGCCCCCTAATGGTTAAATGGGACGACTGATTTATTGCAAGTTCGGGGATGCGATGTGCACATATACCCCAAGTTTGGAGTCTTTTCTCCCAATAGTTTTAATGTTATGAGTGTTTAAAAACAAGACACGCCCCTAAGAGGTTAATTGGTCGATATCTCCTCAACGCAATGAGATATCAAAGAAATTCCAATGCAGTATTGATGATCTAGCTCTAATGATGATAACTACCAAGGTTGGTTTGAAAATAATTAAGCGTTTAGGAATTATTAACAAAAATGTGTTTTTCACTAAATTCAAAATGGCGGAAAATTTTCATAGGCGGACTTTATGGGTCTGAGAGGCTTTTTTGTAGAGCAGGTGAAGACGGACATGTGTGAATTTTTTCAAGTAAAAAAAAATTTCTGGGCGAGGGGCGTCGCCGGTCCAACTTGTAGGGGGCGCTAGAGAGTCATTTTTTGGAACCTTTTTCCCCGGCTTTGATACATTGCAATTTTCGCCAGTCCTAACAAGCATACCAAATTTGGTGAGTTTTTGGATATGACAAGTCCCCCAAAAAGCAGTCCAATGTATAAAAATAAGAATCATAAATTAAAGCTACTCGTAGCTGTGAGCGGGTCCTCGCTTCCGGCACGTTTGGGGTAGCCGGCGGGTCGCCGACTTGCCCCGGAAGGAAACCGGCCAAACCCATGCATTGTCTCAACAAGTGCAGGGAACAGCAATTAATTTTTTACAGTTATTTCCTGGCTGCGCAGTAGAGCTACTTACCTTTCAGCGTCACTGGCTTCCGTCAGGGTGCCAAGTTACACGGGCGAAATGCATGCTGGGAAAGACTGTCTCAGCGTTGGGCGGCGAACAGCTGTTTGTGTGGCGTGTCTTTCGGTCTGTCTCTTCCTGTTTTGTTTTGTTCGCGAGCGCTACCCAGAATGCAATTGGGCGCTGTCATTTTGATTAAAATCCGATGCTGTTTGGCTGATTTCCAGTAGGTGGCGCTACGACAATGTGAACATATACTGTGCATCATGTTTCTGTGCGTGAACAGTACACCAGGTGATTTAACTTGCATGTCAATCGGATGCAGTTTGGTAGATTTAGTTTGGCCAGTAGGTGGCGCTAGTAGGTTACTATGAATATATAAGTATCTTATATTTAAGCAATAAGGTACCATGTGATTTAGTGTTCAGGCTGGTTGAAAGTAGGGTGGAGGATGAGACACACACACACACACACACACACACACACACACACACTGTGTTTCTCTATGTGAAGTGAAGAGAAGGTCATGTAAATCCTATGGCATTTGGCTGATTTCCTTTGGCCAGTAGGTGGCGCTTTGACAATCTGAACATTGGTCATGTACATGTCCTCAGGCATGGACCAGCATCATGCAGGAGGAGTAGCAGCTATTTTGCTTCATGTATCTAGGAGTTACAACAGGGTTCTCTCATATAGCGCTTAGCACAAAGTAGTCGCGTCTTTGGGTCCCCTTAACGTCGCGGCCGATGGATGAAAACGTTGCGAGCGCACAAGCCATACTCCTGAGGGTCTTTCTATCACTTTAGAATAGAGCTGAAGTGGATGACTTAAAAATTCTAGGAGGAGTAGTATTTTGCGTAAATGCAAATATCGGCTAAAAATTAGCATAAACTGTCCGAAAATGCCAAATTGGCCGAATTACTGTAGCGCCCCCTATTGGTTAAATGGGACGACTGATTTATTGCAAGTTCGGGGATGCGATGTGCACATATACCCCAAGTTTGGAGTCTTTTCTCCCAATAGTTTTATTGTTATGAGTGTTTAAAAACAAGACACGCCCCTAAGAGGTTAATTGGTCGATATCTCCTCAACGCAATGAGATATCAAAGAAATTCCAATGCAGTATTGATGATCCAGCTCTAATGATGATAACTACCAAGGTTGGTTTGAAAATAATTAAGCGTTTAGGAATTATTAACAAAAATGTGTTTTTCACTAAATTCAAAATGGCGGAAAATATTTGTAGGCGGACTTTATGGGTCTGAGAGGCTTTTTTGTAGAGCAGGTGAAGACGGACATGTGTGAATTTTTTCAAGTAAAAAAAAAATTCTGGGCGAGGGGCGTCGCCGGTGCAACTTGAAGGGGGCGCTAGAGAGTCATTTTTTGGAAGTTTTGTTTCCGGCTTTAATACATTGGGTATTACACCAGGCCTGACAAGATTTCCAAATTTGGTGAGTTTTTGGATATGTCAAGGTCCCCAAAGAGGCGCCCAATGTACAAAAATAAGAATCAGAATAATAATTAAAGCTACTCGTAGCTGTGAGCGGGTCCTCGCTTCCGGCACGTTTGGGGTAGCCGGCGGGTCGCCGACTTGCCCCGGAAGGAAACCGGCCAAACCCATGCATTGTCTCAACAAGTGCAGGGAACAGCAATTAATTTTTTACAGTTAAATTCTGGCAGCGCAGTAGAGCTACTTACATTTCAGCGTCACTGGCTTCCGTCAGGGTGCCAAGTTACACGGGCGAAAGGCATGCTGGGAAAGACTGTCTCAGCGTTGGGCGGCGAACAGCTGTTTGTGTGGCGTGTCTTTCGGTCTGTCTCTTCCTGTTTTGTTTTGTTCGCGAGCGCTACCCAGAATGCAATTGGGCGCTGTCATTTTTATTTAAATCCGATGCTGTTTGGCTGATTTCCTTTGGCCAGTAGGTGGCGCTACGACAATGTGAACATATACTGTGCATCATGTTTCTGTACGTGAAGAGTACACCAGGTGATTTAACTTGCATGTCAATCGGATGCAGTTTGGTAGATTTAGTTTGGCCAGTAGGTGGCGCTACGACAATGTGAACATATACTGTGCATCATGTTTCTGTACGTGAACAGTACACCAGGTGATTTAACTTGCATGTCAATCGGATGCAGTTTGGTAGATTTAGTTTGGCCAGTAGGTGGCGCTAGTAGGTTACTATGAATATATAAGTATCTTATATTTAAGCAATAAGGTACCATGTGATTTAGTGTTCACGCTGGTTGAAAGTAGGGTGGAGGATGACACACACACACACACACATACACACACACACACACACACACACACACACACACACACACACACACACACATGCTGTCTCTATGTGAAGTATAGAGCAGATCATGTAAATCAGAAGCTGTTTGGTAGATTTAGTTTGGCCAGTAGGTGGCGCTACGACAATGTGAACATATACTGTGCATCATGTTTCTGTGTACACCAGGTGATTTCAATTGCACGTAAATCAGATGCTGTTTGGTAGATTTAGTTTGGCCAGTAGGTGGCACTATGACAATGTGAACATTGGGCATGTACACGTCCTCAGGCATGGACCAGCATCATGTATGAGGAGAATTGGGCTAATGGCATCATGTACATGTACTCAAGCCAAGACCAGCAGCCTGTACATAGGAGTTACAACAGGGTTTTCTCATATAGCGCTTAGCACAAAGTAGTCGCGTCTTTGGGTCCCCTTAACGTCGCGGCCGATGGATGAAAACGTTGCGAGCGCACAAGCCATACTCCTGAGAGTCTTTCGATCACTTTAGAATAGACGTGAAGTGGAGTACTTAAAAATTGTAGGAGGAGTAGTATTTGGCGTAAATGCAAATATCGGCTAATAATTAGCATAAACTGGCCGAAACTGCCAAATTGGCCGAATTACTGTAGCGCCCCCTAGTGTTTAAATCAGACGACTGATTTATTGCAAGTTAGGGGATGCGATGTACACATATACCCCAAGTTTGGAGTCTTTTCTCCCAATAGTTTTAATGTTATGAGTGTTTAAAAACAAGACACGCCCCTAAGAGGTTAATTGGTCGATATCTCCTCAACGCAATGAGATATCAAAGAAATTCCAATGCAGTATTGATGATCCAGCTCTAATGATGATAACTACCAAGGTTGGTTTGAAAATAATTAAGCGTTTAGGAATTATTAACAAAAATGTGTTTTTCACTAAATTCAAAATGGCGGAAAATATTTGTAGGCGGACTTTATGGGTCTGAGAGGCTTTTTTGTAGAGGAGGTGAAGACGGACATGTGTGAATTTTTTCAAGTAAAAAAAAAATTCTGGGCGAGGGGCGTCGCCGGTGCAACTTGAAGGGGGCGCTAGAGAGTCATTTTTTGGAAGTTTTGTTTCCGGCTTTAATACATTGGGTATTACACCAGGCCTGACAAGATTTCCAAATTTGGTGAGTTTTTGGATATGTCAAGGTCCCCAAAGAGGCGCCCAATGTACAAAAATAAGAATCAGAATAATAATTAAAGCTACTCGTAGCTGTGAGCGGGTCCTCGCTTCCGGCACGTTTGGGGTAGCCGGCGGGTCGCCGACTCGCCCCGGAAGGAAACCGGGCAAACCCATGCATTGTCTCAACAAGTGCAGGGAACAGCAATTAATTATTTACAGTTATTTCCTGGCTGCGCAGTAGAGCTACTTACCTTTCAGCGTCACTGGCTTCCGTCAGGGTGCCAAGTTACACGGGCGAAATGCATGCTGGGAAAGACTGTCTCAGCGTTGGGCGGCGAACAGCTGTTTGTGTGGCGTGTCTTTCGGTCTGTCTCTTCCTGTTTTGTTTTGTTCGCGAGCGCTACCCAGAATGCAATTGGGCGCTGTCGTTTTTATTTAAATCCGATGCTGTTTGGCTGATTTCCAGTAGGTGGCGCTACGACAATGTGAACATATACTGTGCATCATGTTTCTGTGCGTGAACAGTACACCAGGTGATTTAACTTGCATGTCAATCGGATGCAGTTTGGTAGATTTAGTTTGGCCAGTAGGTGGCGCTAGTAGATTTAGTTTGGCCAGTAGGTGGCGCTAGTAGGTTACTATGAATATATAAGTATCTTATATTTAAGCAATAAGGTACCATGTGATTTACTGTTCAGGCTGTTTGAAAGCAGGCTGGAGGATGACACACACACACACACACACACACACACACACACACACACACACACACACATGCATTGTGTTTCTCTATGTGAAGTGAAGAGCAGGTCATTTGGCTGATTTCCTTTGGCCAGTAGGTGGCGCTATGACAATCTGAACACTGGTCATGTACATGTCCTCAGGCATGGACCAGCATCATGCAGGAGGAGTATCAGCTATTTTCCATCATGTATCTAGGAGTTACAACAGGATTCTGTCATATAGCGGTTAGCACAAAGTAGTCGCGTCTTTGGGTCCCCTTAACGTCGCGGCCGATGGATGAAAACGTTGCGAGCGCACAAGCCATACTCCTGAGAGTCTTTCGATCACTTTAGAATAGACGTGAAGTGGAGTACTTAAAAATTGTAGGAGGAGTAGTATTTGGCGTAAATGCAAATATCGGCTAAAAATTAGCATAAACTGGCCGAAACTGCCAAATTGGCCGAATTACTGTAGCGCCCCCTAGTGTTTAAATCGGACGACTGATTTATTGCAAGTTAGGGGATGCGATGTGCACATATACCCCAAGTTTGGAGTGTTTTCTCCAAATAGTTTTAATGTTATGAGTGTTTAAAAACAAGACACGCCCCTAAGAGGTTAATTGGTCGATATCTCCTCAGCGCAATGAGATATCAAAGAAATTCCAATGCAGTATTGATGATCCAGCTGTAATGATGATAACTACCAAGGTTGGTTTGAAAATAATCAAGCGTTTAGGAATTATTAACAAAATTGTGTTTTTCACTAAATTCAAAATGGCGGAAAATATTCATAGGCGGACTTTATGGGTCTGAGAGGCTTTTTTGTAGAGCAGGTGAAGACGGACATGTGTGAATTTTTTCAAGTAAAAAAAAATTTCTGGGCGAGGGGCGTCGCCGGTGCAACTTGAAGGGGGCGCTAGAGAGTCATTTTTTGGAACTTTTCTCCCCGGCTCTGATACATTGCGTTTTTCACCAGGCCTGACAAGATTTCCAAATTTGGTGAGTTTTTGGATATGGCAAGGTCCCCAAAAAGGCGCCCAAGTGAGAAAAATAAGAATCAGAATTAAAGCTACTCGTAGCTGTGAGCGGGTCCTCGCTTCCGGCACGTTTGGGGTAGCCGGCGGGTCGCCGACTTGCCCCGGAAGGAAACCGGCCAAACCCATGCATTGTCTCAACAAGTGCAGGGAACAGCAATTAATTTTTTACAGTTATTTCCTGGCTGCGCAGTAGAGCTACTTACCTTTCAGCGTCACTGGCTTCCGTCAGGGTGCCAAGTTACACGGGCGAAATGCATGCTGGGAAAGACTGTCTCAGCGTTGGGCGGCGAACAGCTGTTTGTGTGGCGTGTCTTTCGGTCTGTCTCTTCCTGTTTTGTTTTGTTCGCGAGCGCTACCCAGAATGCAATTGGGCGCTGTCATTTTTATTTAAATCCGATGCTGTTTGGCTGATTTATTTTGGCCAGTAGGTGGCGCTACGACAATGTGAACATATACTGTGCATCATGTTTCTGTACGTGAACAGTACACCAGGTGATTTAACTTGCATGTCAATCGGATGCAGTTTGGTAGATTTAGTTTGGCCAGTAGGTGGCGCTAGTAGGTTACTATGAATATATAAGTATCTTATATTTAAGCAATAAGGTACCATGTGATTTACTGTTCAGGCTGTTTGAAAGCAGGCTGGAGGATGACACACTCACACACACACACACACACACACACACACACATGCTGTCTCTATGTGAAGTATAGAGCAGATCATGTAAATTAAACGTAAATCAGATGCTGTTCGGTAGATTTAGTTTGGCCAGTAGGTGGCGCTATGACAATGTGAACATTGGGCATGTACACGTCCTCAGGCATGGACCACCATCATGTATGAGGAGAATTGGGCTAATGGCATCATGTACATGTAGTCAAGCCAAGACCAGCAGCCTGTATATAGGAGTTACAACAGGGTTCTCTCATATAGCGATTAGCACAAAGTAGTCGCGTCTTTGGGTCCCCTTAACGTCGCGGCCGATGGATGAAAACGTGTTGAGCGCACAAGCCATACTCCTGAGGGTCTTTCTGTCACTTTAGAATAGACTAGAAGTGGATGACTTAAAAATTGTAGGAGGAGTAGTATTTGGCGTAAATGCAAATATCGGCTAAAAATTAGCATAAACTGGGCGAAAATGCAAAATGTGCCGAATTACTGTAGCGCCCCCTAGTGTTTAAATCGGACGACTGATTTATTGCAAGTTAGGGGATGCGATGTGCACATATACCCCAAGTTTGGAGTCTTTTCTCCCAATAGTTTTAATGTTATGAGTGTTTAAAAACAAGACACGCCCCTAAGACGTTAATTGGTCGATATCTCCTCAACGCAATGAGATATCAAAGAAATTCCAATGCAGTATTGATGATCCAGCTCTAATGATGATAACTACCAAGGTTGGTTTGAAAATAATTAAGCGTTTATGAATTATTAACAAAAATGTGTTTTTCACTAAATTCAAAATGGCGGAAAATATTTGTAGGCGGACTTTATGGGTCTGAGAGGCTTTTTTGTAGAGCAGGTGAAGACGGACATGTGTGAATTTTTTCAAGTAAAAAAAAATTTCTGGGCGAGGGGCGTCGCCGGTCCAACTTGTAGGGGGCGCTAGAGAGTCATTTTTTGGAACTGTTTTTCCCATCTTTGATACATTGCTATTTTCACCAGTCCTAACAGGCAGTCCAAATTTGGTGAGTTTTTGGATATGGCAAGGTCCCCAAAAAGGCGCCCAATGTACAAAAATAAAAAAACGGAATAATAATAAGAATCCCGGCAATTTCAATAGGGTCCTCTCGGGACTGACGTTGTCAGTCGCTCGGACCCTAATAATAAGAATCCCGGCAATTTCAATAGGGTCCTCTCGGGACTGACTACGTCAGTCGCTCGGACCCTAATTAAAGCTACTCGTAGCTGTGAGCGGGTCCTCGCTTCCGGCACGTTTGGGGTAGCCGGCGGGTCGCCGACTTGCCCCGGAAGGAAACCGGCCAAACCCATGCATTGTCTCAACAAGTGCAGGGAACAGCAATTAATTTTTTTACAGTTATTTCATGGCTGCGCAGTAGAGCTACTTACCTTTCAGCGTCACTGTCTTCCGTCAGGGTGCCAAGTTACACGGGCGAAATGCATGCTGGGAAAGACTGTCTCAGCGTTGGGCGGCGAACAGCTGTTTGTGTGGCGTGTCTTTCGGTCTGTCTCTTCCTGTTTTGTTTTGTTCGCGAGCGCTACCCAGAATGCAATTGGGCGCTGTCATTTTTATTTAAATCCGATGCTGTTTGGCTGATTTCCAGTAGGTGGCGCTACGACAATGTGAACATATACTGTGCATCATGTTTCTGTGCGTGAACAGTACACCAGGTGATTTAACTTGCATGTCAATCGGATGCAGTTTGGTAGATTTAGTTTGGCCAGTAGGTGGCGCTAGTAGATTTAGTTTGGCCAGTAGGTGGCGCTAGTAGGTTACTATGAATATATGAGTATCTTATATTTAAGCAATAAGGTACCATGTGATTTAGTGTTCAGGCTGGTTGAAAGTAGGGTGGAGGATGACACACACACACACACACACACACATGCTGTCTCTATGTGAAGAATAGAGCAGATCATGTAAATGACATGTAAATCAGATGCTGTTTGGTAGATTTAGTTTGGCCAGTAGGTGGCGCTATGACAATGTGAACATTGGGCATGTACACGTCCTCAGGCATGGACCAGCATCATGTATGAGGTGAATTGGGCTAATGGCATCATGTACATGTACTCAAGCCAAGACCAGCAGCCTGTATATAGGAGTTACAACAGGGTTCTCTCATATAGCGATTAGCACAAAGTAGTCGCGTCTTTGGGTCCCCTTAACGTCGCGGCCGATGGATGAAAACGTTGCGAGCGCACAAGCCATACTCCTGAGGGTCTTTCTATCACTTTAGAATAGACTAGAAGTGGAGTACTTAAAAATTCTAGGAGGAGTAGTATTTTGCGTAAATGCAAATATCGGCTAAAAATTAGCATAAACAGTCCGAAACTGCCAAATTGGCCGAATTACTGTAGCGCCCCCTAGTGGTTAAATGGGACGACTGATTTATTGCAAGTTAGGGGACACGATGTGCACATATACTCCAAGTTTGGAGTCTTTTGTCCAAATAGTTTTAATGTTATGAGTGTTTAAAAACAAGACACGCCCCTAAGAGGTTAATTGGTCGATATCTCCTCAACGCAATGAGATATCAAAGAAATTCCAATGCAGTATTGATGATCCAGCTCTCATGATGATAACTACCAAGGTTGGTATGAAAATAATTAAGCGTTTAGGAATTATTAACAAAAATGTGTTTTTCACTAAATTCAAAATGGCGGAAAATATTTGTAGGCGGACTTTATGGGTCTGAGAGGCTTTTTTGTAGAGCAGGTGAAGACGGACATGTGTGAATTTTTTCAAGTAAAAAAAAAATTCTGGGCGAGGGGCGTCGCCGGTGCAACTTGAAGGGGGCGCTAGAGAGTCATTTTTTGGAACTTTTCTCCCCGGCTCTGATACATTGCGTTTTTCACCAGGCTTGACAAGATTTCCAAATTTGGTGAGTTTTTGGATATGGCAAGGTCCCCAAAAAGGCGCCCAAGTGAGAAAAATAAGAATCAGAATAATAATAATAATAAGAATCCCGGCAATTTCAATAGGGTCCTCTCGGGACTGACTACGTCAGTCGCTCGGACCCTAATAAGAATCCCGGCAATTTCAATAGGGTCCTCTCGGGACTGACTACGTCAGTCGCTCGGACCCTAATTAAAGCTACTCGTAGCTGTGAGCGGGTCCTCGCTTCCGGCACGTTTGGGGTAGCCGGCGGGTCGCCGACTTGCCCCGGAAGGAAACCGGCCAAACCCATGCATTGTCTCAACAAGTGCAGGGAACAGCAATTAATTTTTTACAGTTATTTCCTTTCTGCGCAGTAGAGCTACTTACCTTTCAGCGTCACTGGCTTCCGTCAGGGTGCCAAGTTACACAGGCGAAATGCATGCTGGGAAAGACTGTCTCAGCGTTGGGCGGCGAACAGCTGTTTGTGTGGCGTGTCTTTCGGTCTGTCTCTTCCTGTTTTGTTTTGTTCGCGAGCGCTACCCAGAATGCAATTGGGCGCTGTCATTTTTATTTAAATCCGATGCCGTTTGGCTGATTTCCAGTAGGTGGCGCTACGACAATGTGAACATATACTGTGCATCATGTTTCTGTGCGTGAACAGTACACCAGGTGATTTAACTTGCATGTCAATCGGATGCAGGTTGGTAGATTTAGTTTGGCCAGTAGGTGGCGCTAGTAGGTTACTATGAATATATAAGTATCTTATATTTAAGCAATAAGGTACCATGTGATTTACTGTTCAGGCTGTTTGAAAGCAGGCTGGAGGATGACACACACACACACACACACATTGTGTTTCTCTATGTGAAGTGAAGAGCAGGTCATGTAAATCCTATGGCATTTGGCTGATTTCCTTTGGCCAGTAGGTGGCGCTTTGACAATCTGAACACTGGTCATGTACATGTCCTCAGGCATGGACCAGCATCATGCAGGAGGAGTAGCAGCTATTTTGCTTCATGTATCTAGGAGTTACAACAGGGTTCTCTCATATAGCGCTTAGCACAAAGTAGTCGCGTCTTTGGGTCCCCTTAACGTCGCGGCCGATGGATGAAAACGTTGCGAGCGCACAAGCCATACTCCTGAGGGTCTTTCTATCACTTTAGAATAGACTAGAAGTGGAGTACTTAAAAATTCTAGGAGGAGTAGTATTTTGCGTAAATGATGCAAATATCGGCTAAAAATTAGCATAAACAGTCCGAAAATGCCAAATTGGCCGAATTACTGTAGCGCCCCCTAGTGGTTAAATAGGACGACTGATTTATTGCAAGTTAGGGGACACGATGTGCACATATACCCCAAGTTTGGAGTCTTTTGTCCAAATAGTTTTAATGTTATGAGTGTTTAAAAACAAGACACGCCCCTAAGAGGGTAAGTGGTCGACATCTCCTCAACGCAATGAGATATCAAAGAAATTCCAATGCAGTATTGATGATCCAGCTCTAATGATGATAACTACCAAGTTTGGTTTGAAAATAATTAAGCGTTTAGGAATTATTAACAAAATTGTGTTTTTCACTAAATTCAAAATGGCGGAAAATATTCATAGGCGGACTTTATGGGTCTGAGAGGCTTTTTTGTAGAGCAGGTGAAGACGGACATGTGTGAATTTTTTCAAGTAAAAAAAAATTTCTGGGCGAGGGGCGTCGCCGGTGCAACTTGAAGGGGGCGCTAGAGAGTCATTTTTTGGAACTTTTTCCCCCGGCTTTGATACATTGGGTATTACACCAGGCCTGACAAGAGTTCCAAATTTGGTGAGTTTTTGGATATGATAAGTCCCCCTGTACTATTATTCTGTACTCGGACTGACTACGTCAGTCGCTCGGACCCTAATAAGAATCCCGGCAATTTCAATAGGGTCCTCTCGGGACTGACGTTGTCAGTCGCTCGGACCCTAATAATAAGAATCACATCAATTTCAATAGGGTCCTACTCGGACTGACTACGTCAGTCGCTCGGACCCTAATAATAAGAATCACATCAATTTCAATAGGGTCCTACTCGGACTGACTACGTCAGTCGCTCGGACCCTAATAAGAATCCCAGCAATTACAATAGGGTCCTACTCGGACTGACTACGTCAGTCGCTCGGACCCTAATAATAATAAGAATCCCAGCAATTTCAATAGGGTCCTCTCGGGACTGACGTTGTCAGTCGCTCGGACCCTAATAAGTTGGTCTTGGTTTAGCCCCATTATCATACTCCCAACTGCACACTGATGAGGTTACTGGACCTTTCCTCCGGGGTAACAGGGGGAAGCACGCTCTGTAATGCTGGCACATTTATCTTGTGCGAGTATAGGGAGAGGACACGATAACGCCTCACAATCAAATGCAACCCAGCGCAACAATACCACAAAGTACTGACAGTATACATTGTATGTTTTCAATGGACCTCACTTTGGTGAACAGAGGGAGCAAAGAGAGGAAGAGAGACAAGTCAACTGTGTGCTGTCACCGCTGCTGCTGGAACTCATTTTCAAAATGAGAACGGGCGCTCTGACCCGCTGAAACGCTTCTCTAACCTGCCTGGAATGAACTCAGCTGTGAATCAATACAAACACGGTCAACACGGGTGTTTTTGGAATCTATTAAGCATTACAGGGAACACATCACTTTAGTCCTGGTCAAATTAAACTGGCTATAGCTTGATATAGAAAACAATTTAAGATTCACCCGATTGCTTTTAAAATCCATACAATATACAGTATGACCATATATCCATCATTGTCAATGTAGACGCGCTCAAAAGAGAGAGTAATAGCAATACGTTAATAATAATTTCACTTTTGGAACGCTGCAGAGGGCACCGCATGTCATGTGACGAGGGACAAACCAATTACTTCTATTGTACTTCTATTGTATTTCTTCTGTAAATACCAGTATAAAGTAAATGAGTGGAGGAGAAATTAATCGTGTTAGTTCCCGACTACCAGGAGCTTTACTATCGGTCCCATAGAATATTTTCCTTGCTTCAGCCTTGCCATCGCAGGATGTCACAACATCAGGTTGAAAGGTCAGGCAAATTGTCACAGACAAATCAAACAGTAAAGCTACTGTGAGGGATTTATTAAGGATTTTGAAGGAATCTGAAAAGACGAGTAGTGTCCTTTTATGCACAGATGGTTGACTGGAGGAAATGCTGATGTCCAGCTCCTGCTGTCTTTTTCTACATGCCTGTATCTTTCAATCTGCATATTTTTCTACACACCTATCTGTCACACTCCCCTCTTGTCTCCACACTTCTTTTACTCCCTGTCATCCTGTCACTCCATGCATCCCATTACAGGAACAGCTGTGGTTACAAGCCGTTGGGGCTCTCCATTTTAACTCCTGCACAGCACCATCTAAAATGGTTCTCCTTTCGCGTAACTTGCAGGCTGATTTAAGTTTGAAAGTGGCTATGACATGATAATTAATGGGGAAAGTATACGATTTAGCATATACGATAATGCTGGAGCGTTTTGGAAAAAGGTTGCTGTTCCGGTTTCGGTCACTGGTGGACTAGTGGCCTATTTGCATGTTTGCTACCACTGAATTTGATGAAGTTACTGTTTGTCCGACCACAAGGGAGACAATAATTAGCTAGCTTAGCGCACCCCGCGGTTCCCCAGCCTCACTCCTCCGCCGCTAGCAGACTAGTTCGGCGGCGGGAGAGCGGTCGGCAGCTCCATCTACTAGCTAGTAGGAGTGAGGGAACGTTTAGACCCGCTGGCCACCAGCCCACAGACTCATAGTCTGGACCAGTAGCATGAACGCATGGTGGAATTAACAGCTAGCTAGCTAACTGGCCATCTGCTAAATTAGTCAAATTTAACAGCTAATGCTTCATCCACACTCAACACATCACGTGGTCAGGGTAACTCGTAACAGTCGTACGAAGAGCCGATGGTTTGCTTTTCTGATCATTGGAGTTTTGCCTATTTTGTACAATATATCATCCTTGATTAAGTAACTGGACGCTAAAGTGTGAAGATTCTTTGCCTCTGCTGTTGTGAGACATAAATGAAGAAACGAGTCGTATAATAGCATGTTAATATTTACATAACACAAACATTTACATATTGTATAGTAATGTGTATGAAGGGTTGAAGCGAGCAGTGTTTGTTACTGCTGTCCAAAAAGTCAATCAGACCACAAATGAGTTAGCTAGCACACCTCGTGGCCCCTAAACCTCACTCCCCATCGCTAGGAGACTACTTTGCCGGGAGGAGAGCGGTCGGTGCCTCCGGCGGAGAAGGACCTTCAGGCAGTGTTTGTAGCAACTCGAATTTAGCAAATGTAAACCAGCAATGGCAGCATCAGAAAGTTGTTTCGGCTTTTATTATATCACCATTGTTCTATTCAAATCATCTTAAAAGTAATCCAAATCAATTGATACCACCTGCATTTATATAAATACATTGTTCTAATTAATTAATATAGCTGTATCTGAACACAATGTGATTGTTCATATTTGTATATAAAATGTATTATCTGTTGGATACTATCTCACAACTGGCTCTTATTCCTTCCACATTCCTTGTGCATCCTTGTCGTTGTATCTCACCCTTCTCCTCACTGCATCTATGAATGAATCTGCCAGAGAAAGCGAGTGAGCAACAGGAAGAATTTGAGACGGAGTGAGAGAGAGAGAGAAAGAGAGAGAAAGAGAGAGAGAAGGAGAGATGGCAAGTTTAATTTTAGACTCAATAAGGTAATTCCCCCTCTTTCGCTTCTATTAATAAACTTCGCTCTTTCTTCCCCCCCTCCACCCACGTAAACTTGATGGACTATAAGAGACGGGGAGGGAGCGAGGGAGGATGAGAGGGTGTTGCTTAGCAACCGTGTCCTGACTTGACAGGCCATGTGATCGGGAGAGGATGACTGGCATGGAATGTGGTAGTGCCTGGCAGCCGGGCACACGCATCGTGACGCTTCCCTTTCTCATATCATGATGCTCGTTAAGTTATCGACAACCATCCTTGCATTTTTTTATTCATCCATAACTCAGTGAGACACGGCAGCAGAACAACACACAACTGATGAACGGACTCCCTGATGCATTCAGAATCTGGTTAAACTGCAGTGTTATGTACCGTGGGGAGCTTTTTTTTGGAGTAGGGATAATGGGTGTGTTGCTCCTTTAATGGAGGGCCGAGAGAAAAGTACCTGGACCTCGGGACACATCACTTTACTTAAGATGCTATTTCAAGGAATTCCGTTCCAAAGCAGATCATCCAGCCACTCGACAACCTTGTGGTTAAGAAGTTCAAGAAAACTATTGCCCTGTTAATGTATATGTCTATTTTACAGTCTTGTAATAGACTTTAAATAAAGGAATGGACACGTTTGTAATTATATGTTTGGGCACAAATCCTGTCATGTTGGCTTTGCTGTTGTAATAATCATGTGTTCAAGATTTAAATCTGGATCCTAAATGACACACAATAAAAACAATTGTTTGAACTGCACACTAAGTTTCAACCTTATCTTGATAAAATCCTGCATATGTATGTAATAGTTAATTGGCATACATTAGTTCTTCATGCTTTCAACTTGGTGATGTAAAAGCTTTGCAGGATTACAGTAATTTGGTGTGACTGTGCCATTGTTGTGAGACGCTGTGAACAAAAGGTACCCCAGGATAGAGCCTTGGGTAACTCCACTCTTTAGGTTTGCTTGGGCTCACAGTTGCCAGTGGACACAACATTGTAAATTTGACTTGCAGTTTAAGACAGTACTGGATAGTCTTACATACAGCTTTGGTTTAGAACAGAGAATTGATAAGAGTAGCTCCTAGTTGTACTAAAAGTCTACAGATACCTATCCATACCTGTAGGCCACCGTAGTTCCCTGACGTGCTTGGAAAAGGAGGGCTGAGCTGAGGGGGATTTAGTTGGTTGCAACCTGCCCGAAACGACTAGATGCCACTAAAACTTACACAATGTTCCTTTAATTTCTTACTTTGATGGATCATCTTTATCTATTGTTTCCTACGCTTAAATGAGATGTTCATCAATATCATCCCACAGTTGCAGTGGCATAAGTGACAGCTAGCTTATGTCGCTGAAGGACGCTGAAGTTACATGATTCATGCACGTCATCATCTCTATTGCATTATTGTCCACTTTTCAGCGTAGGTTTTTCTTTTTTTTTCTGTGTGAAAAATGTACACTTGAACATCGGTTATTTTGGAGCAGGTAGATATGAGTGTAATGCAACAGGTGTTTGCTACATGCTACATGTCCCTTTGCAGAAGGCTTTCTCATTACTTGATTAGAGTCCCAGTCAGATTAGATGAGCCTGACAAAAGCTCTAATGTTCATCATCCATCCCGTTAGTGGAACTATTATAACTATTAATAAAGTCCAAGCTCAAAATTGATTTTAGAAATTTGAAACTACTAACGGCCACGTATAACAGAAAGTGTGCTGAATACTTAGTTTTCAATAAGAATTACGTCTCTCTTCTATACTAAAATATTGAAAGTCTCTGTCCGACCAGGAAGTGAGCGTTCCCTGTTCACGCCCTCCCTGAGCGTTCACCTTGATGGGTCCACGAAACCCCCCCAACGCCTCTCTCATTCGATGAGACGCAAAGCCACGGCAGGCTCTGATTGGTTGCCAGGACCCAGCCTGTTGCTGGGCTGTTTCCATGGAGATCACTATCATCGTTCTCTCGCGCTATGAGTTATGGGAGTGTGTGTGTCAGAATGAAGTCAGTGAAGCTTTCAGAGGAGGAGGACACAGCGATTACATGGTGTGGAATGTTTTTTGGGGGGATTGCTGCAGTTAAGATGGCGCACCTTTCTCAAATGATGCCTCACTCGGCATCCCAATTCTCCTCTTGCAGAATCCAAGACGCTGTACAAGGGCTTGCTCTCACATACACAGTTTTACATTTCTTTATCAAAGTTGCTCTGCTCAGATGTGTGTAGCAGAGCACCGAGGAAGAATCATAAGGATTCAAATCTGTAATTACATTCGTTTCTACTGTGCAGGAAACTAAACTAACCTGTTACATCTATCAAGGGTTTACCAGAGGGATGAGTTGGGCTCTTAAACTCACACATATATATCAGATTAATGGGACGTTGAATGTACTAATGTGTGACGCACACATCGATTTGCCAGAACATAAAACTGTCTCCATACAGAAAAAACTGGGCCCTGCTGGGACTCTCTTTCAATCAGTCTGTGCTCAAAATGTGATAAATAGTCTTGAATTATCGCATGATATTAGGCAACATCAAAATGTGCATTTCGGTTTATGAGCACTGTTCCCTCCATCTGAGCGTTTTGCTGTGTCTCAGCTCAGTCAGTGAGACATTTTACATGGCTGGTGTGAATCCCCTGAACTACAGTACAGCCTAAAGAAACCAACAGCTTTGTTTTGGAACAGTAGGAACAGTATCAGACACAATACTTTAGCCCGCTGCTCAGAGGTATTTGAAGGATAAAACCGGAGAGGAGTGACATATGGGTAAACAGATGAGCAGGAGGCAGGAGGCAGTGATCGATGATGCACTCCAGGAAAAGTGAGAGAGACTGAGGGTGTGACTGAGAAGACCAAGAGTCCATATTTACTGACGAGCGGCAGCAGAGAGGGAGTGACACTCCAATTTAGTGTCACTCCCGCGAACACACACACGTAGTGTTTTTAGTTTAGTGGAGTGCTGATTTATGTGCGTGACATTTAGCACATATATACAACACCTTCCGCATGCTACAAATGCAATCTCCCTTCTAAATGTAAGATGACTCTTCCTTCCCTTATGTACATCATATCCTTATTGAACAGAATATTTGTATAATTTTTCCCGACAGCGTTGAAACTCCATGGGAAGTGTCCTTCAGATCTTTGAGTCCTGCTTTTGTAGAATGAAAGCAAATAGTTTTTTTTTTTTATAGTTGTGGCATATATCATGCAGCCGTACTCACAGGGACCTGGTTGGTTATTGTTCTGGAAAGTGAAAATGTTTGTTATTTATTCTTTGATGCAGATGTTCCAGCCAATGTGGATATTTTTTTAACATGAATAATATCCAAGATCCATGGGGATTCTGGAGGGGTTGTGAGGCTGTAATGCTCATTGCATATTAAGAGACATCCTTGGGGCCACAGAGCCAGCGCACTAGCGTTTCCTTTAAGACCGTCTCCCGGCCCTCGGCCCAGCTTCGTTCATTCAAATGAATGTAGGAAGGAAAATAACTCTGCATTCAGCCATCAGTGCATTTTATAACTTTCAGGACCTAATGATTAAGATAAGGGCTAGGGTTCTTACTGGAGGTTTATTTACTTTTAAAAAGTCATCCGCTGATGACGTCATCGCCGTCGCCATCTTGGATTACAGCTTTCGCCTTGTTGTTTTCTTGCAGCCAAGGAACACAAGTTAGCATATTTGATGGAGTGATGAAGAGACGCCGTATACGTCTCTGGTAGCGACCTGTCATTCACAGTAAGCTCGCCCTGAAGCATCCCCTGCTGTATGGTTTATTTGACTCTCAATGGACCATCATTTACATGTTGTAGTGAAGAAGACTTGAAACTAGCGATTGAGACATAAACTCATGTTTACAATGTTTACTGCGGGAATAAATCAAGAGAGAAGTAGAGTCATTTATATAGACTTCTATACAACCAGAGGAGTCGCCCCCTGGTGGACATTGGAAAGAGCAGAAGTACACTGCTGCTTTTAGTTCTCTGATCAAACAAAGTCATAATTAAAAAGGCATTTTGAAGACCAATTTGAGGGACACTAAAATTGATCCATAGTGAGCATAAAAGCATTGATTCCCAAACGCACTTTTTGCTTTCAACAATGTGAGTTAAATACGTTGCATCATGTCTTACATCACAAGGTGGAGCATCACTTTTGCGGCTCTGCAGAAGGAAGTCGAGCTGTAGGAGTGAATCTCATTCTGCAAAGCAGCTGGTATTACTCACTGAGATGACTTCACCTGCATGTGTTAAATATCAGCTGTAGGCGCCTGTGAAACGATGGACAGGAAATGGACAGAAAGATAAGAAGAGTCCCTCTTGTCCATCCTGCTGGGTGTGTGACCTTCAGGCGTACCTGAAGAGACAGAGGGATGAGGTGTGAAGGAGCTCTCCCTCGTTTCCCTCCCTTGACATCTATCCGCGCCCTCCCCTTTCTCACTCCTCCGTCTCTTTCCTCCTGTCTGTCTCCATCTCAGATTCAGCGTCTACTCTAGCTAACTGCTCTCTCTGCTGGAGGACTGTTGAAACAACATGTTGGTCCTCTAGATACAGTAAAAGGACTAAGCAAGCTGAATCAAACACTTGGAATTTTAAATGAAAAATCATTAAGATTCAAATGTTTACACTTCATACACTTTACTTCTCAGTTTCCGACGTGACGGATTAAATGCAAACATGAAAAGAGGAAAAACGTTTCTCATGATGTAAAGCTTCACTATGAAACTAGATGAGAACATCAATAACACTCTCATATATGCCCATTTGATATGTAGCTACAGCCAGCTAGCTTAGCTTAGCATAGCCTAACGACTGCATATAACCCCCATAAAAAACTGTCATTTCCAGAGGTGCAACTACTACATTAATTCTGTTACATCTACTAAAGTGATGTTTTTGAGTAAATTGTTAGAGTAGTTTTACTACTTTTGAATTTTTTGAGCAAAATCATTACTTTTACTTTGTTACATCTGGTTGCATTTATGGGCCTGCTAGACAATGCAGAGACACACTTCCGCTCAACCTACGCAGATGTCTTTACAGGGCTAGGTATACTTAAAGGTGAATATAAAATTAAGCTGAAAGACAATGCACCACCCTATGCCCTCTCTGCCCCAAGACGTGTAGCCATCCCACTCCGGGCCAAAGTTAAAGAGGAACTAGACCGGATGGAGAAAATGGAGGTCATAGCCCGTGTTGAAGAACCAACTGAATGGTGCGCAAGCATGGTCCCTATTGTGAAAACGTCAGGGAAACTACGCATTTGTGTAGATTTAACCCATTTGAACGAGAGCGTCATCAGAGAGAGACACATCTTACCGGCAGTGGACGAGACGCTGGCCAAGCTGGAAGGAGCCAGAGTTTTCACAAAGCTTGACGCAACATCAGGCTTTTGGCAAGTACCACTCCATCAAGACTCAATGCTGTTGACCACGTTCATCACACCAGAGGGCCGATATTACTTCAAGAGGTTACCCTTTGGTATATCATCGGCCCCTGAGCACTTTCAAAAGAGGATTTCCCAGCTGATTGATGGCATTGACGGCGTGCTGCGTCATGCTGATGATGTCCTCATCACAGGAAAGGACCGGGCAGAGCACGACGATAGGCTGCACAGGGTGCTACAGAAATTCAGAGAGTCTGGGCTCACTCTGAATGAAAAATGCCAGTTTGCACTGACAGAGGTCCGTTTTCTGGGCCACGTCATAAACTCCCAGGGCATCAGAGCAGACCTGGATAAAATAAAGGCGATCTGTGACATGCCGGAGCCAAAGGATGTGGCAGATGTTCGCCGTTTCATGGGCATGGTGAACTTTGTAGGAACATTTTCACCACGCCTGACCGACTTGACAAAGCCCATTTGCGATCTGTTGAAGACAGAGAACAGATGGACATGGGGAGCACCCCAACAGAAAGCATTCTTGGACACTAAGAAAGAATTGGGGTCAGAGACTGTGTTAGCCCAATACAGCCCAAACAACGAAACCATGGTGTCAGTGGATGCCTCTTCGTATGGACTAGGAGGCGTCTTGACACAAAAACAGCTAGGCGGTGAGTGGAGACCTGTGGTTTTCATTTCAAGAAGTTTGACCAAAGCCGAGTCAAGATATGCCCAAATAGAAAAAGAGGCTTTAGCTACGACCTGGGCATGTGAGCGCCTGCGCGGATACTTGAGCGGCCTAGATTTTACTATAAGAACAGATCACAAGCCACTCATAACACTCCTGAAGTCCAGAGCACTGGATGACCTTCCACCGAGGATTATCAGATTCAGATTAAGGCTGCTCAGATTCAATTTCAACATCATCCATGTCCCAGGTAAAAACCTGATAACAGCTGATGCTCTGTCCAGAGCGCCTCTTCCAGCCACAGCCACGGAGGCGGAGCAAGACCTGGAAAAGGAATGAAAAGCTTACTTGGACAGTGTAGTAGAAAGCCTGTCAGCCACACCGACAAAGCTGAACAAATTAAGAGCTGTTGAGTGATCGAGGAAAAATATGAAAGTAAAAAAGTCTAACTATTATAACCGTATAATCATTTTCTTTTTCTATATAACCATTTGAACATATATACTGTTTGGTTTTTATTTCCATTATAGTTTGTGATTAGACAGTATAAAATCCATAGGACGCTATAAGTTGCTATGTGATATACTCTTTTTGAATGAGATGTGTTAAATGTTCTTTCCTTTGTTAAAGAGCATGCGTTGGCAAGATTACCAAATAAGGTAGTAAAACCTCCTCTGTCCAACTCTGGTGACAGCATGACTTATGTATTTTGGTGTTTAAAATAGGGTGACCAGACGTCCTCTTTTTCCCGGACATGTCCTCTTTTCGAGACCTAAAAAAAGCGTCCGGCAGGGATTCCAAAAACGTCCGGGATTTTGCTACGTCGGGGAAAATAGTTATTATCCCCTTACAAGTTTTGGAAATGGTACGTCCGGGATTTTGCTACATCCGGGAAAATAGTTATTATCCCCTTACAAGTTTTGGAAATGGTATCTCCCTCATGTTCCACCTTCTTGCGCAAGCTCTGACTGTAGAGAGAACTGTGCATGCTACCCCCCCCCCCCCCCCCCCCCCCCCCCCACGAAGTGTTCTCTCTCTCTCTCTCTCTCTCTCTCTCTCCCCCTTCTCCACCCCCCCCCCCCCCAGAACGAAGTGTCCTCTTTTTCACAAACTCAAATCTGGTCACCCTAGTTTAAAAGAGGGGGTAGGAATGCATGTTTTTCGGGGTGCCTGGCAATTCTGTGCAGGAGGAGAGAAGAGAGAAGAGGTGTTTATTCACCAGCTCTGAACATAACCCTTTCTCTTAGTTACTTGAGACTTTTGAACTGTTTGATTGAATTGAATTTTTTGTATGCAAGATAATCTTTGAATAAAACTCGGCCTTACCATTCGTAAGGGACTGAGACCAAACTAAGGATTCTGGTTCTTTAAAACAATTTAAACCCTCTTTCCCTGTCCATCCACCGTGAGATACAGAAGTGACGACTGAATCTACCAAAGAAACTTAAGGTAAGTATCTTTGGGTGAAGACTTTTGCAGTGTTTGTCATAATGATGAGATGGTGTCAAAATAGGTAGAGAGAAGGTATAGACGATATCCGTACTCGCTTGATAAGGGTTGAGAGGAGTTACAGCCCACCGCAGTGGACCTAAGAGCGCAAGCTGTAAAAAAACCTTTTCCCCTGGCAAGACCACCGTTCACGCTACAGAGCGCACAAACCTCTGACAACACCTGCAAACGTCTCAGTCGATACATTGCAAACGGCTGGCCTGAACACAGATGAGATATGCATGAGCTGCTGTTGCCCTACTGGCCTGAAAGGTCAGTCCTGCATGAAGGAGGAGGACTGCTCATGACTCATAATCCCTGAACACATGAGACCTGACATCCTTCAGAGACTTCACCAGGGACATCAGGGTATCAACAAATGCCTAGCTAGGGCTAGAGAATCTGTCTGGTGGCCAGGCATCACGTCTGCTGTAAAGCAGATGGTCGAGAGATGTGAGATTTGTGCACGTGAAGCTCAAACACCTGTCGAGCCTCTGCTCACGACTGACCTCCCAAGCAGACCATGGCAGAGGGTCGCAGCAGATCTTTTCCAATGGCAGAATGGGAACTATTTAGTCATGACTACTTCTAGACTACTAGAAGACTACTTCTCTCGCTATATTGAAGTTTGCACCCTGCCTGGATGCATCTAGTGAGTAATCTCATACAATAGCTACAGTAAAGTATAATTTCTTCTGTTAGTTTCTCAGTTTAGACTTTTAAGTTTTAATAAGGATTTGAGTGAACTCCTGAAATTATAAGATAAGTTCGGAAACTGGAAAGTAGCTATATTGTTGAATGTACTTTGTCATCTTGAGGTTCTGACAAAGCAGTTAAACTTTCATCTAAAAGGGGGAGATGTAGTGGCCGGCTATGGGCAGGTGATGGCGCACTGATATATGATGTTGTGATATACGTGTGAGAAGAAGTATTATTAAAGTTGTCGAGTTACATCCTGATGGTTGTGTCCTTGAGTACCGAGTATATAGGCACAATACAATGTCGGAACATGAAACGCCCTCGTGTCTGGGTTCATAACACCATCCGTAGCCGCACACAGCTCGGTGAATTTCACGACTCCTCCAGGAACTGCGTCTGGCTTCTCCGTAAAACGGATACCGCCTCCTTCATCCACCATGGAAATAACCACTAGTTTTGCTTTATACTTGTTGTGTAAACTCCACATACGTGGGAACATCAAACTCCATGGTGTCTGGGTTCATAATATTATCCGTAGTCCCACAACAGCGTCTCAATGACGGCCGCTGCCAGCGCTGGTTCAGGCGGAGCAGCAGCAGTTTCATTCAGGAACGGCAAGACGGCGGTGATGACGGGCGGAGCTTCTCAACGCTGATTCTCAACGCTGATTGGCTGCCGCAACTTTGCGTCACGCGATTTCTCCGCTGGAGTTGGGATAATTCAACTCAAGCGAATTCACGCCGCGTCCTTCGCTCTGTTTGCCCCGCGTCAAACGTTCTGTTCGCGCAGCCCCCGCGTCTGTGGATTGACTTTGCATGTAATCTGGTCGCGCGTCAAATGCCGCGTGTGAACACAGCATTAGAAATAAAGCAGATAAAATAACCTCATCCTCAATGTTAATCTGACTTTTAACATTTTCATTAGTCAGAAGATAAAGTACTTTTGGTAAAGACTAAAGTTGGGAAATCAAGACTGATGTGACGGTTTTCCATTAAAACCACAGGCTGAGCAGATAGGTATATTTTAAGATAAACATCTCAACTTCACTTTCAAACTTTTTTTGACGCAATTTGGCCAATGCGCCATAATGCAAAGTGCAAAGTGAGGTTAACTGGTTGTTCTCTCTCACATCAAACTTTTAAAAGATTGTAATCCGTTTAAGTTTCTGGCCTGGAGTTAGTGAGAAGGTTGATACCACATTCGTCTGTTTGATATTTAAACAATTATTAAGGATTAGGTTAGCTTAGCATTAAGTCTGGAAATGTGGGATTCCAATGAATTCAACAAATGAGACATAACTTGTAAATTTGTGAGCTTTAGAAATGCAGGTAGGCAGACTTCTTTTAAACTATGGGCGGAGCCAGGATGACTGTTTCCCTCTGTTTCCATTCTTTGTGCTAAGCTGAGCTAAGTCCCTTTAAAAATGAATATAGTTCATGTGTGCCGCTCATACTAAGCGTTGTTACTAAGAAACTTCCTGCATGCATTACAGCTGCACTCTAATCGTGTTTTTTTTCTTCACAATATGATTATTTCATTCAAGGATGGATGAACCAATATGAAATGCTCCTCTAACCTTGACACATATAGTGACTTATTCCCTCCACAACCTTTTACCCAAGAGAGTCATTAAAGCAACAGTTTCAGGCAGAAAATGCAATTCATGAAATATGCAGTCATTTTCCTGCCCATTTGAATACAGCTGACTGATTGGTTTACAGCTGAGTAACGGCTCTAGCGAGCAGACAGAATGTGAATTACTGTCGCCGTGTTAATGACTCAAACTTTGAGCTATGAAGAGGAAGAAGAAGAAGCAGAGGCAACAATTAAGACGTAGAAATTAGCAAATGGGGAGGCATCAAAAGACTGCAATGGCTCTTAGACGGCAGAGATGACTGAGCAGTAAAGCCTCGGAGATGAGAGAGCCAGCACAAAACTCCCAGTTTCAAAGCCTGTGTGTCAGTGTGCGTATGGATTCCTGCTGTTGCTTGATCCGCTAAAGCTAGTATGCACGGGCCAGAAAATTTAATTTCGGACGGGAATTACTGTTCAGTGTACTGTTCACGGTTTGTGATGTGATGAGGAGCTATAACTTATTTTGTCTTCTGGGATATTCCCTTCACATGCTGGTGAAACTACAACATCTGGGATTCAGAGTCTCATGTTTAATTCACACCAAGACTCAAATCGTACCTCATCACACAGACATTCAGAGATATTTAACTCTCACCAATAGATTACATATTAGAGAATACATATTTATAGTCCATGAACGTGAGCCTCGGGGCGGCGCCACAGAGGAAAAGTCGGGGGGTTGATTCTGTTGGGACCACGGCGGCCTGTACACAAGGTTCATGGCAATCCATCCAACGGTTGTTGGGTCATTTCAGTCTGGAACGATGGTGGGCGGTGCCCGTCTTTCAATCAGAGGATCGGTGGTTTGAGCCCCGGCTCTGCTAGTCCTTGTCGATGTGTCCTTGAGCAAGACACTTTACCTTGAATTGCTCCCCGTTGCTGTGTCTACGGTGTAGAGCAAACATGTAAGTCGCTTTGGATAAAAGCGTCAGCTAAATGAAATGACAAGCATATTTCTCAAATTGTCCTTCAAAAGCGCACCAAAACCCCAATGCAACACAGTTTTCCTTGGATGTTTTCTTAATTTTCTCCACCACCACATCGTTGTTTAACTTCATTTACGTTGCTACGATACTGCAACCCTTTTGAGAAGACATCGTCGCTGTAAAAAATAATAAAAGTAACCGTTAACTTTAAGTACTTACGTAAATTCCAACGACTTGCCGTCAGCTCCATCAACTTTTCGCGGCGCCCGTAAGGTTTCACAAAATAACTAATAAGTACCCTTTACATGTCGGAAGCAATCAAAATCCATCTAGCCCAACTATTAGTACCTTAAAATTCCCAAAACGGCCGGAGATTTATTTTTTAACGCCGTCTCATGTTTCTGGGTCCTGTTGCCTTCCTGTTCCGGTTATGATCTTCAAACCACGTCATACAGCACATGCGGAAGCTACTGAAGAGAATAATACCCAGCATGCTTTTCTCATAAAACCTTTAACTTTTCCATTTCTGAACCGATTTACACAGTTTTTTTCTTCTGAAAAAACGGAGATTCTGGTTCTTTAGGGCCCGTTCTTTCAAAAAAGGTGTGTTATTAGTATGTGGGACCTTTGTAAGGGTCTGAAGCACACATTTTGAACATGTCGGAAACACCTTGAAAGCATTTTCGGCCAACTGTGGGGGCTCAGTTTGCATAGTGTTAACTCTACTCTATAGTTAACTCTTTGCTGTTAACTCTACCTCTCACAGGGAGGTGGAGTTCTGCACATGACAATGAACCCCCAGAGAGGGAGTCACTTCTCCACCTACAGGTTCACTTCTCCTCATTGCTTTTCCACTTGCAATCAGAATTGCGTTTCAGGGCTGCAGGGGGAAGTTTGGATGGAAAACCTAAAACTAATGTTCCAGCTTCTTTTTTATTTGTTCTCCGTAGTGATCTATTTTCATGAGCACCTGTAGGGTTGCACTGTTGCTGAGACGATGACAACATTCAATCCAGTGTTGTTGTCTTGCACTCAAAAGAAAAAATCCCTGATAGTTTTCCTCACACGTTGAAGACCTTTTTATGTTGCATGGCTGTGCATTTGTTAGTTGTATTACACTAACTGGGACACAAAGTAGGGGTGTTACGGAACACACGATTCATGGTTTGGGTCACGGTTACGTCCAATTTGGGTAAAATAGGGAAAACACAGAAGAATGCAGAAAATAACTTTTTTTGTTAATTTATTTTTGAAAATGATTGCCATTCAATAGTTGCTCATTGGCCGTAATTCAGATTGTCTGATTCTGCAACGCTCCATCATAAGATTCTGACCGATTGATAATTCCTGAACTGGGCTGTTGCCGATGCTCGTTTACGCAGGGCAGGCACAACGGACTGACCAACACGCCGATGTGCACTTTAACCATATGCTTTTAAATGTATTGCCTAAGATGGATTGTGGTTCCGTGATGTGTACGCAGATACAGCATTCGTTACTGCGGCTCGGTTTGAATCCGCAGCGAGTCTTTTGTTCTTTCGTTCCGCCAATCGACAAATTCTGGTGATGCCGTCCTAAATGAAGTGTATCTTCAGTTTAACTGACACACAGATCAGGGTCCATGAAGCATCATTAACCCGGCAACTAGTCTGCTACAGCTCGGCAACAACTGATGCGCTGCCAAACACCTTTTGGGTAAAAACTATTTCGTGAACCGAACGTCCCGTACTGAACGATTCAATACAAATACAGGTAACACCTGTACATACAAGGATCTACATTTCTGCTCATCTTCATGACCTCTCATCATCGACTGTGTTCACATGCACGTGAATCACCTCCCGATGAGGAGTGTACCGGTTACGATCACATAATGTGTATGATGAGCGCAAAGAAATGATCCATACCCGGCGCGTACATAAGAGATGAGAGCGACAACAAATAGTAAACACGACGCTGTACGTTTACGACCACTTGACAATTTAACTGCTAATTCCTTCTCCGCTCTGATCGGCCTAAGAGCTTACAGCAACATCTCATCTTCCTTGTAACGCCCTTGGATCGCCAACAGCTGTCTGGCCCGAGCGCGTCCACCGTTAGGCGGTTCAGATCCATGTGAACACGCTCGTCGTCTTAACCTCTGGATGCGAATACGTTCCTCTGGCCGGTCACTCCGGTACTTGACCCCAGACAGACAATGCAGTCATCACAAAACAAGACTCAAGGCCCGACTTTCAACTCACAGACGCCCGAACATCGTCTGCATTCCGCTTGCAGCCAGACGCACAGATTGTTTTTGATCATTTTTAATTGCAACACTTGTAACCATTAAACACTTTGCATCTCATTGCTGCTGACAGTTTTGATCTTGTTTTTCTTTTCAAGGAATGATTTATAAGCACTATTTTGTTCTAATCTCCATTTTTTGTTTTCTTTATTGCTCCCACCGTTTGTACATGATGACACTTTCAGTGTAATAATAAACTTTAAGCATATTTGAATCGACAGCGTAACTGGATGTGAGGCGCCCCGGGGGTGCCAACGGCTCTCTGGTGCAGCTCCTCCACTCGGACACAGGGGGGCAGTGTTACCACAGATGGCTGCTGGGAGGACTCACTGACACAGACACAAACACACACACACACACACACACACACACACACACACACACACACACACACACACGGTCAATAATGTTGTGTGTGGGTCCATTATGGTGCCTGACAGCGCGTCGCCCTTTTCCCTGTTTCTTTACTCAAATTGCTCCTGCAGAAGAGGAGAAGAAAAGAGAGAAAAAGCAGTCGCTGTATCGACTGTGGGGTCCATGTACGTGGCTGTTCCTATGGGCCTGGGATGCTCTTCCACACTGTGTATGAGTGCGCTCGACCGTGCACGTGTGACTGACTGCTGTATCTGTAGGCAGCTGGAGTGTGTGTGTGTAGAAGTGTGTGTGTGTGTGTGTGCTCGAGTAAATGCTGCATGAGAGCGTGTTGCAGGGGTGGGAGGATGATTTGTGATTTCTTTGAAAAATACATGTTTTTAATGCGAGTATCTGAATGTCGACGTGGTGGATTTTGTGAGTGTGTGTGTGTGTGTGTGTGTGTGTGTGTGTGTGTGTGTGTGTGTGTGTGTGTGTGTGTGTGTGTGTGTGTTTGTGAGTGAGTGGGTGTTATGGCATCTGAGAGGGTTTCAACAATTTCATGTGCTGCTCCTGCTGAGACAGACATAACTAATCTACCTGGATTTGTCAGAGAGAAAAGGAACAGCAGCCTCCCAGTCTCTGATTACTATGGACACACACACACACACACACACACACACACACACACACACACACACACACACACACACACACACACACACACACTTTCAATTCCTGGCACCCACCGAATTAAATTATAATTTACGAGAGGATTAAATCGCACATCCCTTCTTTGTTTGGTTTGTCTGTATTCAATTTGAGTTGAACAGCTTCCTGGTGTTTTACATGGGCTCCCGGCCCACAGAGAGCAGCCCACTAGCAATGTGTCGGGCAGCACTCAAGGCAGAACCAAGCGAGCGATACAAATTGCCACCTAGGAAACACACCTGCGTTTGAATAGGAATAAGAAAAGAGCCTGTGTGCTATGCCTTCAAAAAGGGAAACCCATCTGCACATTGTTTGTTCCTTGGTCTTAATATGTTGTCTTTTTGTGCTTATAACTGGTGGACTAATTACATAGGATAGAATACATTTATCAACATCGTTTAAAAAAAGGACGCGTGGGGATTATGGGGCGACTGTGGTTGCCTTCAATCGGAGGATCGGCAGTTGGATCCCCGTCTCCGCTCGCCCGTGTCGATGTGTCCTTGGGCAAGGCACTGAACCCCAAAATCGGAGGACGGAGCGCAGGGCTCCGGTGGGACGAGGGGAGGTGGAATGAGCTTTTACATCAATGATGCTTGACAGACAACGTTTTCCTGATGTTGAATATTAATTGTTCAGATGTTAAGCAGATTTTTGTTGCTGCTGTTTACATTCTGTTCTGTTTACATCTTTGGGGGTAAAATAGTCAGTCACAATAGAAATTATGCTTACGCTACATAAACCATATGAACTATAAATACACTATACACTTCAATTAATATACAGTACATATTTGTTTTGTTGTCAAATACAGATATGCAATGATGTTTGCTGTATGTAGTTGTCGTCCAACGTGAAGTCTGTATTTGCTCGTGTGACCAGAGGGTGTGTGTGTTTTCATTAACTCATATTGCGTGCACTGGGTAGGGTGACCAGATTTGAGTTTGTGAAAAAGAGGACACTTCGTTCCGGGGGGGGTAGCAGTAGTGTGTAGCATGCCGTGAACTTACATTTACGTTGAGATCGGTCGACCAATGACAGTTCTCTCTACAGTCAGAGCTTGCGCAAGAAGGTGGAACGTGAGGGAGATACCATTTCCAAAACTTGTAAGGGGGTAATAACTATTTTCCCCGACGTAGCAAAATCCCGGACGTTTTTGGAATCCCTGCCGGACGCTTTTCTTAGGTCTCGAAAAGAGGACATGTCCGGGAAAAAGAGGACGTCTGGTCACCCTAGCACTGGGGCCCCACAATCCATCATCAATTTTGCCGGCTAAATCCAGAGGAGGAGATGTAACGGCAGGAAGAGACAGGTTAGAGGAGGACTTCTTAAACTTTCCGATAGCGACTGCGTCCTCCTCCGCTCCGGGGACTCCTCTGAAGCGCCGATAGCATCGCAGCTGAAGAGCGGCTGTTCTCTCTCTCACCGGGAGACTCGAGACAGAGAAAATGTCAGCCGACGAGTGCAGACAGCAAATATATTTTTTGGGGTAACATAAATGACCTGCCATGCTTCTGGGATGAGGCCATGCCTGCTCACACTATCTACTCACTAGTTTTTTTTTTAAATTTTTCATGAATCACTTTAAAACGCAAGCAAGATAACAGAATAAATATAAATAATGATTCTACCGTAAAAGTCGGGTTACGAGCCGCTACTACCTTCGGTCAGTGTCCCTGTTAGCTCCCCGCTGTAGCCAGCTAGCGCTCCGTTACTTCCCCGCTAACTTCCGCTAGCTCTCCGCTAGCTCTCCGCTAGCTCTCCGCTAACTTCCGCTAGCTCCCCGAAAACCACTGAAGGTAGCGGGACCAGGCTCGACACCCGACTTGGGCAGAGCGGACACGGGCAGTAGCAGCAGCAGCGGCTGGTAGCAGCAGCAGCACTAGCTAGCAGCAGCGCTAGCTAGCGCTGCTCCTAGCTAGTGCTGCTCCTAGCTAGCTACAGTGGGGACACCAACCGGAGGTGGGAGCGGCTTGTAACTTGTGATTTTAAAAGCCACCAGCTAGAATCCATTTATTGTTAACAAAGAGAAGAACTACTGCGTTTACTGACAGAGCAACAAGGCGTGCAAAAGGCCGCTTCCCTCCGTGTAGACAGCGTTTCATCAATCACGGCTGAAATAACAACTGTTGCTGCTTCGTTCATGGTGCGGAAGTCCCAGATGTCCCGGGAAACTAAATGCCGGCGTGTCTGAGTTCATGACATCATCCGGAGGCGACCGGTGAATTTCACTGAGCTGCATTCCCTGTATCTAGCGAGCCACATGCCGGAGGGTTTACTGCAGCTGTATGAACCCCAAATACACAGCTTTGCTGTGATTTCATTGCGATAAACGGATAAAAAGGAACGCCGAAATAACTACATCATGATGCCCATCTACGGCTACGCTATCTTTTTCCTCCATTCGTCAGTCATGACGGGAGGAGAATTTAAGTGCTGATAGGCTTTCGCGAATTAGGGGAATTTTGCGTCTTTGCATTGACTTTGTATATAATCTCGTCGCAAAAAATTGCTTTGCGTCTGATCTGTGCATAACAAGTGGTGAAATGAGACGAAGGGACGTCATCACGCTGAAACACTAGTCCGCCTTGAAATACTCGTTTTATTTACTGGTGCTCATGTGACTGTGGTCCGTTTATAGGCCAACTTTAGAGCTTTTTACTTCTGCCGATAACTGAAAACAATTAGTGCTCATTTGTGAAGATTGTCTTGATGAACAAAACGGTTGGTTGCCACAACAACAGCACCAGTAACACAGTATTTCCCCTTTCAGATTTGTTTTTTACCAGATCTTTAGAGCGTTGGATCATTTTGTTACCCTCAGATATCTCTGAGCTCAGACAGATTCATACAACACTAGTCCTCTTCTCTCTTTTAAAACCACGTCTTTTAGAAACATTAAAAAAAATCCTTTGAAATGTCAAGTATAGCCACTGGTTTTCTAGAAGATAAAAAAAGGTGATTTGGACTTACCGAATAAAACTTTTTCCAGGGATGGAATATCTTGAGTTCACCTGCAGACTGGAAGCGCACTTTATAATCAGTTGACACTTTCATTTTGTTGCTTTTAAAATAAAAGTTTTCTCTTTAATTACCAGTTGTCAACAGTAATAGCCTCAGGCATCCCGCTTCCCGGCTCTCATTACGTTTCATCCATCCATCCAATCTCTCTGGCTGTCTACCTATCATCCCAACAACAATAATTAATCTCCCGTTGAGATTAGGGATTTATTGTATGTGCGTCTTCGCCACTTTTTTAATCGGACATGAAACATCTATTACCTGATTAATTTTTCCTGTGGTTCCCTGGGAGAATAACGGTCACCAAATGATCTTGAATCGGTACCTGCTCCGGATGATAAGCCGAAATAAAACAGGCTTTTTCAATCACTTGTGGAGTGCTGTGGATTCTCATTTTCTCTAAGGCCATTTTTCTCAACAGGGGCTCCAAAACAACAGGGGGCGTTTTCCCTTCTCCTACTCTATGCCATTTTTCTCTCTCAACACATCTCTCCCACTCACTATCGACTAGCAGCTCATTGATTCAGCGGCCCAACAGTCTATCTCACTCTCCTAATCTATCCGAGTCCACCTCTCTACCTGCTTACACTAATCCCTCCATCTTGCAATTTATTTTCTTCCCACTTTCTCACATCTCTGCACTCTCTTCATCTCATCCATCGGTCCTCTTCCTCCGCCTTTATTTTAAATCAACTCCTCACTCATGGCTTGGGGAATCAGTAAGTAATAAGTGGTTTCATTACTCTGAGTAATTGCCAGCACAGAGTGGTAAGCAGAGGTTGGTCACTTCAAAATACAGACTGCATTAAAAGTAAATCTACAAAAAAAGAGTCTATCTCATTTAAGTTTAATCAAAGCTATAAATCAAAATGGGTTTGTTCTTGAAGTAGTCTATTGGGCCAATTACTGACAGCACACAACGACAACAAAAGGACACTAGCAGCGGCTTCAACCAGAATACATTTATCAGCTCGTATATCTGTTCAGGGATTTCAAACAACTGAACATTCTTGCTGGATAAGACTTATTGGCTGCAAACTACAAAAATGTAGGAAAACACATCCCGAAGAACAGCGATGTTTTCAAGAGAGCTAATAGTGGCTGGTGAGCTAAGCATAGCTAACATTAGCGAGTCTAACACAGGCAGTACGTAGCATATAGCTGGTTGGACTAATCTTTTGGAAAAAACTTTAAAACAGATTTGTCTATTAGGACCAATCCAAAAGGACAGAGTTGTGAAATTTACATTTTAAATCATAGAGGAAACTGATGTATGATCCTTTTACATTCTATAATTAGGAAGAAGTCTGAAGAATCCATCTATGAGAATTTTCACTGAATCTTGAATAATAAAGTTTAGAGACTTATACAAATTATTGTCACTTGTCCATGTTCTATTGTTTTATGTCAAAGCATCAGCAGAGATCTTTTATAAATAAAATGTGCTTCCTAGATAGTCACATCCTGGCTACTCCATGTTCACTACCTAATATTCAGTGACACATTTATAGTTGAGGCCTGTCAAATGATGTAACGTGACGCCACTGAATCGTGCTGCATTTGAGTTTGAACTGCTTCTTTGTTATGGAGGAACCCAGCTCTCCAACACAAGCGTCTAATTCTTCAAGACTAGGACAAATCATCCCTCAAAGGTTCGTCAAAAATCAAACCTGAAATGCCATCTGAGATTTCAGCTTTGACGGACGCCCGACTCCATCGGATCGAGAACATAAATCAGGTAATCCTCTCTGCAGTAGCCGTGGCCCTGCGGTTTCATCATCCATTCTGTTCAACATTTAATGCGATCGTCCATCACATGCTTTGTATCAAACCGCTCCTGATGCCCGACTCTCTCCTCACTCACTCAACATCTTTGTCAAAAGCAGAGCCCGGCAGGGACCAAGATGAACTTAGTCACACAGCTAATTAGCCACAAAAGTGAACAAATGCTCTCTGACGTGTCTCATCTCATCTGATCCGACAGGGCTCAGCAAAAGAGCACGAGCTTACAGTACAGGCTTGAAATATAGTGCGCACCTGCTACCACAGAACAGGAATCTCACATTTTGGGGATTGCCAGTGACTCGGCACTTACAGCTTTACCTGGCAACTTTTCCTTTTTGTCAAAAGATAATCACTATTTTGATGCAGCCGCAGCACACTCAATGGCCTCAAAATGTGCTCCACTCACTGTGGTAGCTCAGAACACAAAGTAAAAGTGAAATACAGGCATTATCCTAAACAGTGGGAGAGTGTGCACTCCATCCAGAGCACAGTGAACTCGCCAGCAATAGCTGAACCTCTTCACGGTACCAGACAGTTTGAACAGCGTGACATCTGGGGGGATCGAGGTATTCCAGATTTAAATAGGTAGCTCGTGTACTGCATTCAGTTGTGCAGATGCAGAGGAAACACGTTCATTCAGTATGTAATGCAACTTCAGTTAAAGGTGCACGTTCAAGCATTGTCATCTTAGTGTTTTTGACCATAGATTGTATATAGAAGGTGAACGTAGTCATTGTGACATCACCCGTTGGTTTGTAGACTGACGTTTTGAAGCCTTGAGTTCGGCTATGTCGCCGTCGCCATCTTGTTGTTTTTTTGCAAACAATGAACGTAAGTTACCATATTTGGAATGCAAAGTAGTGACGTAGAGACACCGTATACGGGTCTGTTAGCGACCTGTCAATCACAGTAAGCCCGCCCTAAAGCATCCCCTGCTTTATGGTCTATTTGACTCTGAATGGACTATAGTTTACTAAATGAACATCATGCTGTATTGAAGAAGACTTGAAACTAGAGATTGATACCAAAACACTCATGTTTACAATGTTTACTGAGGGAATAAATCAAGAGAGAAGTAGAGTCATTTTCTCAAAGACTTCTATACAACCAGAGGAGTCGCCCCCTGATGGTCAGTAGAAAGATTTCAAGTTTTAAGACATTATTGGCTTCACTAGGCAGAACTGAAGGTTGCTGCCTTGTACTGTATATACAAAGTGTAGGTTTGAAGGTTTTTAGATTTAAAAAATTAAAAAATAGCTCCGGACATATTTTTTTGATCAATCTTTCGTCCATTTTAAATTCATCAGAATGGCAGGAAACCCTTAGCGAAGCGGCCCCCCATTTTAAAAAGTCTGCTCAAACACATCGGCCTTTCAGTTGACTGGTGTCACACATATCTGCTGAATGCAAAGATGGATGGTACCATCCAGATTCTAGCTGATATCAATCACAGATAATACGACTGGATAGAGCCCATGGAGCTGCCTTTAGCTTAGCATCACTCAACTCTAAATCTATTAATTTACCTGAAGATACAAGAACAAAATGTTTGGACCATCATGCCGCTCTGCTGCTATCTTCAGCTTCACTCTTCATCCTGGGCAGCTGATAGGGGTCAATAATAACCACCAAGACATCCCGTCCTTTTTGGTTTACATTTTATTTGACAAGACAATGATCTGTAAAACATGTACAATAGGTTTCCCAAAAAGCATACAAAATGATAATCCACCCGCGATAAACAAAATACATTAAAGAAAATCGATCAACACAAAACATGATTACATCTCCAGTGAGTGTGAGCGTTTTTTTCTTCTTTTTCTTCTAACATTGCCATCATCAACGTCAAACCCATCACATGTTTGTGTGTTTACCCCTTTTCATCATTCGTTCAACCGTCAAGACAAAAATTGGAAAACTGAGAAGCTAAAAATAACATAAAGAAGGCACGTCTGGCTCCGTGATGAAAAGCTGTGATGACAATGGTTGAAAGAGAGAGAACGGTGAGGTGAGGGAGAAAAAAAAAGAAAGAGGGGGGAAAACGAGGGAGAGGACCAGATTTAGACCGTTATTGAGGACATTCTCAGCTTGTGTTTCTGGCATCGGACCCAGAACGGGGGGGGGGAACGGGGAGCAAAGCACCTTGGCCGAAATGCAACCCTGCAGCTACCGCGGACACGGGGCCCTCGATGTAGCAGCTACTTTAAAATCACAAATCTCCCCACTTCTCACCCTCTTACAACTGCTGACTCGTGCTTTTTGAGAAAGTACCGCCTGTAAACTGACTTTGAGCTAATATCTCTGAGCAATTTCCGTTTTTGTTGGCAGCTCCGTGACGGCACTCCTGACGGTGTCTAGATTGTAATTCCAGATACCTCCGAACGAAGCAGCTCTATTAAACGTATAAGGCTCGGGGTAAAACTGAATGGTGTCCCAAATAAGACGGCAGAGCTGAAACTCAATACTGAACAATTGCTGAGTCAGTGGTCTGTGATATAATGGGTCCCAATGATTGTCTTTCCCTTTGTGCTCAATCTATCGACAGCAGCCAACACATGAATGCACAGAAAACTAAATATTCGTTCATTTACAGACAAAAAAAAGAAAAGAAACATCACATTTAACTCTGCTTCATGACGTTTTTGTTCTGTGGCAGGGTCATGAAACACATCATACGTGATTGTCTGACACTGTGCTATATAAGCAAGTCAGAAAAACTCTTCTTCCACAACTGGGAGCTTTCACCCCATTGGTCCATGCAGCATTCAGACATTCCCTTTAATCAAAATGAACATCTCATTTACACGGCTGGCTATCGTAGAAGTCTCTATTTATCCTGCACCCGTGCTGAATTTTTATCGCGGATTTAGTGAGTATTATAGATAAGGACCAATTAAAGCAACTTAAAAAACAACAACCAATTATCAGTTATGTTACAATAGATCAAATAAAATTGGCAAGACAAATTCGTTTCTCTTTTTAGGATGGATCAAACCTTGAGTTTCAGTTAGCATGCACCAATTTATAAATAAAATCCCCCAAAAACTCCACCAAAGCTAGCGCCGATAAAATATTAACAGATGATTGTCGTACGTCAGAAAAGCGGAAATATTTCATTTTGTGCCGAGAAAATGTGATGAGAAAATGTCCTTTTTTTCTTGTTGTAATCTTTACCTTTCTATCATATTGTATCAATCTAGTTGTATGTCTCCAGTCGTCTCTCCTCCGGTTTAAATCTTTATCTGTCAGCCACCGTTTTCAGTTCTGCAGTGTCACCGCCACCCGACTATGTGCTTTTGAGGAACCCCATTCTCACTCTCACCAAGTCGAATACGGCGTCTTGGTCAGTGGCCTTACGGGTCAAACTGTAACGCTCCATGTACCCCTAGTTTTGCTTGTGAACGGCTGCCTCTAGTGGCCATAGTAATCAAGACTAGAGTCAGGTGACTTAATATGAAGTCAGGTGACTTAATATGAAGAGTGACGTCAGGGTGTGAAACCCAGGACTTTCACCCAGGATACTACCGTTAGTGTCACATGTGAAACCAAAGGTCTATGTTCACTTATTTGAATTTAAGCAGGTAAGTATGCAATGTATGTATAATATGTAATATGGGTGTAAAGATATGTGTTGAATAATCAATACAAGAGTCTGAATCTGACTCACATTTTGAGGGGAATGTGTCCAAAATGTCTCAGAAAACGTCAGAAATGGCTCTCATCTTATCTGCGTTTATGACATGGGTTTATAAATGTATGAGTGAAAAGAGAGAGGCAGAGACAAAGACACGGTCGCTAGCTAGCTAACAAGCTATATATGCTACAAACGTGTCAAACAAATCGTGTTGCATGCAAAGAGGCTGAGCTACATTCAACAGCAGTACACAGGAGTTTTCGGCTACCTTATTTGGCTTGTTGGCTAAACGTTTGCAACTGTTGATGAATTAGCTTCGCTAGCTTAGACAGCACAGTGACCCGCTGCTAGATACCAGCTAGCTTTGGCTAAAGATGAAGTCAACAAAGACGGCCGTGGTTAGCTAGCTACATCCTATATGGTCCCGAATGTCAACTTTGTACCTCAGGAAGATCTGTGAGCCCTGAGGCCTCAAACCGGAGTTTAGGATTAGAGAAGAGAGGACATATTGGATCTCGGTGTGCATTGCACTATGCGGCCACGAGAGACGACAACCCCACGATAATAGCAATTTCGTATCAGCGCTAAAGACAAAAGACAGAAAGCCTGTCAAGTTGTCATACAACAAAACAAAAAAAAACACCTCCCGTTCTCTCAACTTAAATTGGACTTGTGGTCGTGGTGTGCGTGAATGTGACAGATGCACTGAGACGGAGATTTAAAAAAACTAAAACAAAACAGCTTTCTTGTTAGTTTTTTTTGACATTCAAAAATGCTTTTACAAATGGAGAAGATTATTCCCCAAACAGCCTTGGGAAAAGTGTTTCAACAAGCCACCGATCATGCCATGCAGAGTAATATGAACAAGGAGAAAAATCCACACCATTTCAGTTTTTTTTCATAAATTCAAATAAAAACATTTTAGTATTAAGTGACCACCTCAATGTACCCGTGAAAAATAAAATAGTAATATACACTTTGTTTTTTGTTGTGTTTTTTTAAACCACTCAATTGGACATTTAACACACTTCCATCCCCTGTACAGAGGCACTGATAACACCTACACTGGTTTATTTTTTTATGTGTACACATTTCACCCACAATATATTATTCATCAATATTATCAATACTATTTACACTGTTTGTTCATCATTTGGTACCATCTGACATCTATGAAGACCAATTTATTTTGATTCAGCCAGGCATAGTTGTTGCTCACCTTTTCACCTCAAGTTGACAATTGGCTAAAAATACAAAATGCATATTTCTACATATGTAAAATGTTCTGCATATATCAGAGCGTGTGACCATTTAAATCTGATAAAATGGCTGTAATGGCAGTATTTTTCTAATACATGCTGAGCATTTTCACACTCTGAAAATACATTCCTCGTAATGGTTTCTCAGCCTTATTAGTGTGATTTATTAGAGGAGGACAGAATACAAACATTGGCGTTTCTTGCACCCTGTGGTGTGTGTGTGCTTTGCTGTAAACCGGGTTTCATCTCTCCAACACACAAAGCCTCACCCAACTCTTGCAATTACGAATCGTGGAATCTTAATCATGTAATGTTGCCAGGTTACGGAGCTTCAAAACAATGTCACTTCCCCCTTCGTTAGCGCTAACGAGCAACCCGGCGCTCCGGGGAAAGACGGGCCGTTTTGACAACATAATAAAGTGGAATGTTTCTTTATTGGACTGTAGCCTGGAAAATGGTGGGAAAGGTTGGAATTTTTCTTTAGAGTTATTGTAGTAGTTGATGAAAAACTGAAATACTTTCAAAGATCTTGTTATTAATTGAAGCTGCTCAGAGAGCAACATGCTTTGGACTTTCTGGGACCATATTCAGATGGTATGTAATTAAAACCAAACCAACCGTGGAAGAGGAGTTCTTTGAACGGATTTAAAAGATAGTATTTTTGTTTTACTGCCTCAGTATTGCAAGGCTGCAACAGAAGCTTGCTGTTTAATCCTTAAATAGAGATGTTTAAATCACTTTCCACGGCTGTACAGGACTGGCAGCTTCACATGAAACACTAATTTTTGCGATGGGGGGCGTTGTATGTTCATGGCACAAAATGTTGCATATAATATTTCACACTGAGTCCTCTTGAAATGACTCGCTGTTGTTTGTTTGTTTTTGGCAAACATTTGGATTTGCCAGCATCACACAGGCAGAGCGTGGTGTGTTAATTAGCTGAGGGGAGTGTTCCAGTTCACCTACATTGTGACACCTCTCAACCATGTAATTAACATATTGTCAAAACCCTCCTCATTATGAGCAATGCACTGTGATTTCAGTTGCTACCTCTTTAGATATCACAAAGTACTGTGTGTGTGTGTGTGTGTGTGTGTGTGTGTGTGTGTGTGTGTGTGTGTGTGTGTGTCCTAAACTGCTTTGGAAACTTTGATATTTTGTGCCATATTTTGGCTTTTTCTTTACCAGATTTTGGAATACGATTAAATGATTAAAACTGTGTATGACGCATGCAGGAGTTATAAATATTAAGAAAAGGAAAAGCTTGTTACCCTCGCTTACATTGCAGAAATTAAAACACTGATTTTCACTCACGGTTTTATGTGGAGATGAAAAAACACCCAATAGTTGTGCCTGGTAAGGAAAGAAACTTGGATGCCAAATGTCATCGTGTGTGGGTTCAAACTTTCTGTCATATGCCTTTCATGCTAATTCAGGTGACCTGGAACGTGCCCATACGCCCGTGATGCGGTGGCTGCGGTCGCCACGGCTACACGTACATGGCGGGAGATACGAAGCTCTCGCCGCGTGCGATGTTGGCAGCCGGTTGCTCGTGATTGGACGAATCCAAGTCGTTGCCGCGGTGAGCGCCGGCGTCGAGTTCGTTGACTTTGTCGTATTTGGCCGAGCGGTCCAGGACCGGGGCGGCGCCGCCGTTCAGGGCTCCGGTGGTCTCGTCATCCAGGTTCTGCAAGGAGAACACATCACATCCAGTGACATGTAATACAACTCCTTACATACCAGCAGGATTATGCAATTACCCCGATTAAGAATGACTACCGTAAAAGTCGGGTTACAAGCCGCTCCTACGGCCGGTCAGTGTCCCCGCCGTAGCAAGCTAGGAGCTAGGAGCTAGGAGCAGCGCTAGCTAGCCCTGCCGCTGCTGCTGCTGCTGCTACTGCCCGCGTCCCCTCTGCCCAAGTCGGGTGTCGAGCCTGGTCCCGCTACCTTCGGTGGTTTTCGGGGAGCTAGCGGAAGTTAGCGGAGAGCTAGCGGACGTTAGCGGGGAAGTAACAGAGTGCTAGCAGAAGCTCCAGCTGGCTACAGCGGGGAGCTAACGGGGACACTGACCGAAGGTAGTAGCGGCGTGTAACCCGACTTTTACGGTACATAGTAACAGACAATGTTCTTGTTTACGTGTGTAGGTCATATTGTAACATCAGTAATACATTGAGACTGTTTCATAACCAGTTAAAAGTTCCTATGTTGCACAACAATACACTTTTTTTTTGTAACTATACCCAGCTTAATATTAATATCATTTGATTGACTGGGACAAAGAACAAACACCATGACGTCCCTACGACACAGTGTGTTGCTGTCTAAACAGATGTGGAGCCCGCTGTGATAAGAGCAGGGCCCACGTGTCAAACACAAGCTTCTGTGTGTGTGTGTGTGTGTGTTAGTTACCGTGACAGGCTCTCCCCCCGTGGGCTCGTAGTAAACCTCTCCTGGGCTGAGAGGGGCCATCTCTGTGGCCGTGGGAGGTGATGGCTTGTTCAGCTACGTGCACAGAAAGCACAGCGCATCAGAAAGCAGCACACCATAATGCAGCCCAGAAGATAAGAGACAATGCATCAACAATGCATGCATGCTAACGGGGTAAAGGTGCTGTCGACTGCAGTCGCAAGGAAAGACAGTGGAGACTTTGAAAGAAACAATCTCACTCTTCCGCTTACAAATATGTTCATTAATTTAGACACTGCGGCCTTACATGGTCTGTTTGACCTATTCTGCATACAGAGACCTGACGACTAGTTTGCTTTTAAGAACTTTTGACTTGACTTCAGCGGACCCTTAAAGACTGGAGCACAAAGAGGAATGTGGTCAGCGAGACCAGAGCCTTCAACCAAGAATGGACACTGTTAATGTTCATTATTCCTACGGGCAGTTTAAAACCAGTGTCTCATGTGTTCAGAGACCGTGGCCGTTATTAAAAGCGGCAATGTGAAGCTCCGCTACGAGACAAAGCACAACTCTTTCGCATAAACGTACCCACTCACATCCAAAATTAAGGCAAAGAAAATAAACGCTATAAGAGCCCAATATGATCAGAATCCGAATAAATGTTTTCACTGCCCAATGATGTAGAATGACTAGAGCTGGTTTTAATAACCACAGATACAACGTTAGACCCTGCACATACTTTTCTCTTAGTAGAAGATGAGAATAATATAATATTGTGGCTTTTTTGGGTGACATCACTGCACACACTGAATTTAAAGCTGCAGGGCAAAGACGATTCTGTTAAATAAATGTGTGTTCAATGTATTACTTTATTTTAAGATCAAGAAATGTCAAAAGCTTTCTGTTATGTAATGTATTCTTTAAGCCAGCCCTGATTTTACTTGAAATGAGAAAAGAACATTTATTATTAAAGAATTATTTATAATGTATTATTTATAATGCCTCCAGTTAAATTGGAAAACTGACAATACATATTGTTAAGATATTATTCAATTGAACTTTCTGTATTTGAAATGACAGTTGTGGCTACTTCAATATGTACGCAACTACCGTAAAAGTCGGATTACACGCCGCTACTACCTTCGGTCAGTGTCCCCGTTTGCTCCACGCTGTAGCCAGCTGGCGCTCATGCTAGTTCCCCCGCTAACTTCCGCTAGCTCTCCGCTAACTCTCCGCTAGCTCCCCGACAACCACCCAAGGTAGCGGGACCAGCCCCGGCTCGACACCCGACTCGGGCAGAGGGGACGCAGGCAGCAGCAGGGAGCTAGCAGCAGAGCTGGCTAGCGCTGCTCCCAGCTTGCTACAGTGGGACACTGACCAGAGGTAGGAGCGGCTTGTAACCCGACTTTTACGGTAAATCAGAGCGCACGCGAGACATTATTGTGATGTTCTGGAGTTTTGCATGTGGACATTCTCTCTAAATGGACCTGGTTGAATATTAATTGAATAACTAGAGGCTTGATTTGGGCTTTGTGAGTTAATGAGAAGTGATGCTTTATTATTTATCTCAAGCACGTTCCACAGGTGGCGCTCTCTGAGACGCTGTGTGGAAGTCTAATCAACTTTTACAGTTGAATCCCCTCGAAAACCCCATTTCAGCTGGGCTTTAACCGTCGTTTAGACATCTTTTATACATAATCAACATAAAATTGCAGGATTTTTGTTAATAATAAGGATAGCCATCACAAAAAATGTGATCGAATGATGGAATAACATGGGGAGGAGGAGGAAGAGGAGGACAGGAGTGCTCTAATGGAGCTCTTTACAAACCAAGCTAATTATCTCGACACACATAAGCCAACTCAGATCTCCAGTCAATAGCCATTAGCCCCATTATGGCTGCCCAAATGGAGTGCGCCTGTGTATCTGTGTGTAGTTGTGTGTGAGGAATATAATCGCGGTGACAATAAAGATTGATTTGAGTTCAGGTCGAGCACTCACCATCTCTGTTGAGCTGCCGGCCTTCACGGGGGGCGGGGGCTTGTGCTTGGGGGGGGCCCTGGTGGAACAAAGACAAACACAATGCAATGCTGATTGTTCTTTTGTTCAAACAAAGAAACAGGCCGGGCGAACGAGGAGGCGCAGACGTAGAAGGTCTTGGAACATCGTGTCATAAACCAGTCCACATTTTATTAATGAGTCTTTTAATGGGAGAATTCAAAGGAAAAAAATATTAAATTAAAGCGCCATGATTTGTCGTTTTTGCACTTGAACCCGACAGCAGATTAATTATACTGTCAGATAAATCTATATTGAGACTAAAGAATTAAACCATTTTTCTTTTCCTGAGTGACAAGGCAGCAGTTGACCTTGTAAATACAATGTGTGGCCCTTTATGCTTTCCATCAGAAAAAGTCAGACGGACGGACCAGGCCAGTAACGGTTCCCTCCTTAATGAGATCATAGCCTGATTGTTTGGGTTAGATAAGGTTTAACACAAAACCCTCTTATGCATTTACAAAAAAGGCTCAATGGAGGACGGCCTATTGAGAGAAGATATTAATAACGTTATGCTTTTAAAACAGGGGCTCTTCAGCTTTCAGAATCCGTAAACCAACTGCATGACGTCCAAACGATATGCTTCGAGGCTTTAATATTCACTATACAGTGGTGTAGCTGAGGTCTACATGCCTCGTGACATGCACCAAGTCAAGTCTTTTGATCGGAAGGTTAAATAGACGATGACGTAGTAATGAAGACTTACTCTCCGTCCTCCTGGCGCTTGCGGATGTAGAAGACGATGCCGACAATGATGCCGATGAAGGCCAGGGCGCCGAGGATACCTCCGATGACGGCGCCCGAAGACGGGCCCGGAGTGATTTGCCTCTCTTCTGGTAACGGCGAGAAGGAAAACAGAGATAATTTGTTAGTTTTCTTAGTCAGCAATTCACTTACAACAAAAAACAACAAAAACGCCACACACAAGTTTGGTTTTAATGGAATAATTGTAAGCACCCTGAGAAACCAGAGCAGGGATGATGAGCAAATCAATAGTTTCCATTCAGCGCCACACGCGTCTCTATGGTGCCGCGTGGAAGCACGGCCACATAAGCACGAAGACATTTAATAGGAGCTCTCGGCTCAAAGCTTTTTGTTGTGCCACAACACTCACGAATGCCGTAATTCTCGGCAATGCGGCTTCATCAGCCGAGCGCCACGCTGACCTCGACCTCTCCCGTCAATTAGGAGCCTATTCGTGATTCGCGGAGGGCTCGCGAGGGCCTTGAAATTGACGGTAAAAAGCGTCTCACTGCAGCAGCGCTCTTTCACATGAGAAGGCTGACAGCAGCTGCACAACACCAGCTATAGTACCGCGGACGCTCCCGCACAAGCATCGGCTGCAGCAGAGATGTTGGCAGCAACAACAAAGGTAGGGTGGAATTATTTCCACAGGTTGTTTGGTCCTTTCTGTCAGGGAAATCATATTTCATCAACAGTAAAAGCACTCCGCTACGTTTGATACAGAGATGATAAAAGGATAACTGCCCCCATGATTTGCACCCGTTTAGCTCAACTACACACATTTTAGCTGACACGCGTGTGATTATTCACCGGGAATGAAGCGCAGTTTTCGCTTCTGCTGCGAGATACTAACTGTACTGCAATTTTCCATAAATTATCTAGTCTTCCCTCGAACTGCAGCTTGTGAAACATGTCAGTAGGCAATTGAATGCATTTAAAAAAACACGCTTTGCATCAAACAAGAACAGACCTTTCTCTTTATTGTTACAAAGAGTGTTTTCCCCCCTTCTGCCACACGTGTTATCATCTTTATACTTCCCCACCCATCGTCAGGTCAAAAAACTATTAACAAGGAAGGATGAAAAGAAATAAAACATGTGTATGTATATATATTAAAAAAAATATGTAGTCAAAAAACTATAAGGTTTAGCTCGTCCCACATCAACCTTTCGACCAAAGAAATATCCCTTATAATAAAAAAATAATGCAATTTCAGATGCAATTGCAATATTTGATTCCTTCCTAAATTAATTTCCATTAAACCTCCATTGTATTTTGGGATGTCCAAAAAGAAATAAAACTACATGCATAGCTAGATGCAACAAGTCATAAGTATAGGGGGGAAAAAAACAGTGTGAGGAAGACTGGCTGCCTTTCCTCCTCACCAGTAGGTGGCGCTCTGTTCCAAGCTTTCACAGCCCTCAAGAAGAGAGAGAGAAACTAACTGACGGAGAGAGCGATGGACAGACCGATAGACGGAGAAAGGAAAGCACAGAGAAAACAGGAGAGATGGAGGGGAGGGGAGATAGAGGAGGGGGAGAAAGACTGAGGTGGAGCGGAGGATGACGTCGGAAAGGAGGAGAGGAGAGCGAGGAAGGAAGGGAGGACGTATTCAAGGTGGGGAGAGAAAACAGAAGGAGAATACACAATGACGGCATGGAGAGACAGATGGATGTGTGGGGGGGGGGGGAAGCAGAGAGTGACACCGGCCTTTGCTCACAGCTGGAGAGACACAAACACAAACACACACAGATGCACACAGATGCATCGGCGTGCATCAGAGGATCACTGGATGTGTGCATAGGAGAGGTGGTGTGGGGATGAGTACCCCAGAAGAGTAAAAAAGAGGAGAAGATGGATTACTCACACCTTACTCATTACATCCCTGAGCAGGCAGAAGCCTCGTGGAGCACACCTGCTCCTCTCTCTGCAGGCCAGCCAGGTATCACACTGCACTCTGCAGCCACAAGTGTGTTTGCAGCCACCTGTTTATGTAGGGTGACCAGATTTGAGTTTGTGAAAAAGAGGACACTTCGTTCGTAGGGTAAGGGGGGGGGGGGGGGGGGGGGGGGGGGGGGGTGAGAGAGAGAGAGGAGGAGGACACCTCGTCGGGGGGAGGGGGGGGGTAGCAGCAGTAGCGTGCCGTGAACTTACATTTACGTTGAGATCGGTCGACCAATGACAGTTCTCTCTACAGTCAGAGCTTGCGCAAGAAGCTGGAACGTGAGGGAGATACCATTTCCTAAACTTGTAAGGGGGTAATAACTATTTTCCCGCACGTAGCAAAATCCCGGACGTTTTTGGAATCCCTGCCGGACGCTTTTTTTAGGTCTCGAAAAGAGGACATGTCCGGGAAAAAGAGGACGTCTGGTCACCCTAGTTTATGAGCGCGGCGAATTAAAGCAGAATGGAAACGCCAGCTATCTGAATACACGCCGATTACAGCTGCGGGAAAAGTTGGGTTACTGATATGGAGATTTCTCATAAATAATGCCAATTTCAGGACCGGCTTCTGGCAAATGAAGCTTTAGCGTAAGTTCAGACAGGAAGACAACCCCCTCAGACCAGGCGGGCCTCTCACTCTTGCCGCCCCTCACCAGCAGCACGCACGTCATACCGGATGTCCCTGTCAGGAGTGTCAGGAGCGTCAGGAGCGTCACACTCTTCCAGCTGTTCAGCAGCCGGGCGCGCCCAGCCAATAGCACAGAGTCACGCCCTCCTCGCTATCCTATCAGCTCGCCGCCTTCTCCTTTAAATGTTCTCCTTCTCCGCCTCTAGCGTCCTGCCGCTGTCACACGCGACCCGCCGCCTCCCCAGCACCATCCACCTTCTCAGATTCAGCACCCCATCGGCATCTCCAGCAACTCCAGCAGGACCTCCAGCCACCGCCACCAGTGTCTGGACTCCCCGGGGGGGATCTACAGATTGCTGCCGCTCAGGGCAAACACAGTGCGATCTCAATCTCCTCGCGGGGTTCAAGCGCCAAATAAATTCTGTGTAACCATGGACTCACTATCTGGCATAATAAATATTAACTACTAATCACCCACTGTCTCTCCTGATTGAAATGCCAGTCGGTACGAGTGGAAAAATAAGAAAACATTGACTGACACGAGCATGGAAGTTCATTAATAACAGCACTGAGCAGCGACACGGGGCCAGAACACGAGAGCAGAATAAAGTGCGAGAGAACGATCCTGGTTTTTCGTGAACGCTCAGTTTGCAATGTGCAAATGAGTGGGATTATATTTAGTAGGATTTCCAGCAGTCGGGAGGGTTCTTGCCAGCAGGTTTCAGAGGGAGCGAGATGGAGTGCTTTGAGAAGTAGTAACGAGATGAGGCCTCTCAAGTCCAATCCCTTGGAGTTTACTCTGCTGCTAGTTGGAGTTTGTACAAAATCTGACAAAATGTAAGAGCAACGTGGCGGACAGTGAACAGAGGAGGCGGGGCTGCTCTCTCTCGGCCACATGAGTCTTATCGCTCGATCTGAAAACCTTTTCTACGCTTACAGTGTTGAATACACGCTGTCAAATCTTAACTGCTGCTCAAATCCGTTAAATTCGTTTTCTGTTTTTTTACAATGAACTCCATCCATCCATTATCCTATTCAGGGCCTCAAGGGGAGGCTGGAGGTGGTACCAGCTGACATTGGGAGGCTAAGGACACACTATCACAGGGCTGACACATGGAAACAGTCAACCATTCACACTCACGCTCACACCTATTTAGAGTCTTTGCTTCCGCATGACATCATTTGGAAAAGCCACGCCGACACTGCGAGAACATGCAAACTGGAACACACAGAAGGGACGTCCAGCCCGGGTTTCGAACTAGGATCCCTCTCGCTGTGAGGCGACAGCATTAATCACTGCACAATCTTGCACAAACTCCCATACAAAAATGCTGTATCAGCTGTATTATTATTAATTAATTAATACACGGCTGTATAAGATGCGGCGAAACGTGTAGTGTTGCAGGAACGAGTCCTAAAACCAGGATATACGGTCTGGGATTGACACAAGGGATTCTAACATTTTGTTCATCGGTAATAAATATCATCATCATCAAATATCCCACTCAGGAATTTTGAAGCTTTTACATGTCTTTAAAAAAAGCGGTTTCTAACAAGTGTCTGAATGAGAGGACTCAACGTCCCGGTGTGTTCTCTCGGTGAGGACTACCGCCGGTGTGTTCACTGGTTCCTTTCCAGCCTTGTATATTGCTCCTGGTGATCGCATTCACGCTTCAAAAATCATAAAAGTGGTTTTCATTCGTGAAGATCATCTTGCCGAATAAAGTGTACACGTATCATACATGTTTGTTCGCCACAGAGCTTCTTTTCTGCAACGATCCAATGGCAAAATCTCATTGGCTTATTCTCGAATTAACCGGTGCGATGCTATCGGACAATTCTGCCCCAGTAACAGTGTTCCTTGGCCAAACAGGATATCGTGTAAAGTAATGGCGTTGAGGTTGGGGTGGATGGGCGCTTGTCTTTTTATCAACGGTCACCAAAATCTTTACCAAACATATAACCATTGATTTCTAACCATAATATCGCCGTAGTTGCCATGTACCGTAAAAGTCAGGTGGTCAGTGTCCCCGTTAGCTCCCCGCTGTAGCCAGCTGGGGCTCCTGCTAGCGCTCCGTTACATCTCCCTGCTAACTTCCGCTAGCTCTCCGCTAACTTCTGCTAGCTCCACGAAAAACACCTTTCCCAACTTTGGCGACTGTTTTGCCCATTAACTCAAAGTCTGCTCCACGTCTAGGTGGAAACACACCTTGAAAAGCTTTGCCTCTACTGCAGCTTCTTGGCTAAAGTTTCAAATCCCCCACATGGTGAGTCAACCCACCCACTGTCCCGGGCTCCACACGTCCTCATCTGTTCTCCCCTCAGAGAGCTGCATCCTTCGCTCCCATTCATCTCCATCCATTACAGTCAATCTTTATCCGAAATGCAGCTCGATCTCCTCATCGGCGAGTCAGTGCAGGCTCTTGCTGGAGCGGGTAGAATATTTACATGAATTATCAAACATTGATATAGTTAACTCAATAGCCCGGGCTTCATTTTGTAGCATTGCTCTTTAGATGTGAAAAGGAGTGGGTGGGAACACACAGGCACACTACAGCAGACCTCCACTCTGTCGGCTCCTGCCCATTTCTCACTCCCTCGCTTGGAAGCAAAACACCCCTCATCTAACGCTATTATCTAAGTGACACTCGTGGTGAGAAATTGCTACCGCATCACATGCAATTCAAATAACATTGAAACAACAGTCCCCTGTCTAAAGCGCTCTGCTGCTCTCTCTTATCAAGCGCTCCATTGTGTGGGCTGCATTAGCCATCAGAGGAACACTTCGGGCCCAAGGCCTGCACTTAGCCAGCTCTCCCCGTAGGCAACAGGGATATAGAAATAAAACAAACACATATTTTGTTAAAACATAACAACTGCTAAACAACACATTGCCACACACACACACACACACACACACACACACACACACACACACACACACACACACACACACACACACACACACACAAGTCACAGAGTGGGAAACAAATCAAACCAGAGGCGAGGCAATTTGTCAGACTAATTCAAGCCATACTGAATTTACTCCTCCGAAACGGTGGATATGTGTAAATCATCTACTTGAGCCTCGGCTGTCCTCCCAAACACACACCAAACATACACCAAACGCACACCAAACACACACCACGGAGGCGTAGTAGTTCTGCTTCGACAGTCCGTAGACTAACCTTTAGCAGCTGAGCGTCTCTTGCGGAAGGTTAGGACCAAAAACATCCAACACTTTGTTGTGAAGAAAGCGGATCACTTGAGCACAATTTTCACATCCAACCGCCGGGCCAAATACTGCTTTCTCCGAATGATAAATTGAGTTGTTAAATCAAGAGAGAACATATAATAACCAAGACAACTGTGATCAATACAATAGGATCGATACAAAAAAGGTCTTACATTAGGGTGAAGTTCCATACTGCTGTTGACAGTTCCAGATTGTTCAGTTCCGATTGGTCAAGCCTTGCCAATCGTCAAGTTGTGCTTTTAGTTATTTTTTTGCTTATTGATCCATATTCTCATTTGTGACATTGGCTCCCGTTTTGTGTTCCCTACATTTTCTCCGGGCCCGGCGCCACTAGTGTCCAGCGCTGTTTAGCCGCAGAGGAGATGGATAGACAGACCGCCTGCTTGATTTCAGTGTTATTAAAAACTTTAGTCTTTATATCTTGCGACAGGAAGTCCCCGTAAGCTCCAGTAAAGAACCAGAGAAGTCATTTAGGAAATGGTGAGGACCCAGCGGACTGTAATCAGAACAATAAGCGCTGAGATGAGGCTAGAGAAAGAATTGAAAGACTAAGCCTGGTGTTGCTGCTCAGCCATCCAGAAAATGCCATTTTGATAAGCGGACATTTTTAAACTTGCAGCTGAACTTTTTAAGGTTGTGTTACCCAAATGCTTTTGACAAAAGATTCCTCCGTGTGCTTAAGGAGAAACCCTGCAGCTCCGTGCCAGAAATGTAGACAGGAGATGCAATATGACAGCCAATGAATGACTGTTACCATCACATTCAGCCACTGACATTTTCAATGTGGGTTATGTGTGCATCTTGGTGTCTGTCCACGGCTAATCTTGCATACTGATGCACCAAACGGCATCATATTTTGCATGCTTTCAGACGTGAAGCACTGGCTTCACTTTTCTGAACGGGAGGTTGCCACCTGGTAACAACAGTAAACTACCGTAAAAGTCGGGTTACGAGCCGCTACTACCTTCGGTCAGTGTCCCCGTTAGCTCCCCGCTGTAGCCAGCTGGGGCTCCTGCTAGCGCTCCGTTACTTCCCTGCTAACTTCCGCTAGCTCTCCGATAACTTCCGCTAGCTCCCCGAAAACCACCGAAGGTAGCGGGACCAGGCTCGACACCCGACTTGGGCAGAGGGGACGCGGGAAGTAGCAGCAGCAGCGGCCGGTAGCAGCAGCAGCGCTAGCTAGCTACAGCGGGGACACTGACCGGCCGTAGGAGCGGCTTGTAACCCGACTTTTACGGTATGCGGTCTGTTGTGAATGGGTGGAGATTCCCCTGGGACAAAGTCAGATTCCAAGCCTGAAATATGTCCCCAGTCCGGCCCTGATTGTGGGTTGTGTCCATTCAAACAAACAATACTAGTTGCGCCTGTTTCTCTCCCTGAACGCCACACTCAACGTTCATATGGGCAATTTATTAATAGCAGCCTCAGAGTTGGAGGGAAGGTGGGAAGCAGCAGGGTAGACGAGAAATGAATGCTGGGATCTGAGAGTCGAGGAAGGAAGGAAGGAAGGAAGGAAGGAAAACAGAGAGGAGCTTGAAGGCGAAGGAGGGGAGCAAACTGAGCAGGGCTAGCGGTTCGAGAAAGGGAGGGATGAGGAGCGATAAACGAGGGAGGGAAGGAGGAAGGGGGGTGATGGGAGCATTATTGGCCTGCGGGAAAAAAAGAGAAGGAGATTTTAAAGGTCTAAACACTCCCGAGGGAAGCCATGAGTGACACTGGAACAACAACTGCCTCTCTCGCTCTCTCAGTGTCGCAAAATCCTTCTTTCACCTCCCCTCTTTTCAGTTTTTTTCTTGTTTTTTTCTCTGTAACCCTCCCGATATTTTATTTTTTCACTCTCTCTCCCGTCATCCTCCTTCGCTGAGTCTCAACCACTTCCTCTCTCTCTCCTTTCATGCCGCTCATGCTCGTCCTTCAACCCTCCATCAGACTCGGTGCTGCTACACGCCTCCAGTTAAGACCGTCTCTCAAACGCTTTGTTTTTTCTCTCGTTTCACAGCCACTTTGTCGCCTTCTGTTGCGAAGTGTTGCTCACTTGTTCTGCACTCCCGTGCCAACATGAATCATGCCCCTGTTGCTATGTCCTGCTCTTTACAGAAACACCTATTTTGTCCTAGTGCGACCCCCTCCCCCCAACTCTGATTCACTGTCGCATTTACTCTGGAAAGACTAATTTACTCTCACAAACACACAAAGCGCACATCCATAAATATGAGCGAGCGGCATGTGGCCCAGCACTAAAGAGGCCACTAAAATTACTGCAATCAGCGAGCAATTATGATGAATAAAAACAGAATGATTGTAATCTTAGAGGCTAAAAGCTTCTTCATTCGTTTCAGCAAGGCACTAGAAGAAGAAAAAGGTTAGAGAGAGCGATAGAGAGTTACGAGAAAGTAAAAAGTGAGTGGGAGAAAACACAGAATGAGAGAGCTCTATGAAGATCTGCGTCATTGAATAGTTTTTCACATTCAAGCTGTTTTACTTTCTTTTATTGCAGAACCGCTAAAAGACAAATAAAAAAAAATCAACCAAAAAAATGACCAGTAGATGGATGACATTTAATCTAATTGCTGCATTCATTTCAACATCAATAATTGTGAACAAGTAAGATGATTTAGTGTTGTTGCAGATCGCAACCGACTAAATGTGGCAACGTGAGCCGCAGGTGACATCGTTCACCTCGCTCAGAGGCCATCCCATAATAACACTACTTGAGGAGCAACAGTAGTCAGACTAGAAGTCTGTGAGAAAATGACTACTCTCTTGATTCGGGCTCCGGGTTCTCCGGCTTCCTCCCACAGTCCAAAGACATGCAGCTTAACTGAAGACTCTAAATTGCCCGTAGGTTTGAATGTGGACGTCCAGGGTGAACCCTGCCTTGGCCCAATGTCCTCTTGGATCGGCTCCAGCCCCACCTGCTTGTTTCATGTCCTTGATGATGTGTTTGACATCATTCTAAAAGACTGTAAAGCACTTCATTACAGTTTGAAACAGCTACTGCTGAGGCAGCCAGTGTTCAAAGGTCCAATTTTTGTTTCTTTTGTCGGTGGTGAGTTTCCCCTTTCTCTGTGGACAAAAGGCGGAACGGGGAGGACACTGATTTGCATCGAGCTATGACAGAAATTGTTTTAATGATTTAAAGACTTCAATGGTAAATGTCAGGGTGTTGGTCGCAGCCCCTTGCTCAAGCTGCATTGATCGGCCAACGGACAAAGTCTCCAGGGCTGATTGAAGATATGAGAGAGGGCTGCATTTGCCTCGGAGTGTTTTCAGAGTCATTTGAAAACAAGAGAGGAAGAGGGCAAAGAGAAGGATCAAAAATCATGAGCCAATCGCAAAATCCCATTGGATGATGACTCGGCTGACTGGAACAAGTGGGACAGCGGAAGAATCATGAATAATTTCCAGGCAGCTCCATCACTGTGCACTCAGTGTAATTAGCCTTCTGAGACCAGACAAGAGCCATCCAAACCCACGGCTCTTTTGGTTACGCCCAAAAACACAACGTTAGCGCCTACGCGTGTCACTAATAGGGAAGCAGGTCTCACGGGATCGCTAAATGCACTTTAAATGCAATCCTATTGCACAGCGCAGCACTCACACACACACACACGCTCAAGTGCAGCGTGACCTTTCTGAATAAATCTGCCTATCAGTGCTCACTGTGTTTGTGTGACAGATATCTTTGGATATGCAACACTGCACAGCCTTATCTGTAGCCAGCGTTTCCCCCTTTCATTTTCTGACAGCTCTGTGTGTGCGAGTCCTTTCTCCCCCATATGTCTCTACCCACTTAACAGATTAAAGAACACACACACACACACACACACACACACACACACACACACACACACACACACACACACACACACACACACACACACACACATTCTGCTCCTTGTTTCCCCAAATAACATCCAGGGTAGAGGGATGGGGAGTGAACTGGCACTGCTCTCTAAATGATCCAGAGCAAATTAGTTTATCTCAGAGACCAACAGCCCCCAAACCATTCAGGATCAAACTAGGTCATATACTCAGAGAGCGGGAGAGAGAGAGAGACTGGAAGAGGAAAAAAAGGGAGAAAACACAAATGTGGAGGGAAGAAGAAGAATTAGGAGTTGAAGACCGACTCCGGCTGAAATGATCTCGCCTCTTCGATCTCCTCTCTCCGGTCCCCCGGCCTCGTTGCCGCCCTCTACCTGCGACGCTGACATTTAGAGTCGTCCCCTCTCTGCAACGTGCTGTCACCTATACCTCGTCAAATTACATCGGATCACTTGGAGGAGGGGAGCAAAGCAAGGTGCTTCAAATGAGGTTTTTCAACGGGACCAAGAACCGTGGAAAATCTGCTGTTTCTACCAACAAGGCTGTGTGTGTGTGTGTGTGTGTGTGTGTTTGTGTGTGTGTGTGTGTGTGTGTGTGTGTGTGTGTGTGTGTGTGTGTGTGTGTGTGTGACTCGTGTCTTTGTGGTTTCAAGGGATGAGGCCACAGAGTGAGAACGGTTACAGAACTTTGCTGTATTGGCACTGGGAGTAACATATTATACAGAAAGTTCAATTCAAGACTTAAAAAACAACTTTCATGCTACTTGGAATGACATTTAAGACCAATTGAAAAAAGAAAGGAAGAAAAACATAAAGCAACATCAATTGGTTGGAGTTAGAGGCAATTTTGCACAAATGTTTATTGTAACATAAGAGACGAGGGTAGAACAGATCTGGGAAATACCTGGCGTTAGATGGAGAGTTTTCTTGGCAATTTCATGTTTCTCATGCTGCATGTGGCCTTGACTCCAACCATGTCTTTAAAGTGTTTGCATAAATTACACAGAGCCTTGTACTGGTTTCAGCCATGTCGCCACATCTTGGTTAAATAGACAATTGTCGTTGGATTTGCACCTCCCCATGACAGCTATCTAGCAGACAGTGGATCCTCTGAGCATCCTGACCGGCACGGATGGATTACTGAACCGGCCTACTAGGGCACAGAGAAACATAGAACAACTACAAAGAGATGCGGAAAAGCTACAAAGAGACACTAAAAAACTCATAACGACTATGAAAGTGGCCTCAAAGAGACACAAAACTACAAAGAGACACACAATGATTACAAAGAGACACAAAACAACTACAAAGAGACACAGAAAGACCACAAAGACACCAAAACAACTACAAAGAGACATGACAAATGACTACAAGGAAACACAAAACGAGAACAAAAAGAGGCTAAACAACTATAAAGTCTGCATCTTGCGCCTATGAAGGAGTCTGATGTTACGGATTAATGAGATTTTAAAATTCAATGAAAAAAAGATGAATAAAACCCTATCCCATGATGCAGCATTCTTAAGACTTTTTAAAGACTGATTCAAGACATTTCAATACCAATCAAGGCCTTCTTTTTAGATGAATGAGCGGCCCAGTGGCAGAAAGGGTCTGCGGGCCCCTTCCTGCCCGACATACATATGGCACCTTAATTACATTTGGCCAAGAGCCCACGAGACCAACCAGCATCCCCGTGGCAGAATGCTCTCTGCTCCCGGGTTGGCTGAGTGCCAATTAGCCTGGCAGTTGATCCTAATGAGGTTTTAATTTGGTGGAAGTTTGTCCGATCTTGTTTCCCGTCGAACGTATTGCATCCTGTTCAAAATATATTTCGTTTGTTTATTCGTTATCTTCTTTTTCTTCCAGCTTACTTTCTAAGCTGTGAATCCGTCAAAGCAACACATTGTCGTTTCAACTCGTCCTATACCGATGGTTGGCCACTGCCCCTCAGAGTCATATTAGGACTCTCCATCTGTGGACTGTGGCTCAGTGTTGAGCAGGGTGGTCCTTCAATCACAGGATCAGCGGTTTGAGCCCATGTTGATGTGTCCTTGGGCAAGACACTTAACCCCACATTGCTCCTGTGTATGCCTACGATGTATGAATGTGTGTGTGAATGTTACTCAGTCCTGGTGGACAGGTGGGACCTTAGCCCCTCCCATCAGTGTGTCAATGGGTGAATGATGACAAGTAATGTCAAAGCGCTTTGAGTGGTTCCATTACCATTTACCATCTTCCCACACGAGCATCAATATACGCTTGTTACATGCAAGTTGTCTTTTCAAATAAAATTTCTGTCTTTACGGGAAGTTTGGTTTAGGCCACAGGTTGAGGTTAGGAAAAGAGACGTACGTGACTCACGTGACTGACGAGACAAAAAAAACGATTGTGTTTAGTTTCACGTGGGACACGAACACCTGACTCCTTGGTGAAAGTCTGTGTTTGATTGACCCATCCAACCTCCCCTTGCAGATATTCAAAGTCGACCCTCAGTCGACTTTGAAATACTACGTCAGTTGGTCCGAGAGTCTGAAAATGATGCAAATGGGTTTACATTGGAGTTATTCAGAAGTGAGCCTCGAGGCGCCGTATGAGACTAACCGTCAGTTCTGTTAGGAGTGAGCGGGTTGGTGGTGCAACGAGCAGCAGTGGGTTCTGCCAATTAGTTTAGATTGTACGAGTGCTGGAGAGTATCGATCGAAAGACGCGAGCGGAGGCAGAAAAGTACAGAGCTGCATGTATTCAAAATAAATGAGAATTAGAGATATTGAATTTCGATGTTAGCAGCTGAAAAGATGCATTATCATTATTACAGCCGACTCGCCCAGGTAGCGCAGGATTAATCTATTGTGGGGGGTTTAAACATGTGAAAGGCTTATCTTTTTCACTTTGTGTGAAAACAGGTGTGCATTTTCAATTTCATTCGCTGTCTGCTCATTCTAAAGCTGAATGGTTTACACAGCTGCAACCCCTATAGTGAGGAGGGGACATCTCTTAGTTACTCTTCCAACGTTTCTTCTTTTTCTCAAAGAGCTCAGGAACTACTGCTCCTACAAGACATTTTATTTTATGATATCAGTAAAAAAAAAAACGCGGAGAAAATCTAATCAGATAAAAGATACTGATGATAGAAAAATCTGATGGATAATCAGACTGCAACAATACCACTTAGAGAGCTTTTGAGTTGAACCATTTATTTTTTAAATGACTTGAGTTTTGATTCACTCATCTGGTCCATCTTTGGAAGCTCTCTCCGTCCTTAATATCGAAGCAAAATTATATTAAATTGTAATTAATTACCAAGCATACTGCTCAGAGTGATCTGCCAACAGCGAGGGGTCTCCGCGCAAAAATAATTGCCGACTATTGGCAACGCTGCCAGGATGCAAGTTGATAAAACTGTCCAATGAAGTCCACATAACGTCCTGCTTACGGCTCCTGGTTTGTTTGGACCAACATGCAGAGATCTGCATTTGGGAAATAAAATGTTTTGCTCTTCAAGAAGCAACACGAAAATGTGCAGATTTCAAAATGTAGCAGACTCGAAATGAAGTTTCATCCGTTGTATTCTCAGCGGCACAGGCCGAATCATTTCTCCTCCCTGTGAAGCTGATCATGAAGAGATCAGACCGAGTCACACGGAATATCTGCGGTTTCATCCACCCCGCTTTAGCCTTTTCACTCTGGCAGGAGCGGAGAGAGAACTCCGGAGTCCATTTGGCTCTGAATGCCAGCTGGCTGAGCGGCACGGTTTAGAGGTTAAGCTACCGGGGTAATACCTGCACCGAAGTGCAAGAACGCAAAAGTGGGTTGTAATATTTGAAGGACTCGGAGAACGCTCGGCATCAGCCGCGCCGTGAAAGTTGGAATGGCCTTGAGAGAAGAGCAAAGATCAGTCGTATCAAGCGCTCCCCGGGTTATTTCAAGCGTTTGGAATATATTCAAGTGCAATTTGGCCCAGGGTCTGAAGCCAAGGGAGCACTTTTAATATTCAACCTACTTCACCGCTCGGTTCACTCACTCACTCCTGCACACACACACACACACACACACACACTCACACACACACGTCACTTCTAGCCTCTTCAAACACACTTCACGCCACAACTTCAAGTCCCACAGGCCCAAATCAGGGCCTGTGTTCTCCAGACAGCCAATCATTACGCCCCTGAATGTGAGGATGTGACTGTGTGTGTGTGTGTGTGTGTGTGTGTGTGTGTGTGTGTGTGTGTGTGTGTCCCTATCACTGGGACTCAGATCATGTTTATATGCATATGTTTGTGTGTGTCTGTGTGTGTGCGAGGGAGAAAAATAAACAGAGCCAGCCATCGACAGCCAATAATCAGTCATTCAGAGAGCGATTTGGACACCTGGGTACCCCCGGCAATGCCATGGCAACAGCAGCTGTCTGTTACCAGGTAACTGTGCATAGGCAAGGGGGCAGGAGAGGGGCATTGTGGGAGAGGCAGAGGTCGAGAGAGGGGCACACACGCTCACACAGGGGAGGGCGGAAGGTCAAACAACGCAGACAGGTGGACCGGAGGGTTGGCACGCATCACAATGGAGTCACGCAGGAGGAGCACGAGATGAAGAAAAACACCATGGAGACGACCTCAAAGAAGCACATATGCACAGATTAGGTTCCATCAAGGAGGACTAAACACACACAGTGTGAGCAGACTCACAACCATTCGCAGTTGAGCCGACACACTTCCAGTTAATACGCCCGACACTGCTTCACACACTCGCACGCACATCTGTGCACACACACTCTGACTAATCTTCTCACCCTTTTAAGATGGTCTGTCACATTTAAACTGGGACTGGGTATTACACTGATGGCTGCAACGCAGCGTGTATGTGTGTGTGTGTTTAAAGTAAGACCGAGGGTGTTTGCATGCACAGTAGAATGCTGTTATGATCAGGTTATTGGAACATGGTTCATGTTTTGCATTTACAAACATCTAAAGTCAAATGAAGGCCTTGCAGAGGTTTCCCGGTACTGGATGCCTGCATGGAATCGACACAGCTGGGAGACACTTCAATCACCTCGAAAGATAATAACATAGATTTTACCATTACATTTTGAGTCATCCCGCCACTTATCTGATGATGAAAGGGCCCCGCAGCGTTAAGATGGCGGGCGGTGTCTTTACTTCTCAGAAATATAAAAACACCTTAACCGTTTGTTCTATTGTCGCGAATAAATTCAAACCAGGAATTGTGAATTGTGTGCTCCTGAAGATGTGTGTGTGTTCATTTCTCATCTCATCGTGTTAAATTAGCATGTGTGTGTGTGTGTGCGAGACACAGTCAGCTGAGTGTGTTATTCCAGCGTGTGTTCTCAGCTGCCTTTCCTCCTGAATGAATATGTTTGAATGACGGTTCACACCTCTGTGTTTTTGGTTTATTGTGTATTTGTGGGTCCTTTCCGTCTCTATGATTAAAGTTTGGTGTGTAAGTCAGCGTGTGTGTTAGCTCCACTTCCTGAGACACTGTTCTCTGCTCGCGGGGAACCGTATGCTTGCTGCCATCCACTGCCACACCGAATCACTCGCGCACACACTCATAATCTCACACACACACACACACACACACACACACACACACACACACGCGCGCGCAAGCACATATGCAAAGCCCAAGGACCCCACGGCCTCACTGTCCTTGGAGCCCTATCGGTCATCTGTCCCCTCGCTGCTGACCTACACACACACACACACACACACACACACACACACACACACACACACACACACACTCACACACACACACACACACACACACTCTCTCTCTCTCTCTCACACACACACGCACACACACACACACACACACACACACACAAAGGGCAAAGAGATAAACCGAAATATGAAAAGGGACATAAACATTGTGTGCACAGACATCAACACACGTTGCATTTCAGACTGAATGCGTCCTCACAAGAGAAAACACAACCTTCTGTAAAGCTCCGTAAGACGCCGAACGCTAATGAGCTTGAAACCGATAAAGAAAATCAACAGCAGACACGAGCGTGAAGAAGAAGAAGAAGAAGAAGAAGGGTAATTTACTCAAAGACGCTGACGGCCCTCTTGCTTTAAGCAGGGCCTGCTGTGTGTGTGTACTCTGGCTTGTCTGTGTGTTGTCTTGCAGGTCACTAGTAGGCGGAGCTTATCAGTGCCACTGGGAGCACCTGGCCAGTCTCCCAGGAGTATTTAAGACCGGTGTTGTTTTCCCCACCTCATGCTTTACCTTGTCGTTTGTTAACTAGTAAATTAATTAATAAAACGGAAACGTTGAACTGCAGAGACCGAGAGATTCTAAATCCTCAACTATTAACTAGTAACAACTATGCGTATAGTCTTTTCAATATAAACTACCACCTGAACAATTAGGCAACAAAAATACTGAGTTAGGTTGAGGAAAATATCGTGAAATACTGAGTTAGGTTTAGAATTGGGTTAATTGGGTTGAAATAGCTACTTATTAACTAATTATGAAAGTTGAAAAAGCAACCCCCTGCACGTGCCACACTTGGTAGAGAGAAAGGAGAGAGCGCCCTGACACGGACAGTCTCCTGTTGTGTGCAACATGTGCAAGAGCCAAGTGGACTCGTGAGGAATCGTTCTCCTCCTGGCGGTGCAGCTCACGTTGGAATAACTCATTCTCACAATGGAGCTTCCTGCAAACAGTGAAATGCTTCTCGCTGCTGGAAGAGGCAGCGTGTGTTTGGCATCGCACGGCTTGGTTGCCATGCAGCGGCCAGCAGTCACAAAAAAAAAAAATCCTAAAGTCCCAAGCAATCAGTGCACAAGGTATGGACTGAGATAACCATGCCATGACAGACTTCATCAGGACCTTTTCATTGATGATAATGATTTCTTCAAAAAGCTTTGTTGGGAATCCTCTTCTAGTTCAGTGCCGGAAACATTTAATGCCAGAGTGGAGTTGCCGTTTTGAGCTATCAGTGCTTTTAATTAAATTCCACATTTTTAAGGACTGAACACTCTTACTGATGGAAAAAAAGTCTCGTACTTTTGGTGCATCAGCATTTGTTTGAAGGCTCTGACCACGAGGTACACGGACGGCCGCGGTTCTCCCTTTCTTTTGGCTCCAGAGCCCTTAAAATAAAGCAACTTGAGCCTCTTCATCACTGAATGAACATTACTTGCACTCAATTTAAAGGGACAATTATTTCTGTGGTGGAAATGTATCATACGTGCTTTATTCTTAAATGTGTAGCTGAACTCTGAAAGCGGAGTTCAGTTCATCTTGACCCAGTCTAATCAGCGCCATCCGTGTGAAGCGATAACCGGTGGATCTCGGTATTGTTTTTGTTCTTTTCGTTTTGTTTTCTTTCTGTGCTCTCACTCTTGCTCTCAGGGCCGCAGCCAAACAACATCCTCCAGACAGCATCAAGGCTTGTCTGGAGGGAAGGAGGACACTGGGAGGAGGAGCAGGGAGGGTGAGGGGGAAGGGGCAAACATTTCAATAATAATTGTTGATGTATAAAACTCATGTTGAACTATTTTTCCTGGTCAGACCTCCGAACCATCTGTGGTGACGAGCTCTGCCCATTCAATTGAATTATTCCAAGTTTCTGTTTAATAAATGCTTAAAGACATTTAGGTGTTTCACATCACATTTGTTTTCTCTAAAGGAGATTGATAAGGTTAATTAAATTTCCATTACAATTTCCACCTCATTGTATTTGAAAATTGCTTCAGCAAATTTATCCAGGGATTGAATTCAGAATTCGGTTTGGAAGCACTGCTTTCAGGAGTGGAATGTAACTCAGTACATTTACTCAAGTACTGTAATTAAGTACAATGTCACGGTACTTTTACTTTCCTGTTTGAGTATCTGAACATTATGCCACTCCATAGCATTTTTACAGAGAAACATGGTATGTGTTTGACAGTTTTAGATTATAGCATTCCTGTCAAATTTGCCGAAAAACGGCAAGGTAAATTGGAAGCTGTACTTGAACTATTTGGAGTGAATGCATGGTCTTGGTCTCTTTCGAAAGGTAAAACTCTGAAGCTTTTTTCCCTCAATAGTCAGAATCACTTTAAGTGAGTTATATAAGTTTGAACACACTAAAGTATAAGGTTTTTATTTCCGCCTGAGCATTTCTTTGCAAATAGATGCCTGTAGATGACTATAATTGGGACTTATGAACTGGAAAACACAATGGGACAATAGCCTGAAGCCTTATCTAGTCTAAGTAAAAAGCAGATAACAATATCACAGAAAATGAATATTTTACACATGTTTTTCTAATGAAATGTCTAGGTGTTTTTCCATTTTGAGACTGAAAATATTCATGATATATACTATATACCCATTAAAAAGGCTTATAGTCTTGCAAACTTATAGAGGTACTATTCATATTTACTACCAGTATTGCTGACACAGAGAAAATGAAGTATAAATGCATTTTTGTGCTAATTCAATGCCAAACTGAGGCTCTGCCAGAAGAAGTCTCTTCTCATGAAGCTTGAGCCTGTTGGGATCATCTCCACCCCCTCTTGTTTAGACTCGTTTTTTAGGCAATTTCATTGGCTGTACGAAACGTCTGTCATCCGAGCCGTAGGACGTGACAGGCTTGATCCACGTAAGGAAAGAGAAGCTGAGCCTGTTGTTAAACATATACTCTAGTTGGGTAATCTGACTGACACTGTTGGGTGTCAGTCAGGACATGAAGCTCCTATTGGTTCAAGTGGGGTGTCATTAGAAAGGTTAGATTTCGGCGGACATTTTGGTGCCCAGTTTTCCACTGTGCTCTCATGCAAACTTGCTTTGCTTCTAAAAACACAAAGATATTGTTTCATATCTTCCAGCTGATATGAAATTATGCAACGCCAGGTCGTGGATATTTATGGATGTAATCAGGTGTTTTGGACTAAATCTTTTATGGGATTTGTTTTAATTGGACCTTTACGACGTAACAACGCCGTTGTTGTTGGAAAGTTATGGATTTATGGATCAATATGAGGCGTCATCGGTGAGTTGCCTGGCTTTTGCTGTCGTTTGTTTGTTTGTTGTTGTCTGACAAAAGTCTCGTTTGTAGCTGCTGTGGTGGTCTGATCTTGAAACGGAGTGATGATGATGACTTCTAATGATGATTTGAACGCAGGACTTCGGAGTATTTCTCGACTTTGGTATTTCTGTTTTTAATTCAAGTTAATATGAATAGCTTTAACTTTGTGTTGATGTTGGTGGTAGTGTCTCTGAGCACCAGACTCCCTTTAGAAAACCTCTCATTTTGCTGCAGCAGGGTCTGCCAGTCTGCCTCTCAGTCCTGGTTCTGGTTCTCCCGTGGCCCTCCTCCCTCCAGCAGGGCCCAGCAGTACGTCCGGGGCCTCCAGCAGCGTGGCGTCGGCTCCCAGCCGGGGCCACAGAGTTTCTGGTGAACCTGAACGATTCCGTCAGATTTTCGTCTGAATCCGACACCGGTGGATCCAAAGATTAGTATTAAGAATAACTATAACAATAAATTGAGACGGTTTCATAACCAGTGACAGGTTGGTTATTAAGCTGCCTTTAAAGCCTGGCCGACAGTTCAACCACAGATTCTGTAATCGTCTTCCGTCTCCACCAAGTTGCTAAAGCGCCATAAAGCAGTGAGGAGCACGCGGACATTAAAGTGAAGCACGGGAACACAACGCTAACCCTCAACATGGCAGTCTGGTCACGCCCACCAATGTCTCTCCTGTGCAGACGCAGCGTGAAGTCGTCTCCACCTCATCCATTATCTCATATCAGGTCATCGCCGCTTACATAAAACCTGCCTCGTGTCTTTGGGGTTGCAGGTATCAGAGCGTTCCCTCCCCGACTCTTTTCACTCAACGCATGGATTACTGAAGGTGATGAGGTGGTTTTGCTCGTTAATTAGCTGAAAATATGAGCAACCGTATTGGCAAAAAAATGATTCTCTCGGTTTCCCCTGACGGCAATCATACAGCGGAAAGATTCTTCACAGATATTTCCACATTTGTGAAAGTGGACGGGAAAATGTCTGTTGATGTGATGCAATTAAATAAAATGATCGCAGGAATATGGGAGATTGTGACCTTGCTGATTATGATGATGTATCTACGGTGCGGAAATAATATATACCAGGGAGAAGCGATTGAATTGAAAGCGTTTATTAGGCGCTAATATTTTCCTAATGATGGATTATGAAAGATTTACACGCCCCCTCTCAGCCCGATTAAAAACTCCTTCTGAAGGGGCCGGATCGGGCCGGTCTTCTCCGTTTGAGGCGGTTACACGAGGCATCTTTATTCTCATTATGGGAATAGAGGGATGCAGGAATGCATCCTAAAACCCAGGAAGGAGTCAGCACTGGAACACTGGTCCTCCTCAGTGGTGGTGATGTGAAGTCATGTGACCTCGTGGAGTTCCTTTATACGTAAGCTTTTTACTCTTGCCGACTGCATTCACGCTTCAAAAATCATTAAAGTGCAAAAGGTGTAAGAATCATGAATATTTGTTTGCCAGTTTACATTCTGTAATAATCCAAAACTAATGGAAAAATGGAGGACACCACTCAACTTCCTCCTCATGATAGATACCTTATGAAAACGGGATACATTTCATAATTCACAGGAAAGTGAAAGGAAAGTTTAGACAACAAAACGACTGAGGTTGGTTTGGAAAAGTTTGTGAAATACTCAGTTAGGGTTTAGGAAAAGATCACGGTTTGAGTGGCAGTAAATACGGATGTGGTGTTCCTGAATCATGGCAGCTTTGTGACACATAAATCATCGTTGACTTCTCGTTCCTCGTGGGGTGCGAACCTTCACCGTGCGTGGGGTTTTTATTCATTTTAGGAGATACAGCTTAGCCTGCAGCACTCTAATAGGGTCCACGAAAAACAGGCACTTCATTTTAATAACCGTCAATGGATGTGCATGTGCGCGTGCACAAGGACTGACGCTACGCTGGAATTTATAACCTGCACTTGATGCATTTACTGTCACCAGGTGTGACAGCTCCGACTCTCATGCCAGAGTTTACACTCGCCTTCTTTATGGAGTACTTTAGAATCCACGGCGTGTTTGTACATGACAGGTGTGTGTGTGTGTGTGTGTGTGTGTGTGTGTGTGTGTGTGTGTGTGTGTGTGTGTGTGTGTCTGATGCCGCTGTCTTGGCTTTTCGGTGTGTGTTTGGTCTTGGAAGTGATTTGTTGCAGAACCCAGCAGCCAACCTTTTCGACCTCAGACAATATCCTCCCTTAACTCGGTGCTCCTGGGTGAACACGGCACGCACACATAAAGGAGACGCACACATAAAGGAGACGCACACATAAAGGAGACGCACACATAAAGGAGACACACACGTGCACACCCGCTGCAGGGCTAACAGCCCGACTTACACTCTCAGCGCCAAGGTAACCGTCTTCTCTCATTCCTACACTTCCTACACACTCATCCATCACTAGACTCCTCGTCTGAAGTCTTTCTCTCCTCTCTCTCTTTCACCGACCTCATGGCTTCCCTTCATCCCACCTCCTCTTCCTCCTCCATGTCTTCCTCTTCATTTCCTCTGCTTCCTTCCTCCTATAACCTCCTTCACTCTCTCCTCGACTTATCCCTCTTCTGCACCGCCTCCAACCCCTCGGCCCCTCCGATCAATCAGGCTCCACCGTTGATGAAGAAATGAAGAATCAAAGTGATGGCCACTCGTTACTCTGATGAATAATGCATGGTCGTCCTGATGAATGGCTCTTTGTCAGCTAAAAGTGGGCTTCGGACGTCGTGAAATGTCCCCTGTAAAATATCTGTCCATCCTCGCGTCCTCTCTGCTGCACCTGATTGCACTTATACAGCTAATCATGTTGTTTTTTATTGCCGCGCACATTCATTTGTTTTTCCCGTTTGATAAAAGAATGAAATGCGGCCGCCGTTAATGAACAGTAACAACACGGATGACGCAAATCGTCTTGAAAGGGTTCCAGTTTGGAGTGGAAGTGGTCCTTAATTTCTTTATTGCACAGAAAAACCTGCAGTGGAAACCTGCGGCAGCTCGCGATTGCTTCTAAAGGAAATGAAAAAGTTGCAGAAGAAGAAGAGCAGCAGAAAGAGATTACCAAAGAGGGATCAGGAAGGAAAGAGGGGGGAAGCCTGTGCTCAAAAGTAAGTAAAGACGTGTGAGCTTTGGAGGGAGAAGGGGGAAAAGTAGACAAAAACAAGTGAGAGAGAAAGAGAGAGAGAGAGAGAGAGAGAGAGAGAGAGAGAGCTCTTAAGCCCTCGTTGTGTACTGTGATGAGTGATAGTGTTTGCAGGGTTAACAGCCCAAAGCCGTGGAATGGAGGGAATACACACCACACAAAGCTAAAGGGGGGCGCGCACACACACACACACACACACACACACACACACACACACACACACACACCAGAGGAGAGGAGGCAGAGAGGACCCCCCGATGACCGAAAGGCTCATTCTCAGATGAACGTCGACTCTGAGTGGAGATGGAGCTTATGAACGTTTAAAAAAGAACGTTTTACTAAAATGAATTACTGAGATGAGTCGTACGAATGCACATAACTGTCTCTGCTGACTGCTCTTTGATTTCGGCTCACGACCACGGAGAAGAAGGAGTGAGCGGACCAGGCACAGTTGTCGTTGTCGTGGGGACTGTGGAGATATTTATCTCCTGTAGAAACATGTTAAGATTGATAACATTGTATGTAATGTGTGTGTGTGTGTGTGTGTGTGTGTGTGTGTGTGTGTGTGTGTGTGTGTGTGTGTGTCATAGCTAGAATGACAAACACTGATGCAAATCCAAAATCAATCCTGAGACTGAAAGCGCTGGCGAGGAGGATTCATTGAGTGTCCGATGTCACGGATCAGTGAATGAAGCTTAAAAAACAGGAAGGGAACGAGCGAGGAAACGTTTCTTCTTTGTTTCTTGTGAGCAAAACCCTTTTCAAAGCCGTGTCAGCTCACCGTGCACCGCGACGAGGCTCTCTCGCTCTGTCTCGCTTTATCTCGCCCTGAGATCAAGGTTTCAGTGAATTACGGCGCTATGTCTTTACCTGCGTGAAAACAATGCTCCCTTTGCAGTGATCGTTTACCTGCAGCAGCTGTGGAATGCTAACAACCTCATTGTGAGGAAGCAGAGGGTTAATGGCAGAGTGTTATTCTTTCATCCTCCTGGGGTTAGCTTTGAGCTCACGTCTTCTAGCTCCATTTGAGGAGAACAGACCAGAAAACAAGCCGGCCACGAGAGCTGATGAGAGTATAAAAAAAACAAAGAGGAGCAGGTTTGTTTGGCAAAATACTTCCGCACGTCTTCTACTCGGTGGTTTTCCTGCCCGTCGGTTCCCACTCCGCAGTAATCGATACCAAATTACACACCACAACTCGGAGCCGGAGGAAACGCACTGGTGGGAAGCCATCAAAGACAGGAAGGGAGAAAATTAATAACAGTGAGGGCAATAAAAAGGAAACAGTGTAAACCTCTAAAACGTAGCAAACACAAGTGTAAAACACAGAATGGATTCGAAGTGAGGGATAAACAAGAGTTTAGCTACAACGGTTGTTTTCCTGGGTCTTCCCATCACTGTGTGATCATGCCGACTAGAGTTGATAACATGGATTCTGGAGACGTAAACACACCTTCTCCCAACGTCATTAAAGCTTCCACACAGCAGTCGTAGCTGAATGCTACCTCTGGCCTTGAAATGCTGTTACACTGTAAAACCTACCAGCTCATCTTAATAAAAGAAGTAAGCTAACCCAACTTAAATGGCATAGAAAGTTGTAGTTACTTGAGTGATACACTAACATGAACTCATAAGTGAACTGCAGTCATAATGAGTCATTTTGAGTTTGATCAACTTCTGGTAGACTTTCAAGTTATGTGTATCAATTCTAATGAGTTGTATTAACTCATTTGATCTAAATTGATTTTATAGACAGGTGATGTGTTCGAAAATGTATATAACTTTCAAATTGAGTTAGGAGTACTCCATTTAAGCATTTTTTTCCACTAAAAGGATTTGAGTTATTTAACTTAAATGGTTCAAGGCAATCGGTTTCCTTAAACTATTTGAGTTGACTTTACTCATCAGGTTTTGCAGTGCAGTCAAAGAATTGGATCAGCTGTTCACCCGCAGTGGTTTGGTCCACGTATGCCGGATTTATCCTCCTGTGGCTGGGACTACGGCCAACATGGAGCGTGCCATTCATGTTGGATTTGGACCAGTTGTTTACAAATCTCTTGTCAGGCGGTCTTTGATTTATTTGATGGCTGGGATTCATCAGTTCCACATGAGTGGAAAGTGGAACATGATGGACAGGTTGGATGATGAGGACGAGCTGGAATGATGAAGGCTGTTGTTGACCAAATATGCTGGATAATAAAGTTGAATCTGAATCTGAATACTGGAGAAAAATAAAGCCCCCCTCTAACAATTTCCCCACTAAATCTAATAAATAAAAGAATAACATCATGAACAGGGAATAAAGAAATGTTTGTGATTAATTCAGTTCAAGGAAAAGAGTAACTTATTCCTCAGAGGTTTTCAGAGCAGAGGTGTTAGCAGACGATGCTAAACAAGTTCTACTGTTCACATACTGTATTTACACAGCGCAAATGACAGAGTTAATAATGGCATTCCTAATCCAAGCTATGCAAATACACACCTACACTCTGCTGGCATGCACACAGTGAACAACACAAACACAAACACACTGAAAAGAGTTGTCTTTAAAATAGAAACGCAACAAAGGCGAGATACACTAATCACTTCCCCGGGGAAAGAATCAGAAAGGACAAAATATGCTGCACACACACACACACAGCTGTATGCTGTGTTGACACACCAATTAAGAACCAAAAACCCGATCCCCAGCTAATCAACATGTTTCGGAGGGGGAATGGAAGAGGAACCGCTAATGAATACTCAAAGAAAACTAAACTTAACGGTTGCTGGGGTCCAGCGGAGATAAATAAATAAATAAATAAATGTTGGCACTTGGACGAACTTTTGTGTAATTGAGATAAAAAATGCTCCACTTTCCCAATTGATGGCCATGTAATTATGAAGTTACGAGGTATTAGCGATGGCTTGCTTTGGTCACGGAACGTTTCATCCACATGGGAAATAATTCCACTTGATAATTACAGAGAAAAGGGGGCGGAATGAGAAGCTGGATATAAAGCACAGAGTCTCTGCGCCGAATTTACTAAAGATATGAGGACATAAATAGAAGGAGATGTACTCCAGTGTTTCCTTGTGCATTCAGGAATGATCCCAGTTGTACTTGACCTCTCCCTCTCTGTTGGTTTGAGAGCCATGTCCTTGATTTGGTGCTCTGCTTTGGGTCTACATGTGTGTGTAATGTTTTGATAATTAACATGTATTGGACTATTAGATTTTCTGATCTCTCCACATTCCATATAAAGAACTCTTCCTTTCAACAGCTACTGATGCTCCTACCGTCACCACGGTTGGGGCAAATAAGGCTACTGGTTCACTAACACTACCCCATCATGTCCTGTTTGTTCTGTAGAACCAACAAACACCTGTTGACCAGAACAATGATTAGCACTGTACATTTCTGCAAAGCACCCCATGTGTTGAACGTTGACGTTTCTGAACCAAATTAAAGTTTCATGGATACGTTACATGACGCACAATTAAACAGCGTTAATGTTGTGAAAGAATTGGTTAGGTTTGGGCACTAAACTACTTACGTAATAACGTAACATTATAACAACAAGTTGAGGAGCCCCCCAACACTACCCCCCCTCACAATACACAACAGCACTGTTTCTGCGGTGGAGACCTTCAAGATCCACAATCTCCCGGGACCTGAAGTGGACCGCTAACATCAACACCATCTGGAAAAAGGCCCAGCAGAGGCTGTACTTCCTGCGCCAGCTCAGGAAGTTCAACCTGCCTCAGGAGCTGCTGATCCTGTTTTACTCCGCCATCATCCAGTCTGTCCTCTGCTCCTCCATCACTGTGTGGTTTGGATCGGCCACCAAACAGGACAGAGTCAGACTACAGCGGATCGTCAGGTCTGCAGAGAGAACCATTGGTTCCAGCCTGCCCTCCATCCTGGACTTGCACACCGCCAGAGTCAGGAAGCGGGCTGTAAAGATCACCACAGACCCCTCACACCCTGGACACAAGCTGTTCCAACTCCTCCCCTCTGGAAGGCGCTACAGAGCACTGTACGCCAAAACCACCAGACACAGGAACAGCTTCTTCCCACTGGCCGTCACTCTAATGAACAGTTAAACAGACTCTTCATCTGCACTATCTGCACTTTGTTGTTGTTTACTGCTGTCTTTGATGTCCTTTTTGTGTTTTTTGTGTTTATCTTGTATATTGTGTGTGAAAGGGTACGAAGAGCCAGTGAAACCGGAGTCAAATTCCATGTATCTGCAAATTTATATGGCCATTAAAGCTGATTCTGATTCTGATTCTGATTCTAATGTAATAATGTAACAACGCAACGTGGCAACGTAACGTAACAACGCAAGGTAACAACATAACTTAACAACATAATAACGTAAGAACCTAACAACGCAACGCAACGTAATAACGCAACGTTACAACGCAACAACATAATGTTACAATGCAACGCAACAACGTAACGTTACAATGCAACGCAACAACGTAACAACGTAACGCAACAACATAACGCAACAACGTAACGCAACAACGTAACGCAACAACGTAACGCAACAACGTAACGCAACATGTTACTCATCAGACCACATGACTTGGAGTGACTGTCGCTCAATATGTTACGGCTCTGCGCATCACCGGTTGCATTTCAGCACTGGCACCGAATGCAAACACATGGACATTCAGCGTATCCACGGCTCGTCAACATACTTTCCTGGTGACTGGACTGAATACTTAATTGACAAAATAAGCTTTAAATCACATTTTAAAATAATATATCACTGTTTTTGCCGACAGTAGTACGTTTAAAGAAATTACAAAATCTGCATCTTTACTATCTTGCAGCCCTCTTCCTTTCCTTTTCTGGCACATATCTGGATTTCTTTATGCATTCCACCATAGATAAGTGGGATAGTGTGAAACCATTGTCTTGTCACCTGCATCCACTACAAAAAAAGGGGACCCTGTCTGTAAGAACATTGCTCTATAGCACTACTAGTGGTCAAAAACTCCTCAGTGTGCCTTTAATGTTGAGAAAAGATCCCCGAATGGTTAAAACTCCCAGGAAATGGGAGCATGACCAAAGTATCCAACGTGCTCAAAGACATTTTCAACCTGTCCCACCTCTCTGCCCTCTGTTCTATCAAATCAGACTGCGTTTCTCTCCATAAATAACAGTCCATCAGATTACATTTAACGCCGATCCCTCACTGTCGAATGTCCGGTCCAAATGTTCTGTTCCAGAAGGAGACACATCGCATTAAGACGGTAATATAATTGCATTGGAGCCTTTAAAAGAAACAGAGTTAGCGTGCTGGCAGGACACAGGATGTGAACTCTCAGCGCATCATTTCCTTGAGCCATCTTCCCTGACTTGTGTTTTCTACTGCGCTATAAAGACTGCTTCCCTCCTGAATGTGAAGACTGTCAACAACTGTCATTTTTCTTGGGCGAGCAGTGGGGAGACGACCTGAAGAGGCTGTCTCGGCCCTCCCTCAGGGAAACGTAAACGAGCTTGTTCTTCAGGCCGTTTGAACAAATGATGAGCGCTGTCGTTTTTCCGGTGAGTACAATCTCACAGAACACGAAAAGTGCATTTCCACATCGGTTCTGGTTCTTGTCCTCTCATTGTCTATCTCTGCATCTCAATCCTATCACCTTTTTATATCTCTTCTCTATCCCCCCCTCTTTCTCTCCCTCCTCTCTAACTATTTATCATGCAGAGAGCACAAGCAGGGCCGCTCGGTAATATCTGCACCTCTGTTTCTCATATCTATTGCTCTCTCTCTCTCCGCATCACGTCCTGCTAGTCCGACGCTCGCTAATGTCTGTAAATGAGAGAGAGCAACAGGCTTTATTATGACGGAATGAAAACCAGCACAGTGGAGCAGAGCACACACACACACACACACACACACACACACACACACACACACACACACACACACACACACACACACACACACACACACACAGAGGTTGGGTGTAAACAGAAGCAGTCCATTAGTCATACTTATATTGTAATCATTTGGGAGTCGCAAAAACACACACAGACCACACAAATGTCATCACACAGCTCCGTGGGAGGGAACACTGAATATGTAACTAGAATCTGACACGTTGGATATATGACTGGAGAACAAGACAATATGGAACGCTACACTGAACTGAAATATATAAAGAGGATAAAGACGCTGAGTTTAGCGCGCTGGGAGCACATCGGGAGTAAAGTCTAGTGCAGAGCTTGTGAATACGAAACAACAGGAGAGAAAATAGCGGAATTTACGACTAAACCGCTGTAAAGCTGCGTTCACACCGAACACCACGCACATTGTTCACAAGGGAGGGTTATATTAAAAAGTCAATGCAAAGACGTGAATGTAAACACAAATTTGCCTCATTCGCGTTACGCTGTGTTGCGAAAGCCTATCAACGTGGATGATGTCATGAAGCCAGCGCTTCTGGTGTGAGTGTGATTGCCAGTTAGTAATTATTTGCCACAAAGTGCATGTCAATGACGGGTAACTGCTCGAGAGGGACAGACGCTATCTGTGACGGTGAGGTGGCTGAAGGAGGCAGAGCGTGTCGGGTCGTGCTCACTGCAACTCGGTGTGAAAGCCCAAAATGGAAGATCAGCAGCGTTACGACATGAGGAGAGGGGCAGCGCAGGGAAAGCGCGCCGACAACAAAATCCCTCTAAAGCGTTTTAACACCCACGGCAAAGCTCTTTTCACTTGCTTAGGTAACATCACGCAGAGGCGGTTCGCCGGGCGGAAGGAGAGCGGGTCCCGCCTCGAGCCCTCGGCAGCTCCAATCTGGTGCTGCAGGAGGCAGACGGTAATTAGCTCTTCGACTGCACAACACTTAGCACGGCAGACAGCCTCGGCCGGCGCAAAGGAGCGAGGAAAGAGGGGCAGTGACACCATTGCCATGCATTCAGACGTGCACCCGCCCACACACATTGTGTTCAGGTGCAGCTGGAACTGAAGAGGCTTTAGGACAATCCAGCCCTGTGTGTGTGTGTGGGGGGGTGTGTGTGTGTGCGTGTGTGTGTGTGTGTGTGTGTGTGTGTGTGTGTGTGTGTGTGTGTGTGTGTGTGTGTGTGTTCCACAAATGCAGCTACCAGCTTGTTTGATGTTTTGTTGACCAGTTGCATTACATCAAAGTTGTTATTAATGAGCGGCTTGATTAGCCCCTATGGGCTCCGAGCCACATTGTGTGTGCGTGTGTGTGTGTGTGTGTGTGTGTGATCAAGGCCTGATAATGTTAATGGGGGTAATAATGCGAACTCTAATTGTTATGGTGGCTAACCTAGCATGAAGGGAAGCCTCTTCTATGAAATAAATACATCCCCAACCATACACACACACACACACACACACACACACACACACACACACACACACACACACCACCACCACCACAGTCACGCATACAAACAAACATGCTCTATACATTTGACCTATAGCTCTTTGGACAGAATAGTTTAGGGTCAAGTTGGAATGAAAAATGACTCAGACTTCAGATTATATTAGTAGTTCATATCGTGCGCCTATTGAACAATATATGCATTTTTTATATCAAAATATGAATAAAAAATATCAAAATCCAACCGTCTTTCCTTTCTGTAAATCAGAATAGCACGTGTGCTTATCGACAAGCCCTCGGGGCAGCTCTACTTCTTCGTCCTCTGGTGTTGGACATGTAGAACAGACCGGACTCACTATCGCCTCCCCAGGTACCCGTGGTATTGCAGGACGGGCCGGGGCTAGCTGGCTAACAATGTAACCTCTTCACATTCCATGGATTATTTGAATATCTTAAAACTAAAATTGTGGCCTGACCCTAAACATTGAATCTTGAACCACAACTTGGCTAAAGTTATAATATAGAAAAATTATATTTTCTGATGCAGTTTTTTTGTTTGAATAATAATCCTTCCCTCTCTACTGATCCAGCAATGGGACACTGAGACGAACACAAAGACCATTTAAAATGAGCTGCAGTGGCTTCGAAGGCTTGTTTTCACAGCAGTGATGCCTGCGACATATGTGCCTATATTTTCATAATTGATCAATATTGATAATACGAGTTAAATGGTTTAACGATTATGTGAAACGAAGCAGCAGCTTCAACCGGCTCTCATTAGACCAGCGAGAGCTGCTAAGTGCTGGTTAACAGCAATCAGCCATTGCCACGTTCATTGAGGCATTAGTGTTATTATACAATTACAAGCGAGACCGTCCACATCGGCGGCCTCGCTGATCGGCGAGCGCGTGGCGACGGGGGTTTCTACAGGAAACGCGGCGCCGTCGATTCTGAGAAACGTGAGCACTGATTATACCGGTGCAGTGAGACTGAGGCGGGTCTCTTTTGTTTGCTGTAATTACACGTACAGATATCACGGCTGATTTGACAATGATATACCGATGTTTGGAACGCGGCTGTTTAGCACCTTTAATGTGCGATCCTCCGCTGGGAGGAGCGGATCACACCGAGGCCTGTGCGGGAGGTTTGTTGCGTTGGTGTTGTGACCTGCAAATGCGGCGTTAACGTATCGCCGGGCGACAGCCGGCGGGTGTTTTTGCGCATGCATGAGCACAACAAGGCAAACGCTCTGCGGGTAACAACACGGAGGCTTTAATGAGGATGAAACACACGAAACCTGTGAATCTGAGCCGAAGCAAATACAAGCGCACCTATATGAAAACCAGCAGGGCTGCATTAGTGTCACACACACACACACACACACACACACACACACACACACACACACACACACACACACACACACACACACACACAACCATGCAAATCAGGTGGTTCATTAACATAATAAAAGGGCGTGGTGTCAATGGGACTAATGTATGCTGACTTCTCCTCTGGTCACCTTGTCACCTTGCTGACAGAAGAAGTCCAGGAAGGTTAGGGGTCCGTGTGTGTGTGTGTGCATATGAGAGAGAGAGAGAGAGAGAGAGAGAGGGGAATGCTGATTCTTTAAAAGAAAGGCCATGGTTCTTGGTTCTTTTACGGGAGAAAAAGACAAATAGGAGAAACGGAGCTGGTGCACTGATCTGCGGTCAGGTGTTGTGCTCTCCTTCTACTCCTCATGACGTTTACATCCCAGCTGGTGTTTGCGAGCATTTCTCGAGGGCAGATGTGTGTGTGTGTGTGTGTGTGTGTGTGTGTGTGTGTGTGTGTGTGTGTAAGTTATAGCGTGCTCGTGTGTGGGCATGAGTTTTGTCCTCACACTGTCCTAAAGGTGAAAGCTGCTCATGCAGTTTATGCAGTCGCAACTCTCAACCTGCGAGACACGCAGAAACACACACACACACACACACACACACACACACACACACACACGGTAGTGTTAGAGATGTCTATATAGTCATGCATTCATACGGACAGAAAAGGAAACCATGCGAACACCAACAGCCAATCCGTGAAGGCTAAATATTCACACAGACACACGTTAATGTGAAGAAGATTCCAGCCGCAGCGCTGACAAGCCCCCGAGAGTTTGGCTGCTTTCTGAGAAGCCTGTCAAACTGTCTTTACCTGTTTTCCTCTGCAGGCACAGGACGTGATAACATCACACACACACACACACACACACACACACACACACACACACACACACACACACACACACACACACACACACACAGAACAGGGGGATACATGCACGGCAGACAAGCACAGACAAAGAGACACATTCTTAGAAAGTCAACGATCATGTAAAACACGCTGAAGGCATGCGCGGTTCACCACTTGTTGGTAAAACAGCACACATTGATTTTCAGTTTGAGACGCACACAGCGGTCTGCTCATGTAAAAGAAAGCAGTCACAGGTATGAGGAACACAAACACAGGACGATCCCATGCGACTTAACTGCGTTCTCAGTTACGTTTCGGGGGCAAACGGATTGCAGTCGCAGTTTTAAACACACAACGCTGGGACTTGAAACAAAAAATGCAACAAAACCACTTGATTAGATTCAGTAAAAACCTTTTCTTAAAATAAGTCTGTTTGTTGCGTTATTCAACCCCAAGCAGAATTCTTCATCAGGAGGTCTTCCTCACTCTCCAAGTCCTCGTCCTCCCATGAACCGATAACAAAGCCACTGAAACCTGCAAAGCCTTACAAGAGCATATACGTCCATTTTACATGTTTATAACACAATTCAACCTTAAATATTAACATAAACCATGAATATGACTCAAGAGAGCTCCCCAAGTGATGAAAATATCAATTTGTATATCCCTAGCTTGATTCCACACATGATTGGCGCACATTTCTGGAAAGATTACGACCTACAGAATCCGCCAATTGCGTCAAAACTACTGTCAGACAAATCCTCAGCAAGATATCAACATCCTGGAATTTAGTTTTTTCTTCGGATTTTTTTCTTCTTTTTCTTTCCTTTGTTCTATCATCAACCAATAAAACAAGTAACACATATACTGCTATATGAACCTCTTAACTGGTCTCACACGTGTTTTCTGTATATTACACCTTTTGAAATGATTCAAGTAGCCCTTGTGGTTGATTGTGTATTTAGTACGGGTATGCACAACCATTTGGAATTTTTGAGAAAAATGTCTGGGGCTTAACTGGAGCTAAACTAGTTATCAAACTCAACGTTGACATGCGGTTTCAAAGGGGACGTGAACAGCGGTCTCCTGAGTGAAAGTCCTATAAAATTCAACTTCCCATCAACCCTGACCTTAACTTAACGTAATCTCAGAGAAAGTACGTTTCTTGGAAGGTAATTGATGATGCAGTGTTGTTGTACGGGGACGAAAGGTTTAGGAGATCAGGCTGAGAACACAAAGAGTTGTTCTTCTCTCACGCACATTCCCCAGCCCCTCCCCTTTACCTTAGTCCCCTTAGTCATCACAACTATAAGCCTCCACCCTAACCCTGACCCTTAAAACCAAGTCTGAAGCCTCAAACAGCCCTTTGAAGGAGTGAGAACCGGCCAATGTGTGCAGATTCCCCCAGAATGTCCTCACTCTGAAAGCCTAGCACACAGAAACACACAGAGACAGATGGTGACCTCAGGCTTCACAGGCAGCAGCTGCATTTCAAGCAGGTAATGCTGCCAATGGCCATCGCAGAAATTAGAGGGGAGAAAACACAACAACCACACACACACACACACACACACACACACACACACACACACACACACACACACACACACACACACACACACACACACACACACACGCGATCTTCAGCCTCCCCGTTTCTTTTCAGGATAAAGTTTCCTTCACAGAGATCACCCGCGGCACCACACCACGCCTCAGGTGCACCACGTAGTATATTATCATCACATGCGACACACACACACACACACACACACACACACACACACACACACACACACACACACACACACACACACACACACACACAATGTACTCAAACGCATCCATCTGTCATATTTACCCTCATGTCAAGCACAGCTCTGTTTCCCCGCCGGCAAAATGTTTGATTCATGAGCCGAGACGTTTCAGATCCTCTCCTGATTTCTTTATTTTTGTGTGTGCTTACTTGTGGCATTTTGACATCAATAAATCATTACGACACTAATATTTGTCTAATTACTGTGAAATACGTTCGCCAGTGAAAAGCTCAGCTGCTGCTCTCCACCAACACAGCTGCCATTTCTTCCTCTTCTTTGGAAGACGATCGCAGCTTCATTCCCCTTCCTATTGTTTACTGCTGTTTGTCCTTCACGTATCTCATCACAACACTCTTATCCATGCCATCCTGTGTTTCTTGCTCTTCAGCGCGACTATAGAGGTGTTGGGGCAGAGCTTTGTTTGTGACAGGAAAACAGCAGGCATCATGGGAAATCTAGTGTTCATTTTGTAGAACAGAGAAGTGTGTAGCACCTTTACCAGGGCATCTGATTTCTCCTGCGAGGTCAATAAAGACCGGGTGCTTTGCTCCACGTGTATTTCACTTGTGTGTGTGTGTTTATATATATATATATATATATATATATATATATATATATACAAACACACACACACTTATATTACACACGTATGTGATAGAAAACCTGTTTCACTCATCTGTCATCGGTATATGAAAACACTAAAGCTATCAAATTTGCTGACTTACCGTTTCAAAAAATAATCAGACTTTTTAAATCTTATTCACATTCCTACTGAGAATGTGACTAGAAGATCAATACCACTCTCATACCGTACGCTAAATATGAAGCTGCAGCCAGCAGCCTGTTAGCTTAGCTTAGCATAAAGACTCTTTTATGAGGATTAAACAAGCAGAGCACCCAGTGCTAATTATTGCGCTTTAGATTGAGTTACCGCTGGACAGAACCAGGCTAGCTGTTTCCCCCTGTTCCCAGTCTTTATGCTAAGCTAACCGGCTGCTGGCTGTAGCTTCATGTTTACCATACCAATGGTAGTGGAATCAATCTTCTTATGTTTACTCTTAGCTTATGTTTCCCAAAGTGCATTTATCTCACCCTGACGTCTGACGTGTTGCGGTTACTTTCTATTGTCGACCCAGCGGGTCTGAAACCATCATTTATCCACGTATTCCCTCAGGCACTCAAAGAGGAGCCGGTCGGTCACAGCGGTGCGTTAGTCAGAACTCCGGTAACACCTGGGACAGTCTGTCAGTCAACAGAAGCACATTTGGCACTTGATTTGCGATCTAACAACAAATCAAAACCGTCAGCCTCCGCTTGCATCCGACACGATCTGCAGCTCCCAGTCGGCAGAGCGGCTGTGATTTTGCTGAAGTTGAAGCTCGCCGCCGTGCCGCATTTACATTCAGCTCCAGCTCCCCGCGCGCCAGATGGCCGCTGTGTTATGTGTGCATCGTGTCAACTGTTGATTGCTACATTTGCATGAATTATTTGACTTCCCGTTCTGCCCGAAAAAAATAAATAAACTGTTTCTCCTCTTCCCAATGCACAATCTGCTGCGCTGTAATTCTTCTTGGCGGTCGAAACAAACAAACAAAGGCAGAAAAAACCCATCGGAAGCTGCTTTTATTTATTTTTATAGAGAAATCACGATAGATACTGATGCACAGGCAGAAGAAGCAAGCTGATGCTTTCTGCTTCAATCAAGGCCAAGGCCATCTGACGAAGAGCAGCACTTTGAGCAAGATGAGAACACTGTGTGTGTGAATGTGGAAAGATGTGTGTACCGACAAGGATTGGTACCATAAGTTGAGGCAGACAGAGGGACGAAGGATGAAGGGGGGAGGAGGAGGAGGAGGAGAGGTGCAGCAGGTGAAGGCATCCAACATCAAACGGAGAGGATCTCCGTCTCTCTTTGGTCCTGCTTACTGAACAGCCAACCGCCATTGAGATTCAGGGCTATGTTCAGTTTTAACTAGCGCCCAGGTGTGCGTGTGTGTGTGTGTGTAAAGTTGAAGAGCAGGGGGAAAAATGCATTTCTGAAGTTTTGTGTGCGCACACACACACACACACACACACACACACACACACACACACACACACACACACACACACACACTTAAGCTTTGGATTCACAGCAGGGTGGAGGAAGAGAAGCGATAGTTTCAGAAGAGAGGAGAGAAGATAAATAGGGAAGGAGAGGAGAAAGAAGTGTGAAGGAGTTAACGCTGATGACGGAGGGAGAGAGTAAAGGAGATAAAAGACGAGAGGAGGGGGAAAAGAGAAGGAGAGAGGAGGTGAAAGAGGAAAGGAAGGTGAGGGGAGCAGATGAACTGAAATAAGAACAGAGAAGAAGAGCGAGGGGGGATGAAATGAATATTAATTGCGGCTTTAGCGCTGCCAAGGTTAGGTCTTCCATTCTCCAACTCCAGCTGCCGAGCTAACGGCGTACGCAGCCCTCGTCCTGTAGCGTGGACCAACGGGAACATCTATACGAGGTGCCCTCGTGTAGAGATACGCAGCGGAGGAGCCTCTCTCTCTCTCTCTATGACAGATGTCCTCTCCTCCAGTACCCGACGTAGAATAACCACCAAAAAATATCCAGTATTATGCGAGATTAGCGACAGACAGACAGACAGATACACACGAGTGCCACACAACCGAACACATCATCAGGCAGATGGTATAGCCTTGTATCCTAAAACCACAATGCCACATGGGTAACAATTGGTTAGGTTTCGGCAGCAAAACTACCTCCCCAAGGGTTAGGAAAATCCTCATGGTTTGAGTTAAAATAATGAACTAATAATGTAACATAACATTGGTAACACCACAACTAGCATTAATGAATAGCAACTGCCCTGAGAGGTCATTCTTAAAAGCGTAACGTCAACGTCTCCTTTTGGTTTCACGTGGACCATGAACAGCTGTCAGCTGGGTGAACGTCCTGTGTTTGTTTGACCCATCCCTTTGAGGACTTCCATGCCTGTTACACCTCGATAGACTTCGTCACTTGCTCTGACTAAATGTGAAAAGGTCCAAATTCAACGTATCCGTGGTTTGCAGACACGTACAACAACCGTGCTGATCCTGCTCCATGTCTGCTGGATGTTTAAACAAATTGCAAGCAAATTGGCCCTTAATTAATTGGTATATTGCCAATATTGGGTCAACATGCTGCATCCAAGTGCAAGAAACTGCTGTAATTTAGGGCTGATCTATTTATCTTTGTTTTAGGAAGCCTGTTATATGGTTTAGAACAGAGGTGGGCAAACTACGGCCCGCGGGCCGGATACGGCCCGCCGAGTATTAATATACGGCCCGCCGAGTATTATAATTATTATAACATTAAAAAAATATATTAAAAAAAAGTTATTGAAAAAATATATTAAAAAAAAGTTTTTTATTTTAAATAATTATAAGTTATAGTAAAGACCGCTGTAGCGCTTCTCCGTTCCCAAGTTCAGTTTCCCGAAGCACGATGACCACAACAGACCAGCGTTGATGTTTCTTCATGCTTATTTATTGCACAGCGCTCTTTTAGGCTTTTCGTGTGTGCAGCGGCTGTCATTCAGACGCTGTTGTGGGACTACGGATAATATTATGAACCCAGACACCACGGAGTTTGATGTTCCGACGTATGTGGAGTTTACACAACAAGTATAAAGCAGAACTGGTGGTTATTTCCAAGGTGGATGGCAGAATCGGTATCCGTTTTACGGAGATAAGACCGGCGCAGTTCCTGGAGGAGTCGGTGAAATTCACCGAGCTGTGTGCGGCTACGGATAATGTTATGAACCCAAACACAAGGGTGTTTCATGTTCCGACATGTTTGGGACTTCCACAACAAGTATAAAGCAAAACTAGTGGTTATTTATTCCATAATCGATACCGGAAAAGACAGCTCTTTTTCACGGAGAGACCCGACGGCGATAAGCCACGCCCCCTTTGTCAAACACTCTCCATCCATCTGATACTGGCCCGGCCCGTCTGTCAAATTTTTTAATTCAATGTGGCCCCTGAGCCAAAAAGTTTGCCCACCCCTGGTTTAGAAGGACACCTGTCAATCAAAATGAGTGCTTTACATAATACTTCTCAGCACATATCATTGGTCACAGCGGTCCCGTCGGGCTAACTGGTGTGTTGCCTCACCACCAAAGTGCCAACCATCACCATTATGAACAGGCTTTTTGGCACACACAACTTCACAGATGGGACATCTGTGCTGCTTTTGTCTTTTGGTTCCAGTGGAGTTCCAGTTTCACATTATATCTCTACACTCTGCAGAGAGATGAGGGTGCAAATGAGGAACTGCTGCGGCAGATAGATAGTACTTTTCAGCGACACTGGCTTGCTTTCCTCGCTGTGTACCGTGCGCACATCAGCAGGGAGCTCGGTTAAATGAATGAGGCGGCATTGGATGCCCGGTCCGCAGCCAGATATGTGACCATGCATAAACGGAGACGGGAATGCGGGCCAGGAATTCCTGATTGAATTCACAGCTTTGAGATCGGATCTCCATGTGGCCAAACTTGAGTGTCGGGCCGTCCCTTTGTATTTCTTTGTCGAACTAATTAAATCTGTCTGTAATGATCTGCTCAAAGCGTGCGATGGGGGATTAGTTGGGCTTGTGGTGCATGCAGGGCCGGCTCTAGCCCTTTGGTTGCCCTAGGCGAGATTGAGTTTTGCGCCCCCCCCCCCCCCACAGACACACAATACTTTACATCACTGAAGAGACATATATTAACTTAACTGCTTTACTTTGCATTGCATTTTTTGACCCACTTATAATTCTACTATTCTACATTGCAGTTCAACAATAAATGGTGCATGGACAACAAACACCAGAATAGTTTCAGAACATTTTCTTTTTTATTATTTTAAATAATTTATTACACACTCAAAGTTAGGATTAAATTAACTCCATAAACTGTGCAAAACACTCTTTTTTTTCAAATATGTTTATTGAACAAACCTATACTTGACTTTCTTTTCCTCTTCTTCCTTCTTTCGTTTTCGTCCCTGTGCTCCAGATGGTTTAGACTGCTTCATTTTTGCAAATGTCAGGGGCCAGTCAAAGTGGTCGCGCAATAGATTTTACAGATCGCGCACATTTTTCAGACCGCACAAACGTTTTTTTTTTTTAGAGTGAGCCATCTTTGCAATAGAAGATCTTTGATATGACGTTCGAGTCTTGGCCAATCAGCGTCCCGTTTTCTCGACAAAAAATTCAGATTTTTGGCCGAGTTGTTGTCCTCTCCGTAATAGAACATCTTTGATGTGACGTGTCTTGGCCAATCAGCGTTAAGATGTTTACAGCACCCATTTCTCAATATGCGTGTCTCTCTGTACTTGATGAGAAAACTCACAGCTGAATCGTCCCTGCTCGCGGGAGCCAGCGCCCCCCCCCCCCCGTGGTCGCGAATTGCTCACAGTGCTGAAATGTGCGCTGTGAGGGCGCCCCCAACCCATTTGTCGCCCTAGGCAGTCGCCTAGTTCGCCTATAGCAATCGCCGGCCCTGGGTGCATGACCCATTGCCCTTAAGTAACCTTGCTTGCTGCTTTTCTCTTTCATACAGTAAAACGGATAATCATGACACCAGGGCATACGGGAAGCAAAATGTGAAGTACTAGTTATTGGCTGGTTATGGATAAAGGAAACATCACAAGAAAGGACATGTCGGAGTTGCCACAAGCGAGCAAAGTTCAGAAAAGTCCAGCAACACGTATCAATTTTGGCGAATAGATCCCGTGAAATGCTTCACACTGGCCCTTTAGTTTGGACCTGGACAATAATCTGCACTGCCAATAATATCAACTTTTTATTGATTTCTTTGAAATCATCTGTATTTCCTCCCTCTCCGCCATCTACTGTGACCCAATTTGTACTTTGATGTCCTGGAAGAAGGAGAAACTAAAAGAAGCGATACAAAGAGCTGACCCACGTCTGTGCTCTTCACCTCCATCTGGCTCTCTGAGCTCCCTCTCCTCCTTCATCCTCCTTCATCCTCCTCCTCCTCCCTTCTCCTCCTCCTCCTCCTCCTCCTCCTCCTCACTGTTGCTCTTTGGCGTTCTCGCCGTCTTTACCATCTGCCATGTATAATGTATGTACGCACGTGTGTTCGTGTCACTCCCTGTTATTATTTATTCAGGTTTTTGCATGTAATATACAACAGGAGTATACATCGGCTGTGTGTTTGCGCCTTCGGGCCCCTGTGCATGCATATAGGAGCACGAATAAAGGGCTGTTTGCCCTGATTCTGTCATTTCCTCCCCCCCATCACATGTACACATCAATTTAAATGCAAACAACACACAACATGGACCTCACTGGGAGAAAATGTTAATGGGTAGCCGCAGAGTAACACCCACTGTCCACACACACACACACACACACACACACACACACACACACACACACACACACACACACACACACACACACACATCTCACGAGGCTTTTATTGTAGTCGCCGCGTCAGTACCACAACAAGCACACACCTTTCCTCTCCGGCACGTACACACACACACACACCCCTCATGAGGGATGCAGATCCTCAGACTCAGGCGTTACTCTCTGCAGAGGCATCCTGATTACAGCAGCGGAGAGGGAGGGAGAGAGGGAGGGAGAGGGAGAGGGGGATTTGTAAAGCGCTCCATAACTTTTTGTTATTTCATAGGCAGCCTTGGGTGAATGGATTATTCATGGATGGGGAAAGAGGGAGCAGTGCAGGGAGGTATAGAGAGAGTGATGAAAAAGAAAGACAGAAAGAAAGGAAGGAAAGAAAGAAATACAAGAAGAAAGGAAGGTAAAAAAAGAAAGAAAGGAAGGCTATTAAGAAAGACAAAGAAAGAGGGAGGGAAGGGGAGAGAGAGAGAGAGAGAGAGAGAGAGAAAGAAAGCAGAGAGCAAATGACTGAGAAGCCATAATCATTACACCGCAGATGATTCTGCTGCTCCAGCTCTCAGTCCCACAAACACACACACTCATCTACACACCTGAATAAACATGATCTACTTTACATCGAATAAATCCATCAAACGCAGAAACATAAATACAGGTGCAACTGCATAAACATGACTCGGCAAAAATACACTGACGCCTCGAAAACACCTGAGCACACACACACCTACAAACATTTACCTGGATTAGCACCCATCTGTATCACTCATCTGAATAGCTGGGTGAAGAGTGTGTGGTGCTCTGTGACAACGGCGATAAGCGGACGCACACAAACGCAGTCGCTAGCCTTCATTCACACACGGCTTGTAGAGACACACACACACACACACACCCCCGCTCATTCGAGAACATTTCAGAACTAAGACAATTTACTTAGGTCTAGAGCTTTTATTGTGAAAGGTAAGGATGGACGGAGTAGGATCTGGTTTGTGCTGTCTTTGTCAAGATGGACAGGACCAATAAAGAGCCTCTGTAGTGTTGTATTGTTTTGAATATATCCTTTATTCCCATTTAAGAAAATAAATGATGGTACAAATTATGCGCTTTTTCACCGCATAATTTGTGTTTTGTGTGAAATGTTTTACTTACATATTAATTGGCCTTTACCTGAACCATAAATGCTACTTGCCTAATCCTAACCTAACCCATTTAAACCTAATCCTAACCTAACCCAGTAAACATAATCCTAACCTAACCTCAACCTAACCTTTAACCAAGTTTTCACCCTAAAATTAAATGATTCAGTCCATAAACCAATGTGTGATGTCACAAGGACTACTTCCACTTCTTATAGGCAGTCTGTGGCCAAAACACGCACACACGCACACACACACACACACACACACACACACCCCCCAGACTGATTGCAGTAATGAAACAAAGGGCAGCAACAGTAATAACATCAGTGTCGCTATTGAGTGCGGGGCCTGGGCAGAATGCCAATGACTTGAAGGCACGGAGGCTGGAGTGAGACGAGACAGAAACACACACCGATTTATTAAAATACGTCCATGAGAACACGCACGGAAACGCATAAATACATCCATGAACGGGGCCACACAAAGCCCCAGACGGAAAGGAAGCAAAACGGAGAGAGGCATAACAGAACTTACGCTCACATTCACACATGTGCTCGCTCTCTCACACACACACACACACACACACACACACACACACACACACACACACACACACACACACACACAAACAAAGGTCAGTGGTGTAATTCTCTGCTGACAGAGTCAGTGCGACTGGTCTGATCGCTGTAGACAGAGGCGAGCTGACCACTTGTAATTTGTGGTGACCTTTATAACCCGATGAAGAGCCCGTAGGCTGGCATCTGCTCGCACTTGAACATACGAATTCTGAACAACCTATTAGCTTGTGGCAATACAAAAATAAAATATTTAGCAGAGCTCCCTGGAATGAACCACATGAAGAGGCCGTCTGAGTCAAACTCTGGTCCATTTTCCTGCAGTAGATCGATGCTGCCGGGCTCAGAGGTTTTATTTACACTAGGGTCGACCGTGATTGAAACACGCGTTTACTCACGGTGCTGCAAGGCATTGTGGGTAAAACATCCTCCCCTCCACAGCTCTCTGGGTGACTGTTTAGATCTATTTCAGGATGTAGATCCGTCGCCGGTATGAAAAGACATTCCTGAGCTGGGAAACAACAAGAGACGTCGCATCTTGTTTTGTTTCTTTTCCAGACTGCGTGCTCCCGTTCTTCCCCACATGGCGTTACGACGCCTTCATCTCCTGCCTGAACTCCAGCGAGCAAAAACATGCCACGATAACTGTGATCAAAGGTCTGACGGGAGGTATCACACGTTGAGCCTCGAGTCCTTTTGGGTTGAGTCCAGGTCAAGTAACAATTCAGCCCATCAGAAGCAAACATTTTAATATTTGGTTTTGTACACAAAGGTGTAGACAACATGCAATCGGAGGTGAAAAAGAAAAGTGTCCAATGTGTTAACTGTGCTGCAAAGCTAATACAAGATTTACTAATCCTTTCAATTCTGTTCCACTTCCACAGCTTACCGATTGCTTTTTGTTTGTTCGCGGATTGAATCCAATTTAAGTTGTTTAATTGAATTTCCATTTAGATTTTTAGTCTTTATTTTTCCTATTTGGCCTTATTTTTATTCTCTCTCTTGTTGAGATGCCTTCATAAACCAAAATGGTTTTCAATTTCACTGCCACACTCCATCTTCTGTTTCATTATCTCCGCCAGGCGTAAGCCAGGGAGGAGATTTTGAGTGCAAATCCGATACTTTCCGAAACAAAATGTAACAAATACACACATATATATTTATATATATGTACTGAATTGTTATTCTTTTAAACAATAGTATCCGATATCAGATCGGCATAGTGCCTATTGAAGCCCGATCCAGCTGTTTGAGTCAACTCAACACATAAGAAGCTCACCGTGTCTGACTTCAAGCTGCAAAAGTGAAAACCATCTGTGGGGTTATCACAAACCGCTCTCTTGACGGAGCCAGAGAGCAGCACACTCTGCCCCGCCTAGGTTGCAAGATATATCTATCCGGTGTCTTTTTATTGGCCATGAACCTCGCGTTCACGCTCGTATTGTCGTGAAAACTGAAAGCATTGCGGGTCTCGGTTTACGGCCGTGAGATGGAGCAGAGAGCTGCGTGTCTCACAATGAGAGAGTATCTGTTGCATGAGACGTGCCCGTGAAAAACATGTCTGATACGCTTGCAGTCTAGACGGGTCGGGGTAATCAAACATTACAGCGGTGGTCGATACAGACTCTACTGAGTGCACCCTCCGAGTTTTGATTTGTTGCTATGGATCACCCACTGGTGAGGTTGTCGGCCACTTCCTGTCCACACGGACGTGACATTAGACGGAGGCTTCTGTGATGTAATATTATGCACTTGCCACTGAACTGACCGTCAACCCCTTCACAGTCCGGTTGGAAGCGGACCCACCTCACCGGGTGAGACTGTGGATCTTTCAGCAGGCTCACGTGGATGAGAACACACAAGCGATCTGCGAGGGAGTGACATCAGAGCTGGCACTCCTCCAGCTCAGCTCAGCGCACGGCCGAGAGACAAATATTACTGCCGAGGGTTCATTAGAAAAGTAATACGTGTCTGATTGAGTTAGTGCCGGTTGGTCGATTAACATGCAAATTGAGCATCTCCTCTCGCGGAAACATGCGATCGAGCCGAGGGGTCGTAGGTCGAGTGCTTTCCACGGCGTCTGTGTGAATGTTTCATGCGAGGGCCCGGTTCAGACGTGGCCCCCAAGCTTAAGTATAATTGGCATTAATTCTTCATGTGGCTTTTTTTTATGAACCACTAAAGCCACAGCACTGTGTCTATTTTTGAAAAACGCTGCTGCCAATAGTTCAATATTTGAAAAACACAGACTTTTGTATCCTCAAGGTTATCGCCACTCAGTAAGCAGAGTTTTTTTTACAATGACTCCGACCCTGGAAAGCGACCGACGGGATTTCTATTCATGCCATCAATCACTTTTTAAATGAGGTCGGCTCCTGAATGAAGCATGACTCACAGCTTTTGAAAGACATAACCCGGAGAGAGTTTCTCACTCATGCCACCAATAACAGTCTAATAACAGGAGACAAATTCTTAAATGGAGATCTCTCATTTAGAGTAGAGAAGCTCTGGAGAAAAGTCCTCGCTTCAAAAGGTCAGAGTGAGTCTTTCTTCTGTGGAGTGGAAAGCACACGGGCAAACGATAACAACGCAGACAGAAACCAATCCTGTCAACAACAGAATGTGTTTTAATGTTACAACTTGGTTTCAGCAAATATGTTTTGAAGGAAGAGAAATTGATGCATAAATTATGTTTTCTCAATGTTTTCTTTCTTACCCTTTTTGTACACAGAAGTATCTAATGGTGTCGTTACTGTAGGCTCAGACATGAAACACATTTGGTTATGATTTTGATGAAAGCTGCGCTAATCAGAGAGATTTCATATTAAAGTTTTACTATGAGAAACTTTTAACTGGTTCTGAAACCGTCTCAGTTTAACTGTACTTATATGAGCGGCATAAGCAAACCAGACCGTCAGCAAGAAGATTGTTTATTTCTTGATACTTATTCTAAATATCAGGGAAGGGAGGCACGGGAGAACCAGGACCAGTACCAGGACCAGGACCAGAACCAGGACCAGGACCAGCAGGGCAGACTATCAGACCCCGCTGCAGTAGAATAACAGGCTTTTCTTAAGATGTTCTGGTGCTTAGAAATATTACTGCTTTTGTCCACAGGGACTACTAAAATCTAAATAAAATAAAAGTTTCTAGTAGTAGCTTTAACATTGGATAAAAGGAAGTACAATGTGAGTCGTTGTAACAGAATAATCACCCTCCTCTTTAGTGCCCCACGTCTCTCCGAAGCACTTTAGCTTCTAATGACTCATTGTTTCTGTTAGTTTTGGCAAATGAAGCTATAGCGTAAGTTCAGACAGGAAGACAACCCCCTCGCACCAGGCGGGCCCTCACTCATACCGTCCCTCACCAGCAGCACGCACGTCATACCGGATGTCCCTGTCAGGAGCGTCAGAAGTGTCAGACTCTACCAGCTGTTCAGCAGCCGGGTGCGCCCAGCCAATAGCACAGAGTCACGCCCTCCTCGCTATCCTATCAGCTCGCTGCTATCTCCTTTAAATGTTCTCCTTCTCCGCCTCTAGCGTCCTGCTGCCGTCTCATGCGACCCGCCGCCTCCCCAGCACCATCCACCTTCTCAGATTCAGCACCCCATCGGCATCTCCAGCAACTCCAGCAGGACCTCACCCACCACCACCAGTGTCTGGACTCCCCGGGGGGGGATCTACAGATTGCTGCCGCTCAGGGCAAACACAGTGCGATCTCAATCTCCTCGCGGAGTTCATGTGCCAAATAAATTCTGTGTAACCATGGACTCATTATCGGCATAATAAACATTAACTACTAATCACCCACTGTCTCTCCTGATTGAACTCGGTTTTCCTCGGCCTCATAACCAGCAGTTCATTCATCTGAAGCTCTGATATACCAACTGTACCCTCGCTGCCCCAGCACCAAACAGCCCTCACACAGAGTTAGCAAACCGCTTGTGAACAAAGTCTTCGACTAAAAAGTCAGATAAGTTCCTCAAGAAGTGGTGGAGCCCAAACCAGAGCAACTATAAAAAGGCCAGTAACAAGACTTCAAAGGAATCCTAATGTTGCCCTTATATCTGCTGGAGGTGTAAATAAGTAACCCTTTACAAACACGCTAGCTTTAACAACTCGCTGTTACGTCAATGTTGAGTTTCACCGCCCCAATATTTAACCAAGCCCATGACCCTTCCCTGTTCTGCGTGGACTAAACACAGCCATAACAATGTGAATCATGTTCTGAACATCTCAGACTCGTAACACTTCAGTGAAAATGTGTGGATTGTTACATTGTGTGAAAATTATCAAGAGGAAACATTCAAAACAAAACATTGCTAAATATTTTTCTTGGGAGATCTATTGTATTTGTAGAAAATACAGTGGCTGAAGAATACCTGGATATAATGGGGTTTCTATACGTGACGATAGTGAAAAACAAGTGCCAGACCTGTGATGTGGTCTGGATTATTGGATTGTTGGATTTGAAATGAACAACAAACTGCACGATAACCATACGCCTCTTCTTTAGTAGCCAGGAGCAGATATCGGCGGGAAAACTAATGGAAAAAAACCCGCAGATACATTCAATATGCTTCCTCATTATTGATTTGAAAAAGAAGAAAGAAAAATCATAACACGGGCAGCATCTATTTGGTGATGCAAATTAGTTTTATATGAACTGAGTTATCAGGAGACTGGTTGGCAGAAACACACACCACTCAAGCGCAGAAAAAGACAACATAGAGTCTTTGGGCTCAGACGTCTTCATGCACATGCACACACACACACACACACACACACACACACACACACACACACACACACACACACACACACACACACACACACACACTGTACCGCTGTGAGTCGGTACTCCTCATTGTGTGTGTTTGTGTGTCTCCAATCTACACACAGAGGTGATTTCCCCACAGTCCGCTCCTGATTGGATTTAGTTTAATTCAAATAAACTGAGGCCTTGATTTAAATGGAAAAGCACTATAGCCTATTATGCGGCGCGGTGGAGGACTGTCTCACTATATCAACTCTGAATTGCATTAAGGCTCTCGCTCAGCCTCCCTCTCTCAAGGTGACGGCTCTGACAGCTCAGTAACAAGAGAGGGTCACATTTCCTTTGACCAAATCCAGCGTGCAACTTAAACACACACACACACACACACACACACACACACACACAATTAAATAAGCGTCAGAGCTGTGATAGGCTATGATAACTTGGGTGACACTGTACACTATTGAGGTTGGGATGGTGACAGTGTAATAAAAGAGTTTTATTGGACGCTGTATGTGTTGTGTGTGTTATGTGTGTGTGCGTGTGTGTGTGTGTGTGTGTGTGTGCGCGCTTGTGTGTGAAATACAGATCCTACAGGTGGGTAATTGTCCCGACGAGACATAAAGTCCCATTAGCCCCTCTGTCAAAAAGAAAAGTAGCTCAGTCCACGCTGGTATAGATCCGTGTGTGTGTGTGTGTGTGTGTGTGTGTGTGTGTGTGTGTGTGTGTGCGTGCGTGTGCGTGTAAGACAGAGAGAGAGAAACGAAGGAGGAGGGAATACTGAAGTGTGTGAGTTGGAGATGAAACACAGAGTAGAGTAGAAGGCTCCAAAGCGAGGGAGCAGAGAGAGAGAAGGTGTAAGAGATTAACCAGGCCTTTCACACACACACACACACACACACAGTGGGGTTTTCATCATAACACTGACTTATTTCCTTGAGACTAAATAACCATAACCGTTACCAGCCTTACCCTAGCCATTAAACCAAAGTCTTCATCCTAAAATGTAATGTGCATTTTGTCCCTGTATGGAAGGAAAGTCCCCACAATGTGACTGTGTAAACACACACACACACACACACACACATTCGGCATATTCTGTTGATATAAACATGGGCACAGGCATCCACGCAGTGATATGAGATTGTTTTTCTAATGGAAATGGACTGTATGCTATGCTATGCTATGCTATGCGCACACACACACACACACACACACACACACACACACACACACACACAATCATCTTATAGGCTATTCCCTAATGGAACCACGTCTCTCCAACATATCCCTCTCTTTTTCTCTAACACACACACACACACACACACACACACACACACACACACACACACACACACACACACAGCCTATTTCTCTTCTCTCTAATGGAGCCGGACCCCTGAGAATGACAACCAGGCCGCTACGCATCAGTGGCCATTACCCACAAGGCAGTGCGTCAGGGCCGAGGGGCCGCCCAGCCGCCCACTCTCTTCGCCTTTCACCCCACATCCGTCAAAAACAGGTACACGCTGCTCCCTGTGTCTCTTCACTATCTCACTCCATATATACTTAGTCTCTCTGCTTGTCTCTTTCTGCAGAGAAGGAAGTCAATTTTTTTTTTTTTTTTTTTACAAGACCTTGTTAAAGCCACCCAACCAGGTAAGAAAGTACATTTCCTTCCTGAGGACATTTCTTCCCTCTCAGTCGGATTTGAAAGGAATTTGTTCCTCTCTCTGGGGATTTTTTGTTGACCTATGAATTAATCGGCTCGCGTATTGACTGGTAAACAGTCCATTTGTGGTCTGTCACTGACATTTGTTTTATTCTAAATCGCCATTTACCATCTCATAAACAGAGAGATGTTCCTCCGCTCCAGGCCGTGGACACAGTTTGTTTTCTTATTTTCTTTCCACAGCCGGAACGCACAGTCACGGGTTATCAGGAGTCATCTACGGTGGCCCGCAGGGGACAGCGGCTGCATTCAGGAGGAAAGGGCAGAATGTGAAAAAGGGATTCACCTGCATTTCTGTCCCCATTTTAGAGCGTGAAATGCAGTGTGTCATGTTCGGCCTCAGGCCCGGTTAACCTTTGACCCTGAGTGAATCCAATATGGCAATTTAAATGGCAAAATAATAATATGAAGTAAATGCTTTAAAGCAGCTCGTTATCATCTGAACGCAGCTGATGAGGGTCTTGCAACTTGAGAATGGGCAGCCGAAGAAAACAAACAGGAAATGAGTTGTTAAGGGACATGAGCGAATACAATGGAAATGGAAAAGACACAAAGTATCCACGATCTTTGCCGAAACCGAACAAAGTTGAAGACAAAAGCTTATTTTAGAAAGACTGTAGGAATGTAATGAACAGAAATTGACATGTGTTGCTGAATATACAACAGGTCCTCCAAACTGAAGCACAAGATATGGCCTTCATAACCTGCGTTACCATTTATCTGATAAGGGTGGTCCGAGCAAAACTATTCAGAATATCTATTCAGAATAGTTTGATGGGTAAAAGGCCGGTCAGAAGAGCTGATCAGAATGAAACGGCTTCACCAGACTTCTGAGTTGTGTCTCCAAAGACCCTTCGCTGTTCTGTATAAAATGTATGAACACAGAATTGGGGTGCGTTGTGGGTTCGCCACTAAGTCATGTGATCAGAGACTGTTATCGGCCGATACTGCTTCCAGCGACTCGGCCCCACAAATACACCCTCATGATCGTATACAGCGGCCCTGGCTCAACGCAATGTGACATAAGGCAGCAAGACACCGCGTTGGCCAATCAAGTCCATGCAGGTAGATGTGATGTACAAATGTATTTCTGTGATCCTTGTGTTGCAAGCAAAGACACAGCGATTGTGATCATTTCCAGAGGAGCAAAGCCCCGTCTCAAAATATTATAAAACAGGAGGTTTTGGCGACTGATAAAACAAAACTCCAAACTCATGACTATCTTGTAAAAACTTCCGGCCTCTTGGTTGTTGTTGTAGAATCTCACACTGCCTTTATGCTTCTGACAGCCACAAGCTGTTCTCAGGTAACAGAAGTCAGTTCTGGCAAATGAACAATGCTGTTGTTTTTGTGGCGACGACAGTATCGAATAGAGCATTTATATTGTTGACCCTTTCTGAATTAGCCGGAGAGGTAAACCTTTGTTTATCTGCTTCAATCCATGGTAGCTTTTGACATCGAGCAATTTGTTTAACAGCTTCCTCCTCTTCCACCCTTCTCTTCATAGCACTTCTGTCTCTCCTTTTACCGTTCTTCTGTTTTGGTCTTAAATGCCTCTCAGCCCTCCCCCCCACGTATGTACCCCTCTTCCTCCTCCCTCCCTCCTCCTTTCACTCGCCTCTCCCTGCTGTCTCTCCTCGTCATTTCCACTCGTCAGGATTAAGGGAGCAGACAAATGGATGGACAGATGAATACCCAGATCTGCAGAGGGGCAAAGAGAATGATGGAGCGATGAAATAAAGGAGTGACAGTGCGTGACAGCGCTCAGCTGAGGAGAGAGAGGGGAAGAAAGGATACAGAAATGAAGAAAGAGAAGCCCGGGGGAGGATGGATTTTAGGGCCATATGTATTGTTCCATATTTAGTAGTAACTGGTGATAATCCATGACAAAATGATGTAAATAAATGTAATATTGCTTTCTGTTACCAATTGATAAAACACAATAGTGATCCATCATTTTGTCACGAAAGCTCTCATATTTGCTGCATTAAACACCCACTAAGCGTACGCCTTACACGGGCTGTCAAAAGGAAGCGATGCACATTATGTTGTCTGGAACCAGGAGAACAACTGAAGATCCGGACAATCTATCTTTCCTTAAGCGCCGACCCCAGATTTATGGTTGCTTCACCTTTCCTCTTATCAAGCTTTCCGCTGTCGCACAGCACACACAGTATAGGCCTCTTATCAGACTAATACAAATGATAGGCCTTCACTGCCCTGTTCCTGATCTTTCCCTGACCTTAAATGCTTTTATTTGCCTCAACACAACCTTTACAACGTTAATTGTGGTTTAGTTGCAGGATATTGTCAATAAAACAAGTTAAGTGCAGCACGTCGACAGTGAATATTCACTATTATGAAAATATTTTCCTCTACTAAAACAACGAGTTTATGTTGTAATATCTAACATCATAATGTTAACTGTGTCACTGTGATATACAGTGTCTTACATGTTTCCTTCCTCTCAGTATGAGACTCTGTCAAGGAAAAGCCTGGAAATTGAGCGAATACAAAGCAATCACAAACATCACAGAAAATAGGATTGCTATAAAACTGCTGTAAAATTATCAAGGTAGACCAGAAGTTCTCCTATTTATTCTTAGTCTCATTCATAATGCTCCAGAATGTACGCGTGGATGTGTATTTAAAACTACCCCGCGCCATCATCAGTAATCCCTTATGGTATGGTAATCCCATAATTACTGGATTTATGTACAGAGGTAGCTTCAAAAGCACAGCCTTGTAGATAACTATGACTCAGAGCATTTCCTTTCCCCACAAGAATGAGAAATGTGTTGGAGTCTCATGAGAGGTGGGCCACATATGTGGCACGACACAATAGAATTCTTGGAGAAACAAGCGCATTCGTAATTTATCATGTAAGGCATTCTGAAATGTAACAACACCCAGGAGGATGCTATTCACCGGGATTACAGCTAGAAGACTGGCACCCAAATGCTTTTAATCACAGCAAAGAAACATCCTTCAGGGGATTATGTAACCATTTGTGTATTATGTGGAAGACTCTCCCTAAAGAATGGTGCAGAACAAAAGACAGGAAGAAACAAGAAGGTAGCCGTGACCTTGTTTGGCTCAGTACTCCTAATGAACAGTTATATTATGTATGAGATGAAGCAAGGACTAAGAGGTGAAAGGAAAGCACTGACTTCCACCTTTGATTAGAAGCATTTGCTGAACAGTGGAGCATGTTTTTACTTACAGTAAACCCTATTGTAGTGGACAGAGCGTAATTGGCCGAGCCAACACAAACTTAAAGATCCCCTCCAGACATGTTGGGTGTTCCTCAATCCTTCAACGGCTTAATTTCAAGGACGCTAAGGCATTGCATCCTGCCCCAAGGACTCTGTATTCCAAGGTCAAGGATCCTCTGAATTCTACAGAGGACCGAGTCCTTCGTTCAGAGAATTCTCAAGGACGCTTGTGTGGATCCTCCACGCTCATAAAAACACCCACAATCCCATGCGCACGATGCGCTTTCTGTCCTCCAATTTGGAAACAAGGAAATTATGCTTTCAGTTAATAACTTTCAGTTATTTCACCTCAACAATCTGCTTCTGAACTAATTGGAGGTGTGAAATGGACAATCCATCTTCACTCATATCTACAGGGCTTATTTTGATCTGACGTTCGTCGCTCAGCGAAAGTCTCCTTCGGCTCGCTAACCCAGGAGCGCTAGCACGAGCAACACGAGGCCAGCAACGGCAGAGAGAGACAGCATCATGTTTCCACATCTCATTCGATGAATCGAGGGTTCATTTTTAACCAAACCAGAGTTGGTGATTGTTCGAACAGTGAAGACTGACCAAGATGGGCGAGCTGGCATTTGTTTTGTTTCTGTCGAGTTTGAAATGGGTTTTATAATTAAGTTTTTTTTAAATAAAGTCTGGTAGTCTCGAGGAGAGCACCGTAAAAGTCGGGTTACAAGCCGTTCCTACCTCCGGTCAGTGTCCCCGCTGTAGCAAGCTAGCAGCAGCGCTAGCTAGCGCTGCTGCTAGCTCCCCGCTGCTGCTGCTACTGCCGGTGTCCGCTCTGCCCAAGTCGGGTGTCGAACCGGGGCTGGTCCCGCTACCTTCGGTGGTTGTCGGGGAGCTAGCGGAGCGCTAGCCGATGTTAGTGGGGAACTAGCGGGGCGCTAGCTGGCTACAGCGGGGAGCTAAAGGGGACACTGATCGAAGGTAGTAGCGGCTTGTAACCCAACTTTTACGGCGTATTAATTGTATGTTCAAATCCCTGATGATTTTAACAGTGGAAATGTAACACTCATTTTTGGAAAAAAAATAATGATTACCACCTCCAAGTGGCACACTCCGTTCCAATGTGTGCTTTCCAAATGTAGGACCCCATTAGGAAGAACCCGATAAGGAAGGACCCACATTTAGCAATAGGGGGTGAGGTCAGGTGAAGACTAGACCACTCACAACGTCTCACAGTCTGACTTTAAACTCCCGAGTTGCTATCGGACTGATTTAAGAATTATACACAAAAGGCTAAGTTGCCTAAATAAAAATTCTGCGCTTTCAGCCCAATCATTGTTACAATTTAAATGAGCTTGAGTATGAAAGCCCAAATGAAAGAAAAGGAAATATATCAATACCCATACACAGTTCTGACAGACTGAACTGTGTGGTAATGCTAAATAGTTTTCACGTGTCAGAAAGTTAGTCCGGAGTAAAAAAAAAGCAACACAAAAACACAGTGATTTAATGTTCATTAAAATTCATGAGGAGGTGACAAAGTTTTAAACGGCACAACTGTTTCATGTAATATATGGATACAGCTGGTGGTGACTCTACATCACACAGCTCACTTCTACTGCACTACATCTTCTAGTCTGATAATTACTTCAAGACAGTCACTTTTACTGCCTTTGTACTCTGTGGATTGATGTTAAACTGAAACTCGTAATGTTTATCATAAATCATGGATCACACCATGAGTGTTACATAGGAATGTGTTGTTTTCATTTTCACACTGCTGGGATTATGGTTTCATAGCGTCTGAAAGTCTGTGTCATTGTCTCAATGGCTCGAGACCGGCAGTGTTTGAACTGTGTTATTGGGAAATCTTTGCCTTGAGGCGACTCTTCTTACAGTCCAAAAACTCTAAACTCTAAATTCTAGCAAAAATAGCAAAACCGACAATGCCACAGTATTGTCCATGTACCTACATCCTGGTATGTCCTCTTCCTCTGTGCCTCTGTTGTCTGTAAAAACACATCTGAGCTGCTGTGTTGCACTGGGCGACATGTTCCTTCTCTATCATGAACACTAACACGGTAGTTTGTCATGGGTTCATGACATATACACATCCTGGTGAATTAAAATCTCACTAGCACACCAAATGTGGATTAATCCGCAGCTGAAAATAGTCCCCAACAAATGTACTGCTTACTGTTTGAGTACCGATTGTTAAAAAACGTCAGTGACCAGCCGTTTTAGGGTAATACTGAGCCCAAAATGTATATGTACCGTAAACGTCGGGTTACAGCAAGCTAGCAGCAGCGCTATCTAGCGGTGCTGCTACCGGCCGCTGCTGCTGCTGCTGCCGGCCGCTGCTGCTGCTGCTGCCCGCGTCCCCTCTGCCCAAGTCGGGTGTCGAGCCTGGTCCCGCTACCTTCAGTGGTTTTCGGGGAGCTAGCGGAAGTTAGCGGGGAAGTAACGGAGCGCTAGCAGGAGCCCCAGCTGGCTACAGCGGGGAGCTAATGGGGACACTGGCCGAAGATAGTAGCGGCTCGTAACCCGACGTTTACGGTACATTTTTGACTTTCAAAGATTTCTCCACTCGGAGCCAATGGGCTCGGGTCTGAATGCCACGGACAGAGTACAGAAGGTCCCGAGAGTCAAAAGTAACACATTGATTTTTTTCATGGGGTTTGTTGACACTGAGGAAAAAAATAGAATAACCTTAATAATCATGTAAGACTTCAGTGTTTTCACAATGGCGGAGGCTGTGGAGCACAGAGTGAAAATAACAGGTTCATCCTGCTCAATAAAGCGGGAAAAACTATTTACTGGAGAAGAAATGAAGGAGCTACGGACGAAGAGGAGGCAAAGAAATAAGGTGGAAGAGGAGAACAGGTGTGCAGTAAAGGTCACAGAGGTAGTCACACATTTACAGCAGAAGGACCAAACTGCAAACAAGCAATCATAAAAACTAGGGTGACCAGATTTGAGTTTGTGAAAAAGAGGACACTTCGTCGCGGGGGGGGGGGGGGGGGGGGGGGGGATAGTAGGGGGGGGTAGTAGTGTATAGCATGCCGCATATGAATATATGTGAATGCATACAAATGTCACAAATTAAATGAGGTGGCAAGGTGCTCAGTGTTGCCAGATTAGAAATGGCGAAGTATCGTACCAAAGGCTCAAAATGGTCGTATTTGGAGGATAATTATCGTGCATCTGGCAACACTGAGATCGGTCGACCAATGACAGTTCTCTCTACAGTCAGAGCTTGCGCAAGAAGGTGGAACGTGAGGGAGATACCATTTCCAAAACTTGTAAGGCCGTAATAACTATTTTGTGAAAAACCCAGAGAAACACAAATATCCAACGAGGCAAAATCCCGGATGTTTTTGGAATCCCTGCCGGACGCATTTTTTAGGTCTCGAAAAGAGGACATGTCCGGGAAAAAGAGGACGTCTGGTCACCCTATGAACAAAAGAACATAACAATTTTAATTTTTCAGGTTCTTTTCTGCATAAATCAATGCTTTTAGACACAATTCACTCGTGTAAAGACTTAATTGTGATCACACCAGAACATCACTCTGTATTAATGCCAGAAATAACACGCGCATGGCACGAGCCTGGAAAACAGTTCCGGTAAAGGTGAGAGAATGACAGCAGAGTGTGATGGGAAGGAATCAAATACAACAGAAGTAAAAAAAAAAGATAAGCTGCCATTACAGAACATTGCTGTCTGCGTGAGGAGATGGATGGATAGCGGTGGAAGGAAACTGATGGATGGCGGTGTGGACGGATGGACAGACAGGAAATGAAACTTATAACCTGGGTGAAGACGTCTCCCGGATCTGACAAGAGCATGAAATATAATCCTGACTGCCAGGTGGAGACGGATGAACGGAGACGGAGGAGGAGGGGGAAACAGCAGGTAATATAAAGGGAAGACACGACGGCGTCCTTGAAGGCGAGATCTCTTTTAAATGAAAGAGTGTGTGATGGTGGCGGGCGGATCAAGAGGGAGGAAGCAGCGCAGGTGTGTTGAGTGTTTGCGGTGCGAGTACGGCCAGGTTAACACCGACAGATGGAGACTGATGAAAGGAAGATGATGTGGAGCGCTGAGCAGGGAGCGATGAGACAGATGTGACAGGAGGGAAGGAGAGGAGGAGGAAAACATTTTCTTTGTTTGCCTTTTCCTCCCGTCTGTCATCCTCCTCTTTGCCTCCGGCATCTCTTCCCCCTTCCTTCTCTCTAATAAGAGCTGATGAAGGGGCTGAGCAAACAAAGCAGAAGCCCTTTGGTTGCTTGAAAGCACTTTTTAAAAACCACACGTCAAAGACGGCCGATCGATTTCTGAGCCGACACGTGCACACACACACACACACACACACACACACACACACACACACACACAGCTCAGTGAACAAGAAGAAACATATATTTTTTAAACTCACTTCCAATATAGCTGCAAACACAAGTACACAAGTACACAAGTACACACACACACACACACACACACACACACACACACACACACACACACACTTTAATTAACTATTGACAGATGCAATATTTGCTGTGTATAGGAAACAGATAATAACTTTCTACCACACCCAACTACAGATGAGTACATGCAGCCAGTCACAAGACATTTATATTGAAGATATCTTCAAAATGTTCATTGTGAAAATATTGATTCACTTAAGTCTTCTCATTTTCAGTGAACAGTTTACATGCTCAGATTGGCGGCAGACGACAGATTGCACAAAAAGTAGTGCTCTGCAGATCTGGACCTTATCTCCCTGTGTGTTTGTGTCTCCGTGACTAATGGGGACAAGTAGTGATACGATTGGTCCAGTGTTGAGGAAGGATGCTGCGGATGCTCCACGATGTAGTCGCTCTGGGCAACTCAATGCGAGTCCACTAAAAGCGCTCGTTTCTGCCACTGACAGGCAGGAGATTGAATTGTTTAAGTGGACGTACATTGACGGGGAGGAGCTGCCCGCAGCGTTTAGCAGTTCTCCCTCAACACTGAGCCCAAAAGGTCATTGTTGTCCCCATTAGTCAATTAGACAGCCAAACATAAGAACAATAGTCCAGGTTGAAAAATACCAAAGTTGAAGTTTTTCTTCTCCTGAATTAAGGGTCTAAGGACAGAGGGTGTCGTATTGTTGATCAGACTGTGAAGCCCTCAATAAATTAGATTTGCTTGCCGTATTATTGTAAAAAGTAACCGCTGACAAGACAGGACAGGCTCTTTAGGGAACCAAGAATCATCTCAAAAGAACAGATATGCTTTCATTTATACAAATGTATAAATCACCACCGACTGCAAAAGAAGCCTGTGAGAGAAGCGGGAAGAGGAACCCCCCCATCCCCAGACTATTTACTTTCCTCTGCTGTGCTTGGTGAAGCGTAATCTCCACAGGCAGCCGTTCAAATCCCATAAATCTCTTACTTCTAAGTTCACAAGTAAACATTTATTTTATTTTTTATATCTACAGTATATTTATCAATCCAGGCCCTGAGATATCTTACTCTCTCTCTGGTTTGATTACGGCCATACAGGAGACAACTTTGGCGAATAAAAACAAATCTAATGGGTCTGCTGGACAGATCAATATATTATATATATATTGATCTGTCAATATATATGTTATATATTCATGTATTCAGCCTGGTGAAGACACCGTGGCCCACTATGGCTGCACTGAAAAGCCAGCTGGTTGTGAACCGATCCCCCTGCGCCTATTATCAGACAAAAAACAACAACATCTTATCTCCAGAACCACCTCGTTGTTTAACTTCATTTAAATTGCTACAATACCGCAACCCTTGTGAGAACAGACATCTGGTGTGAAACATCATTAAAGTAACCGTTAGGTTTAAGTATTTACGTAAACTAAATTTTTTAACCGAACGACACAGTTTTTTGACTGAAACTCCTTTGAACACCCAAATGCTGTGTTCTAGTATGATTCTTTAGGTCCTAATCTTTCCAAAAAGCTGTCTTATTATATGTGGGCTGTTGATAGGGCACCATAATACAGTTTGAAAAACTCTGTGACCGCTTGAGGAGGCATTTTTGGGAAATCTTGCTCATATCATGCTGGATGTTCATAGTTATGATCAAAATATCTTTTAAAAGTGATTTTTTTTTTGCAGATATACATTTTTTTCCCAAGACTTTGCTGAACAAATACATACAATAAACACAAGTATTGGAATTAATTTGGGGTTCCTACGACGACTCAAACACAGGGAAAAGAAAAAAAAGTCTGGAACCAAAACTGGTTCCACCGTGCTTAAAGGGTGGGTAACTTAACACTAAATGCTTTCGCTAAATGTGAATACATTCCATATACAGTCACTTTATTGCGTCCTGGTCCCATTTTATGGTGTCTCTTGCAGCAAAAGTTAATATCCGTATTTCACAGAAAATCCACCAATTCTGTCCTCGAGAAAATCTGTGACCAGCTGGAAGGTCACCTTCACCTTCCCCACCCCGACCTGTAGGTACACCAAGACATGGCAAACTTCCCCTACATAGGCGCAGGGACACACACATCATAGTGGTTTGGCCTCTTTTTGTTGTGGTTTTGTGTCTCTTTGTAGCCGTTGTGCACCTTGTCTGTGGTTTTGTGTCTCTTTGTGGTCATTTTGTGTTGCTCGTAGTTTGTTTTGCATCACTTTATAACTGTTTTGATCTTTTTGTTGTCGGTTTGCCTCTCTTTGAATTCATTTTGTTCGCCGTTGTAGTCATTTTGTGTCTCTTTGTAGTAGTTTACTTCTCGTTGTAGAAGTTTTTCATCTCTTTGTAGTTGATCTGTTTCTATTTGTAGTTATTTTGTAGTAGTTTTTTTATCTCTTTGTAGTTCATCTGTTTGTAGTTGTTTTGTAGTAGTTTTTCATCTCTTTGTAGTTGATATGTTTCTATTTGTAGTCTCTTTGTAGTCTTTATGTCTCTCTTTGTAGTCGTCTTCTGTTTCTTTGTGGTCATTTTAATCTCTTCCTGGTTGGTATGTGTCTCTTTGAGGGTCATTTTGTGAAGATTGGGGGGGCCCTGATACGTTGTGTCCCTGGGCCCTTTACCTGCTATAGGCCCGTTCATTCGTCTATCCTTGGCCATTATTGTCCTGTATAGACAAAACAATTAGAACGTAGAGATTGCATTTTCATAAAGTTAAGTTAAAATGTTAAGTTTTTCTTACTCCCTTTAAAATAGTTTGCATGATCCTGTTTGAATTGATACAAAAATAAAACAATAGCTTCATTCTTACCGAGGTGGCAAAGAGAGCGTGTATCTCTAGACATGTTTTGTAAGAGACGGCGTTGGAATGCACACCTACATATAGATACACTTCACAATGCACTGGGTGTGTTCTGCAACATATTCAAACTCACCCCCCGTACACTAACCACAACACAAACCAACATCGGTCCAAACACGGGAAGATGTAGATACAGTACTGCACATGCTCCAACAACAACAAGTGCACTCGCACACGCAGTCACCCTCCAGTCCGCCCACGCTCCCCAGATCACGCTATTCATTTCATCTCTGATTCCCTTTGCGGAGAGATGATGGGCTGGAAACTCGAGAGGCATCCAGTGAAGGGAGGAGAGGAGCCATTCTATCGCTCCAGCTACCTCTCTCTCTCTCCTTCTCCTTCCAATTACCCTGTACTCCACATCTTTCATCACCTCTATCCTCCTCACATCTCGACATGCACTATCTCCCCTTCTCTTTCTTCATCTTGTTCTCCCCATCTCCATGTTTTATCTCTCCCCCCTGTTCCTTCTCTTTCTCATTTTCTCCACCTCTTCCCTTGGGGTTCTGGCGGATAGTGGATGTTGCCACTTGGGAATGATGAGGGCGGTGAAGCGGTGGATTAAACACAGAACGTTCCACGGAACGCCTCCAGGCGCGCGCGCGCACACACACACACACACACACACACACACACACACGTCACGTCGCCTTTGTCTTCACAATCTATTCTTAGAAACAAGAATATACTCTACCCTTCCCTCCCTCTCCCTCTCTCTCTCTCTCTCTCTCTCTCACACACACACACACACACACACACACACACACACACACACACACACACAAAAAGCCAATATCTTGCGAGAACAACCCATAAACCCTCGCCGACATCTGACCCGCCCCGCTTTTCCCTTCCCACCCCCTTGCCGTCCCCACACCTTCATCAATCTTCTTTACTCACATCACAAAACTTCATTAAGGAGCTTCAATTAAGACGGGCTGGATTGGTGGTAGCCATGGCAACGCATTATGGTCTGGCCAGGAGAGCAAGGGGGCGAAAAGGACGAGCAGCCAAAGAGAGATAGAGAGGACGGGAGCAGGAGCAAGGAAGGCGAGGAGACATAATTGCAATATTAAAGCTGTATGAAAATAATCATGGACTAAGAGACCGTACAAAGATTACTGGAGATGGAGGGGAGGGAGGACCTTTTGTTTCCATTGGTGGCTATTGTCCAACCATATTGAAAGTTGTCCTTTATGGTTATTAATGGTGGAACGAGTTGTACCTTACACTACTATATTTTAACATATTAGGGTGGAAGTTATTGTCGTTCTTTTAAAGTCATGGTCAAGCTAACATGTTGTAATAAAAGAGAGATTTAACCCCCCTCCCTCCTCCAGTAATTTCACTACAGTTTCTAAATATTCTTTTGTGCATGTTTTAAATCAAATACTTTAAATTAAAGACCGATGCTCATCATTATCTGCAACTCCATCGTCTTTTAAATCTTTTCATCATTTCATATCATGATATTTCAGGAGAACACAGCTGCAAGACAATGCATTGATTAGGTTCCATGTACATCACTGCTGGTGTAGGCTGGGGGTTCACATCGGTCCCCCGTCAGACACAGACCAGGACGTTCCTCCCTCCTTCTCTCCCTCAGACATCATGTTTGTTTCCCTTCTCTCGGCCGGTATGGCGCTCAGGGCCTGGAGAGGAAGAGCTAAACGCAGCGGGAGAGATAACTAAAAGAGCCGCCGTGGGAGCTAATTTAGGACGAGCAACGGCGCCTGAACAAATGAGAGACTCGTATATCTCTAAAGGCGAGGAAATGGATTTAAAGATGACATAAGATGACACAACCGCATAATGGTTTAAAAGTGCGTGAGGGTGGAATTCAAAAAAAGTTCATCATCCAACACTTGAGCTGAGCTCTGCACCGACGTGCTACACTTGCTGGTGACGGTGAGTTGGACATTTTGCTCACATCTTCCATTTCTTATCAGCGATTTTACATGAGCTTATTAAAACAATAATTCACCTCTTATACATTTAACAGCAAATCTATCAGTTATAGTGTCATTACCTGCTGAGGTCGGGACAAACAGACAGAAGGTAAAACAAAAGACACGCGTCAAAGGGCAATATTTCTACTCCACGTCTCAGTGTGTCTGATGTCCTGGTGCCTTGGTATGCACACTGTGCCAGAGTTAAACACCATTAAGACCATAGTTTAATGTTTACTGCGTACAATAATGTTTCCTCTTCAGTACAATACTACCAACGCTTGCACATCGTCCAATATATAAGGGATGATGCCTGATGTCCATCAGTAAGAGTTTATCTGGGCGGAGGCAACCGTCCTCAGCTGGTTTTTCACTTTCACTAAAACCCTTAATTTATATTTTCATGCATTTTGCAACTAAAGACGTAGCTCTGTTTCCCTGGTGATGTCCGAGGGATATTATCCCATAAGGTTCCTATCCAATGGAGACGTTGTTCACTACTAAACCAACAGGATGGACTTTACTGTGGATTGGACTCATATCAAGATCTCCAGAATGTTCCACCAGACCATGGTGGAAACGGGTTTCTTCCCTTCTCTCCGTTTACTTTTCATTACAAAGTCTCACTGAGAGGGAAACTTTCTTATCATAGTTATAAAGTTACTCAAAGTGTGTTTGGAGAAATTCTATTTTTGAATAACCGCATAAAAGCAAAGCAAATGTTTTAATGTTCCTTTTGGTTTGATCAAAGCACAGTAGGAGCAGATTTGGGGAAATCCACTTCACAAAGTGCACAGCTCCAAACAAATACACACATTTTAATTGGACATCCGCAGCCTGAATGATTTGGTATCTTGATGAACAACCCTGCCGCCCACAGACACACGATTTTAAATGACTTTTCCCAATATCAAATCTCAAATATTAAATTCAAAATTTGGGGTTTTCATCAAATATATAACCCGCCAACCCCTCAGCCAGCTCTGTGAAATGCCCACGTATGTAAATAGAGATCCCCAAAGATGGATGTTGACATATGGGACGGACGTGGTTCACGGCTGACCCACGAACACACAGTCTGGATGAGAGTCAACACGCGGGAGATGATTGTGTACCTCGGAGGTTTGTTTGGCTTTCACGCGCCTACAGACACAAAATGCAGCGGATAGAAACTCGTGAGCTCTCCGGCTGTCGTGCTGAGTCACAAACCGCTTGTGATTCTGCTAATTTCTTGCTTAACTCCATCCCAAAAGGGACAGCGTGTAGGATTTGGCAGCAGATTGCAACCAATTGACTACCCTTCTGCTCACTCATCGCTCATTATATTCCATTTCTGCTAATAGATCCTCAGAAACGAGACGTACTGGCCCTTTAAAGTGATTCAAACACACTCTTACAAGCAGGAAACCAAGACTCGTTTCTTGAGTTGTATACCAAGTGGGGCAGCCCACTCGGTTACTACACACACACACACACACACACACACACACACACACACCAGTTGCGCCACTAGACCAGAATGCAATGCGGGGGAAACGCACCGCCCTCTTCCACAGCTTCCATCACGAGCTGGCGGCCTGGAATGTGCCGAGGGTCTTGAACTGATGATATCTAACAGCATATCTGAGAGTGGATTTAAAAAAAAAAATCAATAAAAAAATCAACGATTACACTTTGCAATCATTTCAATCAAGCCGTTTCCTACTTCTGCCTCGAGCGGCACGGAGGCGGCGCCGCGTGGAAGCTTGTTCAACTAATCCAGCAACACGCTGATGTGTGGCTCAATCTGCCTCCCTGCTGCAATGCCCTGTTTCTGCACCGAGGGGTGATGAATCACGGGGAGAAGGGTGCTATCACACTTTGTCCTTCCCACCCAGTGCACACACACACAAAGGTGCACACACACACACACACACACTCAAAAAGAAGAAAGAAGTGCTCAGATCTTTCACACGCAGTCAAGTCTGCTGCGTACACGGAGGGAAACGTGTGTGTGTGCAGCCAATGTATTCAAGGCTCCATGATTAGATTCTCTCACCACTAAAATGTAAAATGTGTTCACATTTCTCTGAGTCTGTCACCTTATTGTGTTGAAAAATAATTACTTATTACAATTAAGAAATATAGTGTAAGCTTGTTACTGATAAAACCTAACAGCAACAGGAATGAATTATAATGAGTGATTGACTAGTGCCAATCAGTGTATTGTATAAATACTATATTAAATCATGTTGTGCTCGTTATGTATTGCATTTAATAATGCAATGATTTGTTATGCTAATATGGGTTGATTTTCATGCCGTTTTTTTTTTTCACAATTAGAAACGCACCTGTGACTTAATTTGAAAGTGATGCAAGCTTCAATCTTTTGTCTTGATTTTTGACAACTGCTGTCTTTATTTGAATTATTGACTGTAATTTAAGTATCAAAATGTATGTGAGCAGCAATAGCTGACATGCACTTTAGGTGTGTTTGTGTCTGGTTTGGAGTGAATACACTCGGTTACAGTCCAGACAAGTACAGGTGGCACACAGGTAACAAAACATGGAGCCTTGGGCGGTTTGCGGCCACGAGTCAGGTCTTTAGGAATTAGTTTCGATTGGCCAAGTTTGAATAGTTCCTTCATGTGAGCTGGTATCGGGCGTGTTTCATGTCAACAGAAACATATCCAATACATAGTGAGTGTGACTCACTGGAAGCACACAGGACAAACCAGGACAGATGACGCACTGACACAATGAGGGAGGCACAAAGACTCCATGCCCAAGGGACCAACCAATAATGAAGCACGGGGTGGCACAGACGGGCACAAAGACAGGAAGTAGAACCAAACGTGACACACGGAGAGGGAGTAACTTTCAAACAGGAAACCGAATAAACAAAGACTCAGGGAAAAAACCCTCAAGCGAGCGTAATGTTTTTAATTTATTTTGCAGAAGTTTGATTTAATGGCACTTGTAGTTTTTGTCTCATAGTTTTTGGGAACACGGCCTGATGTGGCACACATGTTAACTACCTTTTAGAAGCAGATCGGTAGACAGGCAAAAATCCAATGAATATAGTTTTATTTTTATACATTTATATGATATTTAAAGGGCCGGGCCAGAAATGCGTCTCCAAATATGAATGATAAGGTTGTTCCTGTGTCTGCAGGATACATAAAGAGGAACCAGTCCGCTCACATGTTTGCCATATCCACCGAGGACATGTCAGTGTTGTGTCTCTGTTGCCAACAAGTGGTCAAACAAATAAATAAATGAAATTGATCCAGGTTTGAATTCAATAACCTATAAATGGACTAATTCTTTTCAAAGTACTTTCCGCCACAATTCGCTAACATGCCAACATTTTCCACACCCACACACACACACACACGTGCACAAATTGCCATCCCCTGACTGTAATCCAGTATATCTTAGCCGTGAGTTATAGCCCATTATTCGGCGGCTACACAACAGCCTTCAGACTATGGAGGAAGGAGATACGGCTCCTCAGGCGCTCTGCACTCACACAAAGCCTTTCTACCTGCATGAGAGGCAGCCAGGGAGGACCTGGGCTGCTTATCAGTGTATATACTGGGCCACAAATGGAGGAGTGCTATATGTGAGTGTGTGTGTGTGTGTGAGAGAGAGAGCATCCATCCCAGAGGTGTCAGAGTTATCTCCTGAGGCCAGAAAGAAAGAGCGAGACGGAGATGGATGGAGTAAGGCAGAGAGAGAGAGAGAGAGATAGAAAAGAGGACAACAAAGTGAGGGAGAGAGAGTAAGGGCTGTCAGCAATGGGCAAGGAGGTGTGTAAGACATGGTCAGTGTGTCAGTGGCCGTATCTATTGCACACTTACATGGGAGCACACACACACACACACACACACACGAGGAACCAACGCTGACGGGACACCGAGGACGGCCCTACAGCTTCCCTGTGACTCTGCACCATGCGGCCTGCTGAGCTAACTGATCCAAGCCGTTGTCTTTTTCAGCCTCATTGCAATGGTCTGGCTCTTGGTTTTATTTGGTGAAGCTAATGTCCACATTGTGCACAGTAACGTTCAGAATGAGTTCTCGTCAGACGAGACAAAGAGTCTACAGTTATGGAAACGCTAAAGTCAGCATGACAATATTCTCACAGTGATAACGCAAACATGTTGAGGTTTTGCAGATGACATTTTTTTACCACGTTCACCATCTTATAGTTTAGCGTGTTAGCATGCTCACTTTTGCAAATTGACACTGAGCGTAGGCTACAGCTGAGGCTGATGGGAATGTCACCATGAGCCTCGAGTTTGGCATTTGTTTTTTGGGCCGTAGCCGTTTTGCTTTTTTTGAAACCGGGAAGTGACACGAGAAAACGGAACAAAGACATTTTTAGGCGACCGAAATGTTACAATGAACTTTCCTGAACTGGAAACACACAGCCATCTCCCAGACCGGACAACCCATCAATCACCTTGTAGCCCCGCCCTAAAGCGTCCCCTGCTTTATGGTCTGTTTGACTCTAAATGACCATCATTTACTAAATGAACATCATGCTGTATTGAAGAAGACTTGAAACTAGAGATTGAGACATAAACTCATGTTTACAATGTTTACTGAGGGATTACATCAAGAGAAGTAGAGTCATGTTCTCATAGACTTCTATACAACCAGAGTAGTCGCCCCCTGATGGTCAGGAGAGAGAATGCAGATTAAGGACACTTCTTCATCGGCATCACTTTTCAGAATGGAGGTTGACGTCGTAATGCCATTAGCTTTGCAGGTATTTAGTCATAAACCAGCTCCAGAGGATTACCAAAGTAATTAAAATTCATCCTGAGGCAAATATAAATGTAAATTTCATGCTTATTAATCCAATGAATGCTGAGATACGTCATCCTGGATCCATGTGGTGTAAGCTGCTAAAAGCCTATACTCTTTGGTCATGTAACACACCGTCCTCTAGACTACTCTATGTATATATTTCAAAATATCTTATTTTAAACTTTGACACACATTTTGACACGGCCGCAATGTGTAAACATTACAGTTTCAACAAGAAGAGAAAGCACTTAATGCACCACACAAGCGGTGTCATTCATGTCAATACTAATATTGAGGTGAATCAATACACACACCTTTTCCTGGCAAGGTTCTTTATCTTAGAAAAACACACTTTCCAATTTTCGCAACGGCGGTCGGAGGGCAGCCCAAACATTTCCCCGCCACACGTCGGGACGCGCACGCACGCATGCACACCTGGCGCCGGGCAGCAGACCTGAGCAGACACCTGCTCCCTGGCCTGGAGTCGTTGAACAGGTGAGGAAACGCTCAGCTGCTGTGACCAGCTAAAACAGAACAACACAATTCCTCGGGGAGAAAGAAGAAAGGAGGAAGAGAGAGATGGATGAGGAGAGACGCCAGCTGGGATGCAGGTGGGGAACAGATTCTGTGTATTCTGCCTGATAGGAGGGAGACAATGAGGGAGGAAGCAAGAGGAAAAGAAAGGAAAGGAGAGAATAATGTGTGTGCGTGTTGGCGAGGAAAGCAGAGAGCGGAGGCGAGGAGTCAGCAGGTTAATCCTGGTGTAAAGAGATCGACACAGAGTTGAGTCCATCTCTGTCAATCTCTGCAGCCTAAACTGACTGAGTGAGCTCATGATTGACTGGCCGACTGGCAGAAATCCCTCTCAGACTGAGCGGCCGACCCCGTCTCCTACACAATTAGGTTCCCATACAACTCCACTGCACTCAAGTACGCTTCCAGGGACATGCATTTCCTCCTGGATTATGGACACAGATTTAAACAACAGAAAAGCAATACAATTTCTCGTTTATGTTGAGGCAACACAACCACTTGGTTAGGTTCAATAAAAGAATGTGGCTTAAAATTAGACTAAATGTAAAGGATAAGGTCAAAAGTATGTGGACACGATTTCACACATAGTTAATGGTTTTAGTTAGTATGGTTTAGTTCCCAATTAAAGGGTATTTTATACTACAGTATACAATGTTTATTTTGTTTCAGAAATATTGGATATATAAAAAAATCTATTTAGGTATCACACACGATATGAGCTGTGAACAATACATTTTGCTGCCTGCCGAAGAGCAACAACAGTTGCTTCGGCTATGACGGTATATGACAGTATATGAAAGAGTCATACCGTTTTGAAGTTTTGAGTCACATCTTTTTAAATAGACAAACTCAACATATTTGACTAATGTGTACTTAAAACAACACAAACTGATAAACATTGAGTTTGGTTAACATAAAATGGTGTGGTTGTGTACTTATTTTTTAAAGTTCTGTGAACATATTCCAGTGGAAATGTTAAGTTATAATAACTGAAAATAATTGAGTTGCCTTAACAGAAAACTGTAAGTCATATTAACTGCAAATATTTGAGTTGAGCTAAATGAGCACTTTGATTTAACTGTTATCAAAAGGTAAAAGTAGCAAGTCATCCAACCTTTTAAGTTAATCAACTTTAAAAAATTGAGGCAATCGATTGCCTCAATTTTTTTGAGTTCTGGTAACTTATTCGGGTTTACAGTGTAGGCACGTCTCTCAATCGCCATCACAATTTAGAAAATAACTAATAAATGGGCAGATCTACCCGTTGCATGGACCCAAACGGTTGAAACGTTTCTTGACTAAATGTGGCCTCCCATCGACTTGTTCCACCTTGCTCCAGCTGCTTTGACGAGGCAGCTGTCTGACTCTGACATGCTCTGCGTGGAGGATTAGTCTCCTGACACTCCTCATGTCTCGTCTGTACTAAGTGTGTTACAGTTTTGTCCTGCACTCTCCGCGTCAGCTGTGATGTTCCCTGTAATGCATCACCGCCAATTAGGAGAGTCAAATTCGGTTTGCCACCATTGTGTTTGGCATGTCAAGACCACCCTGACTCTAATAGTCTCTTTGAAAGGGCAGAGCTGAAATCCCTCGCATCCAACTTCCCTTCTCTGATCCTCTCTCAACATTAAACGGCTCTATTGGGCTTTAATCCCGCACTTTGGGGAGTTGCAATAGGTGTTCAAAGGGTTTAAGTGTCCAAGTTAGAAGAAGTGCTCTGGCAGACGGCCGGACCACCTGCTTCACTGGATGGCCCGGCCGATCACTGCCATGGAAGTGGCTGTACGGGTTCCCCGGTCTCGATTAATCCTGCATTCATCCTCTGATCACAAACTGTAAAACAAAGCACAATTAACTCATTTATCTCAAACCAAGGGGCCTCGTTTTAAATGTTGAATGTTAACAAATCAGAACCATCTAGAGATGTGTTGGCCTCTCTCCAGACACAAGATGGGATTCATAATGGGTCACTATAATGAGGCCGGGGGCAGCCTTTGGCGTAGTATCTTAACACTGAAGGTTCATGCGTGGTTAATGTTGGGAAATGGTTCAGATTGCTGAGGGACGCTGACGAGGAGTTGGTTTAACGCCCTGGGAGTGAGAGCAGGCTGACAGTATGGTGTCTATTGTCGCTGTGGAGGAGCTTTTGAAAGTCAAAATAACCCTGATGATGTCCTAGTGATGTCATGGAGACGACAACTTCATAACAGAAAGCCAGCGTTATGTGCTGGAGGTGTGGATTTTAACAGGAAGGATGAATGAAAGATCAAGCTGCATCATGGGACTAAAAGTGAGGATGTCCTATCCTCTGTTTTACATTTTGACCATTCTTTTTAAAGTCTGTTGGAAGTGTCAACAATCTGAAGCAGTTGTTGAGCAGCTGGACTGAAGTTGACAAAGGGAAAAGGGTGTCCAATGATTAGGGCTGGGTATCAATACCTTTAATGTATATCGTCCAACATAACCCTTTATCAATATTGAAAATTCTCCGATTAGACAATATTTGCAATCCATCCTTCTTGTTCCCAGATCTGGAAATAAATACCATTTGTATAGTTTTTGCTTAAAGTCAATCACCACAAGCGTTTTTAAATTAAATGTGACGTGTGCTTGGCTCACAACCCATACAGCTGGGATTGCCTGCCTTACATGTCTGAGTCAGTGGCTAACGGGCTAACAGCGCTAACAGTAGCAGCAGTGCTGACAGAGCTAACAGTGCTAACCTGTTTAACCTCTTTAGCTCTCACCACCAGTTTTGTGACGTCCGCAGGAGCTTCGTTTCTCTCCAAAGATCTGACACTTGAAGGTGGCAAAGAAAACTCTCTGATGTCCTCTTAGCACCAACCTTTCCTTTCACATTTCCAAAAAGGGTGCTGCAGCATTAATTGCCGTCACGGCTCAGTTTCACAACTTTCTTTTTCTGTTGCAAAAAATGCAAAACAAAACCACCAAACTTAACTTGTGGCCGACCTCTGACCTCTGAGCGAGCGCTTCTTTTTCACACCAGTTCTGTCTTTAGTCTCACGCTCCATTTGTGCAATTTTCACGCTCACAGAGAATGACAAGCACGTATATATGCAGCTTGGTATTTATGAAGGGCGTTTCATGAATTACTTAGGGCTAATTACCAGAGTCAACAAGGTGGGATGTGAGGCGCTCGCGTTAAAAATTACAACGTGATTGGAACTGACAAGTGGAAACTTGTTTGATTAAAGTTTACATATGGTTTTATAAACAGGGTTATGTTTCGCATTAGGCACACTCAGTGTTGTATAAAGTACCCAAAAGCCGTACTTGAGTAAAAGTAAAGATACCTTACTGGAAAATTACTCCAGTAAAAGTAAAAGTCACCTATTAGAATACTACTTGAGTAAAAGTCTTAAAGTATCTGATATTTTCTGTACTTAAGTATCAAAAGTATTTTTCTGATATAAAATGTACTTAAGTATTGAAAGTAAAAGTACAAGTACATGCTTTTAATAAAAAAGCAATGGGTCAGAATTTTGAGAATTATGAAGTTTATTCTTTTAAGTGCTGTGGCCACCGTGACCAAGGACCAGGAGTTGTGATCATCTATATATATTATGTTCAACATAATATATTGTACCTAAGTATACTTTTGCATCTACTATGAACTTATCATCATAATTCTCCAAAAAGCAATATGACACTATGAAGGAGTTGTAACAGTGTGGTTATAAGTATGCTCATTCCGCCCGGAACAGAAAGAATGAATGAAAAATGTAAGTTAAATTAAAAAAATCAAGTCCGGAAAAATGTTTTATTGTGCAAAATTACCAGATACATCCGTCTGTGGTAACCTCAGACGGAACCTCTTGACACATGTCAATATGTCACGTTACTCTAAAAATGAAACTTAAAAGTCTGTTTAACTTTGCCAGTGTTCTGGATTAAAACCAAGGCAAAGTATCCTGAGATCGCCAAAAAAAGCATGAAAACCTGCTTCCATTTCCACATCCTGTCTTTGTGCAGCGGGTTATAAGTTAAGCAGTAAACTGGACTAAAGGTTTAGTTAGGAGTAGACTGGACATAACGAACACACGTCAGGTGTCGTTGTCTCCTGTCTCTCCGAGGTCGGACCCGGTCTGTGACAATATTGTCTTCACGTAACCGGTCTGTGACGCATAAAGGTTTGGGAGCGCTGGACTAGAGGATGTAGAGGGCTAATGCATAATATTGTGATTCGCAAAACCTGCTTCGTGGAGTCTGTGTTCCACCACAGTCCCGGATGTGTTTTTTTTTCTAAAGATAGATTTGATTTTGTAGCGAGTAACGAAGGTTTCAGGGGAAATGTATCGGAGTAAAAGTATCAGTTTTCTTTGCAAAATGTAGTGAAGTAAAAGTAAAAGTAAACAGAAATATAAATAGTAAAGTAGAGTACAGATATCCCCAAAAACTACTTAAGTACAGTAACGAAGTATTTCTACTTCGTTACTATACACCACTGGGCACACTTCAACGTTTATACTTTTCCGGCTCGTGGCTCTGAATGTGAACATATCTGGGTCGGCGGCTAGAGGCTAACAGCGCTAACAGTAGCAGCAGTGCTGACAGAACCAACGGTGCTAACCTGTTTAACCTCTTTAGCTCTCACCACCTGTTGGAGCCATAATGGTGTTTGTTGTCTGAGGGAAACACTGGGTGGATGGGGACATGTAGTTCCTTTATTTGAACACAGGGTGGCACATTCAGTTCAAAGGGCATATAGGTAAGTGCCTGCTAATGGGAACAGGTGTGTGTGGATGGGAAGCGCAATAGTTTTTGACCATGGTCTCGTCAGTGTCATCGTTTCAACGTGCTCGTGTTTTATCCTGTCTTTTGGTATCCTGTGCTGTGACCAACATGTAAGGTGATTTTATGCTATGGTGTCACGGATTGTTAAATGTTGTGCACCTCCCGCCAGGACAAATTCCTTGTATGTGTAAACATACATGGCAATAAATAGTTCTGATTCTGATTTTGATTAGTCACGGAATAAATGTACAGAAAAAGACAGTGCTGGAATGGACAGTGGATTGATTTGTTTGTGGCAGAAGAACACACGTCCAAACATGTTCTCCCCCCTAATACTTAAATTGGTTAAGGTTTGAGCCTCTACACCACAAGTTCCTCATCCCCCAAAACAGAAAGTACTTGTTAAGTTTTTTGTGATGTCTGCAGAAGCTTCGGTTCTCTCCAAAGATCTGACACTTGAAGGTGGCAAAGAAAATCCTCTGATGTCCTCTTAGCACCAACCTTTCCTTTCACATTTCCAAAAAGGCCGCTGCTCCCTACGCTGCAGCATTAATTGCTGTCACGGCTCAGTTTCACAACTCTCTTTTTCTGTTGCAAAAAATGCAAAACGAAACCACCAAACTTAACGTGTGGCCGACCTCTGACCTCTGAGCGAGCGCTTCTTTTTCACACCAGTTCTGTCTTTAGTCATGCGCTCCATTTGAGCAATTTTCCGCACGTTTATATGCAGTTTGGTATTTATGAAGGGCGTTTCATGAACTACTTAGGGATCATTATCGGAGTCAACAAGGTGGGATGTGAGGCGCTCGCGTAAAAAATTACAACTTGATTGGAACTGACAAGTGGAAACGTGTGATTAAAGTTTACATATGGTTTTATAACTAGGGTTATGTTTCGCATTGGGCACACTTCAACGTTTATACTTTCCCTCTTTCCACAATTTACCATGGAACACGTGCACTTTTTTATATGGATATATATATATATATATATATATATATTTGGCTGCAGATCGTTCCTCTCTAGCATTTTACATACTTTTTTAGATGTTTCCTCTGAGCCAAAGTGAGAGAGTGACTCAGTGTCAATATCCGTTACCGGCTGGCTGACGGGATTTATTTCAGAGCAGACAAGGTGACAGGGAGGAGAAGAAGGTATACCTTGAGCTGTACACACACACACACACACACACACACACACACACACACACAGAAAGCCTGAGGCAAGGTGCTCTCTGGTCTATTAAATCAGAGCAAATGTAGCTATCAAGAGAATGTCAATACGATTAAGAGCAGATCAAACAGATCACTGAGATCATATCATCAGAGCAGAAGACTGACAGATACAGACTGACAGACAGGCAGTCTGTCCTCTGCAGTCGGATCACATCATTATCCAAGCAAGGGAAACAGGCAGACAAACAAACAGGTGGTCATTACAGCCATCAAGTCAGTCTGGCACAAAATAAATCTACAAATGAAACGGCTCAACTGTAGAAAAGCTGTAATGTCACCAAAAAACTTTTCTGATCGCTAATGTAAAAGCCGCCTTGACATTATGAGTAAAGACTTTGTGACAGCATTAGCTATGCAAAGTGGTCTGAAGATCTTAAAAGCGAAAAGAGATGGGGGTTGGTTACCTGTGTTACCAGGGAAGACAGCTGAAGTGCTTTTTTACATGACAGTTTAAATGAAAAATTCCCCTCTTGGGCGAGATGCGCCTCATCTTTTAAAGTGCCGTGAAAGTCGTTCTCCGCCTGATGTGGCCGATGTGCCCGCCGGAACCGCCTGTGCCAAAAAGAAACAAATTGCTGCCATTGCAGCTTGATGAGGAGGAAGGGCGAGTCGGCAGTTCGCACCTTTTCATTACTCAACGGTTCTGACAGCTTATCTACCTTTTTTTACCGAAGAAAAAAATCCATCTCTTTAAAAGACTCAAGAGTCCAGAGGGGTTTCGCAGCGAGAGGGGGAGACTTGATACGAGGGAGAGTCAGAGGAAAAGGCCTTATTTAGACTCACTGTCTCGAGAGTAAATACCGTAAAAGTCGGGTTACGAGCCGTTACTACCTTCGGTCAGTGTACCCGTTAGCTCTCCGCTGTAGCCAGCTGGGGCTCCTGCTAACGCTTCGTTACTTCCCTGCTAACTTCCGCTAGCTCCCCGAAAACCACCGAAGGTAGCGGGACCAGGCTCGACACCTGACTCTGGCAGAGGGGACGCGGGCAGCAGCAGCGCTAGCTAGCAGCAGCGCTAGCTAGCAGCAGCGCTAGCTAGCGCTGCTCCTAGCTTGCTACAGCGGGGACACTGACCGGAGGTAGGAGCGGCTTGTAACCCGACTTTTACTGTAGTCTTTTCTTTTCAGTAAGTTAACCACAACTCTTAGATTCATCAGGGTTACAAACGCTGCAACAGAGACGGACAATTTATGACATTTTAAACTTGGAAAAACCTTCGAACTTTAAGAATCTTTTTATTTAAACTGGACCTCCTTGGATTGTATTTCCTTCTCTCTGGTAACTCTTGTAACATACCTACACTAAAGCCGCGCTTCTACTTTCGGCAACCTGCTTTTTTACCAGAGCCGTCCTTGCAGCCTTTCAATACCGTGTTATTTTTGCTTGCTAAGAGAGATCCAAATCTTCTATGCAAACTGCAGGTGCATTGATTGTAAAAGATATAAAATAGCGAAATGGAGAAAAAGAGGGACGCAGGGGAACCGAGCCTCCATTTACACCAATAACAAATACAGGAGATATCTTATTTGGATAAAAACTCATCCAATGGAGCAGTAGACAGTGCACATTGCAGTAGGAAAAAAAGCCATCAGACTGCCAGACTGGTCCCCCCCTGTAGGTGATCGCACTTCAGCGGGTCAGCCGGGTTAAGTCGCGGGTGTTCACATTCGTGGGAAAATGACCTCTGGGTGCGAGGAAACATCAGCGGTGCGGATAAAAAACGTCATCACCAAGTCATCGCCTTCACTGCCGAGTAGGGAGGCAGAGAGGAGAAGGCCTGCGGTGGAGCCGGCAGCAAAGCAACACCTGCCAACGTGGTGAGGTCTCAAAAAGTATCCAGGGCTTGTATTTACTTTAGCTGAAGATCCGTACTTTTATTTACTTTAGCTGAAGATCCACACTTTTATTTCCAATTCCTCCACCTTTACCCACGGTATATCGCGCCCTGAAAACAAGAGAAATGCTCGGACATTGATGCTTCCTCTCTGGCAGCCTTATTGGGAATGTGTTGTGATTTCCACCACCAGGAGGATCATGCGGTTGGTCACATGGCTGCGTCCGTGAGTGAGTGTGCAGCACTGTCTGTCCATGGCTCATTTGTTATATTATTTTGGGTTCCCAGTTATGGTTGCATGCTCAAGGACCTCTCTGGTTGTGGTGACTCACATATTCTGAAACCACCAGCCATTTGTCTTCTCAGCACAGACAGTTACTTAAGAAATAAACACACACGCCTGAGTAAATATTCACACAAATCCTGGACACTTTCCCTTTAAAGTTTAGGAAAAGTCAGTTTCCCTCTCTGTCGGATGAAGGAGGATGCCGGAAATGGGTAATGATGGTAACTTGAATTAGACAGTTTCCTGATCTGCTCCTCTTTACCGTGCTAATTTGCTGCGGCGGCCGTTTGCTGTTAATGCAGACTCAACACTTCCTCCATCTGTTTCACATTGAAACACTGTGAGCAGTTCAGGGAACATAATCTCCTCCATTCCCTCGAGGCAATCTAGCATGAAACATCGACAGGAAGTGTTGATCAACGGCAGTTTAACAACATGAGAGAAACAGCACCGTCGAATCTGTTTGAGTGAATTGTATATTAAAAACGGAACAATTGCAAGCAACAGGGTGGCGAATGTGGCGTGACGACGTTGTGCTGATGTTAATAATTCTGTGGCAGTACGAGATTATGATGCATTTACAATGTCAGTGCAGTCCATGAATCAAAGAGGGCTCAATTTATGGTCGTATAAATAAAGAAATAGTAAAATGATGAACTTAAAAAAAGGACAAGTGAGGACAGAAGCAAGGTGGCCCAATCCCATGAAAGAAAACCCACCAGTTGATCCCCGTAACAGCCCACAAGCTACACCATAAACACATCCTCATGAAAGACACTGCATGCCTTAATCCCACCAGTGTGCAATCAGCATTGTGAACCAGATAGACACGAACATGTGAAGAATGTGCTCATCTCAAACCCTCACAGTGCATTAAGGCAGTTCACCCGGAGGGCAGAGCTGCTTGGCAACAGAACCCTGAGTGGGCTTCACAGGAAGAAACCCATCCGTGAATTTGAATAATATGTCTCTCTCGACCTCGCTTGGATGTCTCTTCCTTCAGGGGGTCATCACTGCGGCACAATCACAGGCGATCAGGTTCAGAGGGAGGTAGACGCAAATGGAGCTAGCTAGCGCTGCTGCTACTGGCCGCGTCCCCTCTGCCTGAGTCGGGTGTCGAGCCGGGTCTGGTCCCGCTACCGTCGGTGGATGTCGGGGAGCTAGCAGTGCGCTAGCACGCTACAGCAGGGAGCTAATGGGGACACTGACCGAAGGTAGTAGCGGCTTGTAACCCGACTTTTACGGTAGTAGTATTCTCAATGCAGACGTTGCAACAGCGGCGGGACAAAATCACAAAGTTATAGCTATTTTATAATTAAATTTGTTTATTTTTATAATTAAAAGTTAGATCTCTCCACTGCAGGCCCAGTTAAAAAGTCCACGGCCCGCCAGTGCATTGCAATATACTTGATACTCATCAGGCAGTAGTGATCCAGTATTTCCCTCCACACTCCTCCCAGTTCCTGCAGTAAAAACTACAACGGCCACAATTCATGGAGGCGACAGACATGACATGCCTGTCTGTGGCCAAAATCAAATGAATGTTTCACAACGATCAGCTGGCTGTAACTCATCTAAACTAGTCTTCGGGACAAACAGGATTTGGGATTTGGGATTCGGGACTACTGCTCTGGCGGCAGGTCAGAAAAGGTAAGGTAAGGGGCTTAGCGAAGGGTGAATCGTTTATGAATTAATGTTGGCGTCCATGTTTTTAAGGTGGACTCTTGGACATAAGCCAATAAGATTAAAGAGATCCAAATAAAAAAACATCAAATCAAACATGAAGTCGTTGTGGACCAGCTAAGGAGTGTGGACTGGTGCAAGTTCACCTCCTGGGCACTGCAGAGGTGTCCTTCGGCAAAGCGCCAATACCCCCAAACTGCTCCCTTGGCGCTGTATATTAGCCGCCAACTAGCAGATGTTTTTAATTTACATGTTTCTTTGCTGTAATTGACTTCAAGTTAATTAATCCCTCGAGGTAATTTCGGTGTTAGAGACACTCTCGATCCACCAAGAGAACATGTACATGTGAAGGAACATAAAATACTTTAAAAAAAAACACTCTCACAGCACTTAGATGAAGTCATCTATTGCCGTTTTAACTCCAGCGTCTAAAACAATTCAGAATGGACACTGATGCAGCGAGGTAAAATGAGAAGAGACGCTAACCCCCCCCTTAGTGAGAGCCTCAGAGGCAGGCTGTTTAAAAAGCTCTCGTGGGTTTTAGTCGTTTCTCATGCGGATTCCTCCTTTGTTTGTTTGCTCCGCTGACAGTAATTGGCCTTTCATTGTGCGAGCTGAGCTAAAATAAAACTGACAACATCGCAGTTTTTGCAGAGGCATTGGACCTGCGGCTGTTAGACGCCGCAGACCTCGAGCAACCTCCTCCTCTCAATGTATGCCTCTCTGCTGTCGGGTAAAAGCAGAAAACATCTGCAATTAATTTTTTTCCAGGCAGAGAGCGGGGATTGTTTGGATTGTGTTCTATTTGTGTTCGCCTGTTTATTAACCGAATCACAGACGTGGGTTTTAACGAGGCCACGAACACATCATGGCAACGTGCGTCCCGCAAAATCAACAAACCTGCCGCTGCTATAGCATTGGATTTTCTACACGTTCAATTAAGACGGAGTGTCTTGACGGACATGTCGCTGACCTTCCTCATTGAAGATTTTTTCTGCGGTCAGCAACTGAAGACAGAATCCTAAAACTGATTGTGACATGCAGAACACAGCTGAAGGCAACATACGGAGTGATTGCAGGGTTTGAAGGAACTATGTATGTATCAACCATAGACTGGATAAGAAGTGGACGTAGTCATCGTGACATCACCTGTTGGTTTGTGGACTGGGCCTTGAGTTTGGGGATTTTGCTGTCACCATCTTGGATTACGGCCGTCGCCATCTTGTTTTTTTGTTTCCAACAACAGCAACAGGACTCTGGCGCAGCTTACCTGGGCCCTGAGACAAGACAAGGGAAAGTCTCGGGGCACAATATGCAGGGGACATTTTGGACCGGAAAGCGAGATTAGAAAACTACACATCTGCTAATCAAGGCACTGAAAATACTTCAGAGATCATGTAAAGGTCTAAATGCGTTAAGACGCTGACGCGAGAACACAGTCTTTTTTTTCTTGGCATGATCGGTAAGTCAAAACAAAGTGTTTACCTAGGGTGACCAGATTTGAGTTTGTGAAAAAGAGGACACTTCGTTCCGGGGGGTGGGGGTGGAGGAGAGAGAGAGAGAGAGAGGACACTTCATCGCGGGCGGGGGGGGTAGCAGTAGTGTATAGCATGCCGTGAACTTACATTTACGTTGAGATCGGTCGACCAATGACAGTTCTCTCTACAGTCAGAGCTTGCGCAAGAAGGTGGAACTTGAGGGAGATACCATTTCCAAAACTTGTAAGGGGGTAATAACTATTTTCCCAGACGTAGCAAAATCCCGGACGTTTTTGGAATCCCTGCCGGACGCTTTTTTTAGGTCTCGAAAAGAGGACATGTCTGGGAAAAAGAGGACGTCTGGTCACCCTAGTTTACCAAGACCCAAATGAAGAAACGGAGCGGTAAACTATGTGTTTTAACGATGCTGCGCTAGCTGTGATTCATTCTTTTTTACTATACACTTATTATTACATGATCACGTCGCTTTAATCATGAAAATCATTTAACAGTGTTTACTTGATTGGAGTCTCTTTAGAAAAAGATGAGTGATTATGTTAATGTATTCATTAACTATACAACGGTGTTTGTCAATATGAACTCACTTCTGCATGTCTGTGTGGAGGTGTGTGTGCGTGTGTGTGTGTTTGTCATCAAAAATACAATCAACTGTTTTGTCATCGTAATAAAGTCTCACAGTCAAAGTCGTGTTGTACGAGTCGAGACAAATGACAGCTACAGAAGTTAATTAACAGGCTCTCCAACGCTGCATCTCAATGAACCATCCAGATAACGTTCCTCCTCATCATTTCAATACGAGACAGACACTTATTGTGTGCGAGGTGAATCTGATATTCACTCTTGATCAAAATAAAACATGTCTTGGATCTGATGAACATTAATCAACTAATTAATTAAAGAGCACGTCTGCATCAGGCGCATTCGGAGCAGTTAATTTAAACTCTGTTAAAGTGTTAAAGGCTGTGTACAGCCACGCAGGTGTTTTCTGTTATTGAGGCTGATTAGACCTCTTCTCAAACTTCTAAACAAGTCTGGTTGTATAGAAGTCTATATAAATGACTCTACTTCTATCTTGATTTATTCCATCAGTAAACATTGTAAACATGTGTTTATGTCTCAATCTCTAGTTTCAAGTCTTCTTCAATACAGAATGATGTTCATTTAGTAAATTATGGTCATTTAGAGTCAAACAGACCATAAAGCAGGGGATGCTTTATGGTCACTTTACTGTGATTGACGCTTGCCGCGTCACTACGTCACTTCTTCGCATTCGAAATATGGTAACTTCCGTTCATCGGTTCCAAAAAAAAAAAAAACATGGCGACGGCCGTAATCCAAGATGGCGACGGCGAAATTGCTGAACTCAAGGTTTCATAACATCAGTACACAAACCAATGACCACGGCTACTTCCTATACAGTCTGTGGTCCTTTCATGTCGGGTTCTACAGACACTAGACGTCTTTGCAGTCGCAAATGAATCAGAGAAAAAACACTTTCTTCTCTGCACATGTACACACTGTTCCTAACGCGCTTTTGTTTCCATACCACACAAATCAATCTGCTCAAACTGATTTGTTTTGGGATGCCTGTGACAGGATGCAATGACATTTACAGAAAACAAGAAACGAAAAACAAGGTTATTATATAAACAGATAGATACATGATTTTTATCCAGGGCTGACATGTTTCCCTGTCCTCTCTCTTTTAACCGCCTTCGGGAGGTGTGGGTGGAAGTGACACTCTGGCCAGCCTCCCCTGATGAGACCTCTGGCTCAGGCTGACTCCCCAATCACAACATCTGCGTTTATACTTTGCCACATGGATAAATGCAATCGGACGCAAAAAAAAAGGGCAAACTGCTCTCATCTGAAACACTTAATGGGCGTGTTGTCTGTCATATCATTAAGGAAATGCATTCTGTGAGTCGGACCTTGAGAAGAGGCAGATGGCGGTTGCAAATAATACGCTTTTCACGGCCGCAATCCGTTCTTTGTGAATTCACCCCTGAGTTTTACTAAGAGAAGTACTCTCAATAATTATTTGTCCCATTGGGACTTTGGATATTTGGACATTTCTGCAAGAATTGCATTTTCTTTTGTGATTGGATGGCGAGCACTCAGAAACCCCCTTTGTGCCAATAGACCTAGGAACGCCATACATCCTATGAATGCCCTCGGTCTCTAGCTTGGGGTTAGGAAGTTTCATGAGGCTGTGATTATCATAGAGGTTACAAAAGGTCATTGTAAAACAGTGACGTCAAGGTTGGACTGTTTGAAATGGCTCCTATGTGGTTGGATCCTCAAGAGTGTCCATTTTCCAGTCAAACCATATTCATGCAATTCAAATTCTAAGTTTAGGAACCCCAGTATGCAACAATATTAAATTTCTTCCCTCGCCAAAATGTACAGCATTATTATTATTTATTAAATAATGTTGGTACCAATACATGCCTTTGTTCAACTGTCATATGCTCCCAGTATCTTCACTCTACTTTTTAAACTGAGCTCGTTACAGACTCCTAAGACAGTAATGTCGCAAGCAATCCCACAGACCTCTTGGGGTTAAATAGTATGGAGCAACTTAGATCTACAAGAGTCAAAGACTCCTGTTTCAGATGGCAGTCTAAATGATAAAAACTGCCCAGGATCTCTAAATATATTATATTTCAGAAATGTATAGAACTAAGTGTCTATACATGACTAGAACTTAGCGATTTTACAAGAGGTCCCAAAACAATGCATGCGATCCAGACAGTTTCACCGAAGGGATCTGCTGGGCTCAGTTTTGTTGAACATTTGAAGAGTTGCCTTTAAAGTATCTGATGTTGAATTCCCTTAAATCTATTGCACAGAAGAAGGGAATGAGAGGTTCGGGCACATCTTCCCACTAATTATTTTCATACACAGTTTGGAGAGCCTTTTCGGCCCAACACTTTATCTTCTACTTTGTTCATTAAAGCGCAAGAAGTAATCATAAAATAAGAAATGAAAGTGTAGTGGATAACAGATTCCACGATTGGCCCAAGATGAGTCATGTCCTGAGGTAACTTAGTTAACAAAGTGGAGAGCCCAATGATAAGCAAAGAAATGTAAATTTGACCATTTCAGAGCACATAAGAACTTAATTATCATCAAACAGACGTATCACTCAATCATGCCATGAACACTAATTAGCACTTTTAATTCCTGGAGGGAAGCTCCTGTTGTTCATAAGCAGAGTTCAAATATATTTCCTACAGTTCTGAAATTCCTGCCAAACACTAATTGAATTTGTACGTTGGATTGTCCATCACACTAGAAGGTCTCTTGACAATACGTTTGTTACGTACATAAGCTACGTAAGTAAGCTTCCTTACGAAAGCAACGTGGTAACATTACGTAACTGTATGATTACTGTGTAATGTGGTTAAGTAGACTATGTTACATAACTTAAAAACACTCTGACTCTGGGTGAAAGTCCTCTGTTTGATTAAAATACGTATATTAGTTAAGTAGGCTACGTCATTAACTTAACGGCACCCGCGAGGCTGCGTGTTGACACTGTCTACGTTTAAAATATTCATATCTTCGCGATAATACACCGCAGAAATATGGTTTGACGTCTAGCTGAAAGAGGAGACTTCCTGCTTCCGCTGCCTGCACCCTGCAACATTTTACCATCATTCAGGCAAGCATTAGGGGCATCGGCGTGCTGTGCCAAAAAAGTTAGCGTCACACGAAATACGCACTTCATTACGGAGGAAGCTGTGGCGGCGATTTTGCCGACGAGGACGACCCTGAAGGCTTTGACTCCTGCGACGAAGAGGAATATGCAGACGGAAGGGATCCATTTGAAGATGGGTAAGTGTATTTAGAGACTAAACTTTGTGTTGCAATAGCATATTTACACTAGCAGAGTGAGCACATTTAGCTGGTCCCTTTCTGCTCGAGTCTGGCGTAACGCAGGTACGCACGTAGTTTGTTTACATTAGCCGTTAGCACAGTTAGCTCAGGCTCTGATCATAGTCCCTGCTGGATCTCTGTTACGGGTTTTGGTGTGCAATCGTAACTTTCTTTCAGTGAACTTAGTAGTGACCAGTAGTCATTTATTTTACAGAGAGGATTAACATCTGCAGCAGTGGACAACATGCAGCTTCGCTCCAGCCACCAGCACTAGTCAGTCGTGGAAGACTGACGACGACCCGGACACTGTTCACCAGGTACACAGCTCAGCTGCACATGTACACCTGTTGAACTGTTCAAACTGTGTGAAGTTAGTATTGACTAGTCATTTATTTTACAGAGAGGATTTCACCACCACCAGCCCCTCTACCACAGCCATCCCCACCAGCCCGGGTCTGTTTTCTATTTCTAACCATGTATATTGTGTAAATATAGATTTTTAATTTATAATACATATTTTTATTTAAAAAAATAAAATAAAATGTTGTGATGGTCATTTTTCATTTGCACACACCCCATGAAGCTTTATCTGCAGTATGAAGTCATTTCTCAGTCCCATTTTTATAATTTTGGTGAAAGGTGTGAAAGACCACATTTCTACAAAAAAAAAAAGATAATATATATATTTTTTAAATGTATCTACCATTTTATTCATATATTTCACTGCTTTTGTGAACCTAAAACCTTTGGTAAACTAATTTCCATCGCTAAAACCTATATACCACCTGAGTAAAGTTATGTTTTCACAAGAGATATGAAGAATTTCCAAAAATCGAGGCTACCATGCAAGGTGCCACCTGCCCATCAGGACGGTGGACGTTTAAATGAATTTGTCGGTATGTAAGAAGCATTGTAATACATTTTGAAAGCCAAATCAAATCTTAAAAACAATCCGCTCACAAGAGGACCAAAACACAAGGGTATACTGACTGATACTAATATCGAACCATTTCTTCACGTACTCCTCACACTGGAGAGAGAGTGCAAAAAAGTTGTGATGTTTACCTGCAATGACATTTACATTATCTCTAGGCATACAGTAACATTGCTAAGGTATGTTCAAAATAACCAGAATCCTTGCACGACACCTTGTGTGCTAACTTCTATGTAGAGAATGTGACGTGTTTCTTGCCTTAGAGAAGCCACCTACGCACATCAATTACGCTTTTCTATGTTCCTGGAGAGTCATTAACCCGTACACTGTAGTCGTGCTCTTGCTGCTGTTTTGTTCATTCTTTTTTTGTGACACATAAAAGATATAATACTTTCAGCTAAGTTTGACTATTGTTGCAATGGTATTATTTTATTAATATTGCACCTTTCAAAAACGAAGTCACAAAGTGCCTTAACAGTAAAAACACAATACATGTAATGAAGAAATTGAGATTAAAAGAAATTAAAATTATAAAAATGATTGCGCCCCCCTCTGAAGACGTTATCCCTCATTCTGGAGAAAAGAAAGACAAAAGAAAGTGTCGGCTGCTAAATATGTCACTGTAACAAGCTCCTGCCACTTCCCCAGGTTCCCCCAGCACCAATGACACGAGCACACTTGAGATCACGTTGGTAACTGCTTTTATTGTCGCCTGATTGTTTTATTTTACATGCGCTGCAGACTGTGCCTCTGCTCTCTCCTCCCCCTCCGCTCCAGCCCTACTGAGCTTCATATAGGGCCAAAGACACAAACCCCTCATCAGTTTCAGCTGAGGCCACTTAGGCCTCATCCCCAGCACCTGTTCCCTGAGCCGCTCCTCCCCTCCCCCTCTGTAGCTGAGCCTAACCACGCCCCCAGCCACCACAGTCACTTCTTGCCACAAGAACACATTTCATCATCTATTTAATTATGGTATTTAATATTGTGTTTTCTTTCTCGTTCTGTTTTATTTTGTTATTTTATTCATTGTATTTCATAATCATAATGGTGCTTTGGCAACACGAGTCAAATGTCATGCCAATAAAGCAATAAAGCAGGATCGAGACCATTCAAGGCGTCAGAAACTGACAGTAAAATCACTTTTGAATCTCACAGGTAGCCAGTCGAGGGCAGCAAGGACTGGTGCGATGTGGTCGCTTCTCTTAGTACGAGTTAAAGTCTGGCGGCAGCGTCTTGAACCAGCTGCAGTCTTTGGATGTGAGTAAAGTGCATTGCAATAGTCCAGTCTGGAGGAGATAGAAGCACGGATGACCTTTTCTAAGTCCGCGGAGGAGAGGAACGACCGGATCTTTGAGAGCTGTCTCGGTTGGGTAAAGTAGGACTGCATCACTTAAATCACGCGAGCATCAAGGGACAATTCAGAATGAAAAATAACACCTGGTTGCAGGTCTTTTTCCCAACATTATTAGAAAAGGCACTCAAGACTAGAGGAGAGATGACGAATGCCAGGAATGCAGAGGGTGAAAATAACTGCTTCTAACTTGAGTCATTCAATTGCAGGACATTTTATATTGTTTTTATCTCAGCGAGGCAGAACATCATACAAGACCCATCACTGGTAACAGGCTGAGGGACAGCAGCCAATGTCATGTCTATGCATAATGTACCTCAGAGGCAGCATGTATTAGGATAGGAAGGTTATTAAAATGCCTTTACACACCGGAGGGGTGACAAATAAACAACATGAAAATACAAAATACTCGACTGAGAAGATAATCAGGTCAGGCTTTTATTGTGAAAGGTAAGAGGAGTGGATCTGGTCTGCGCTGCCGAAGTCAAGGGTGAAAGGAGGAATAAAGTTTGCCGTCATGATTTGGACACTCAAGCCTTTTCATAAATAAAAGGCGCAACTAATTTATGTTTTAGTTTATTCTTTATTCGCAAAGGCAAAAACAAAACAAAAATCGTCCAATTTCCTTTCCGAAAAAAGGCAAAGTTTTGCAGTGTAATATTCATGTTCTGTGTGAAAGTATTCATGACAAAAATAACGGTTAAAAATATATATATAAACGCACACAAAAAAAGCCCCCGATGTGTAAAGGCATCCGCCTTTTAAAATACTGCCATCGATTCCTTGAAAAAAGCATTTGTATTCTCCACGAGTTCAGGGAAAGTAACAGCAAGGTGAATCAAAGGTACGGTAAGGACCGAGCCCAGCCGCTCAGAAAGTATTTTTTAAAGATAATGGCAGATCGTTTGAGCGGAGCTTGACGGACCGCTGTGCAGACAAAACACATGCACAACAATATGTCAAGATAACAATTGTGGGGATTAAAACTGAAGTGGAAGCCGCATTGAAATCATTTCCGAAACTGTAAACAACGCGGGAGATTTCAGCGGACCCTCCGGTGTTTGTCAAGTGTGGATACATTCAGGAAAAGACCCAACAGCTTTTAAATGTCAAAGCCGCAGATGCGTCAGAATTGCAACAGAAACAAGATGAACTAAATTGTTAAAACGGCGAGAAAAAATATCCCACAGCCCTGAAATACAAGCGAGTAAGAAGGGAAGATCATAGAAAACGTTTGGCTGTGGCAACGGCGAGGAATGGGAGAGATTAGAGGATTAAACCTTCCTGGATGTTACTGATGGATCAAAGATGTCTATACAAAAAGGTAAGCCCTTCAGAAATGGAGAAAGCTCCTCATTGATGCGCATGCATTTGTTTTTTTATGGGATCCCACAGAGTTTTTAGAGGCAAAGGGTCACAAAAGAGACACTGCACAGAAAATAAATAAAACACTTTAGTCATCAGGGTTACAGGAGATCCAAACTTCAGAGGAGCTAAGTGATGCAAAAGAGTGCGGCAAGAACTTTGAAGCATCGCAATAGACAAGCTGTATGGAAACATTAACATTTGATAAATATTCCTCAATTGCGCACGGCGCAAAGTCCTTTTTGCCTTTGTCGAAAAAGAGTCTATGTGCTAGATGGGATATGGAAACGCCTTTGCCGAATAAGTGCTGATGTAGCGAATATTTAACTTGTGTGACTGATTAGCTGTTTCTGCTATTGATGTCTTCTTGGATATAAATGTATATTGTCTTTGTCTCCAGACAGCATGAAACATTTCCAATACTAGCTGACATGAAACAACAATTCAAACTGGTCCAAGCTAAACAAATTCTAAAGACCTCTTCTCTTGCAGATGGTGAGACGGCCAAATGTATTCTGTCCGGTTCTTCTTCTTCTACTTCTTCTTCTGTGTTCACAGGCGGATTACAGCCAGTGATACTTTATTTGCTCCAAACCAGTTCATGGAAACACCCCTAATTTAATTTTTTTTTAGCAACATTGTCAAAGTTTGCTTTAAGTTCAAGGAATCCAACAGATACAGGAAGTGATGGTCTACACACCGCAGGCTTTATTTAGACGTCTCTGTCCTCCCTTTGCTGAAGCCACTCCCGCCTTTTCCCACCATGCATCAAATCCCCTGGTGTCTTATTTTAAAAACTCAATTTCCTTCTGTTTACCATCGCATCAGTGCCACTCACACCCCCAAAGCCTGTCGTATGAACTTGGAACCAATTTCACTCTAAATCTGTCCCACTACAATAACGTGCAAATACAAAAATAATGTGACTGGGGCAAATCAGAAAGATGTGAAATGGAAGAAATCTAAGACATCAAAAACACACCAGCAGTAAGCATTACAATTGATAGATATATACAGCATTCATTCAGCTGTACGGGTGGTGCCAGCAGTACTGTGTAAATGTGTATAAATGATGACACAGAACATTTCACTAAAAGATTATCCATCAAACTCTTCTAATTAAACCTGAATGGTTTCTTTGTTGTTATGGGCCAGAATATGACTTGTTTTTAGGAACCTGATTCTAATCAGCTGGAATGATAACTGGAACCAGGTTTGATCATATCGTAAAGATTGTACACAGCTGCTCCTAATCATCTCCCCCGGGCCTCTACAGATGCTTCCGGTGAAAACGTTACATGCTGATATATATATATATATATATATATATATGAATGTTAAAGGTTGCTAGTGGCACTAATCCCACCGAGAATCAAAACCCCACTCTGCTATTTCACACTCGATACAACTCAACCGAAACATAAATATCTGAACGCTGCAGAGAGCCAAAGGGGCTAGTAATAAGAAAACATATTCTGTTTACCTAAAGACAAAAAATTGGTTCGGTGCGTTTGTTTTGCAGTTTATATTCTTTAATAAAACGATGTTGCCTCATATTGCCAGAATATTGCCGAATGCAAAGTTTCAAAGATAATTTCTAATTAAAAAATAGAATAAATGCACAATAAAACACACTATTCCCCATTTAAATGAACTTTATGGCTAGCAAAAGATCCATTTTGTGTAAAACCCGTGAGTTTGTATGTGTTGCCGAAAGCTTCACGTGTGTCTCATATGTGTGTGTTTGGCAGGCTGCCGTGTATCGTTGAGTCATTCTGTAGCTCTGTACTTGTAGAAAGGTTGCATTTGCAGTTCTGTGTGTTTACATGATTCATTTGAATGTAGTGAAACTAATTCATGAATCAAGTTGAAGGTTCAGGAAAAAAGTCCCTTTAGAAAGTCTCTCATTGTACCGCTGCAGGGTCTGAATGTCTCAGTCCTATTTCTAATAGAAAGGTATCGGTTCTCTCTCCTCATCCCAAAAGCCTCAGAATCCCCATCCCTTCCCAGTTTGCTTTTCTCCCCCTTCGTGTCGCTCCCGCTACAACGAGAACGAGACGTTTATACCAATCCTTTCTGGCCATAACCCCTAAAACAAGAAGTACACCTCCAGTGTTTACCACATTGATGAGATTCGGCTTCACTTGGCCTCATAGAGGAAAAACAGAACATTTATGTGTTTTAATTATGTTAAACCTGATTGAAAAAAAACACCAACGTTGAGCAGAATAAATGAAACGGGAGGTTTTCTCACTGAGTGGCAGGCAAGAGAGGAAAAACAACCCAGAGAAAAAGAGCACGGGAATTTGTGATTATACCTCTTTGAGCAGGGAGTGAAAATAGATGCAGTCACATATTCTGGATAACACGAGCATGTATGCAGCACTTTTAGTTCAATCAGGGAGTTAAATACAGCGGTTGTTATTGAGAGCAACACTATTCTGTCTTCAAAGAGGGATGCCTTTCATTGGAACAACAAGGGTTTGCCAGTGTCATGATGAAGAATGCTCCTTACTTAACTTGGAATCAGATTCCTTTTGACTGCTTTTAAAACACCATTTTTATAACCAAGCACTAGCAATGGTGCTGCTTGATGGTGATGAGGCTCCTCCCTCTTCTCATACAGTCATACGCCTCAGATGACGGACAGACCTCGCCTTCACCGTCTCTAATGAACACTCCTGTCTACCCGACTGACTTCTCCTCCGTCAGTGTCGGACGGATTAAACCTGTTCCCCACAATGCACCTGCAGATGGGAACATTAGAGCTTTGTTTGGTCACCGAACACCGTTTCTGACAATAACCGCCCAAACGTGTCCGTAATCGTCGGACACCTTTCCTGTTTTATTTCCTCTTCCGATGCCATCTTTACTACAGATAACAGCTGTGTGAGCGCAACCTTGGAATCATTCCTTTCCTTGAACCAAAATCAAAAGAAGAAAAAGAAAAAGAAGAAGAAGAAGAGACAGCTCAGGAATCTTGTTCTTGTGAGAAGGTGGGTGGGTTGGGTGGCATAGAAGATAACAAATTCTAGTTTGGGGTGTTTGAAAGAGACAGAGAAAGGCATGAAAGGAGGAATAACGAGGAGCGAGACAGGGAGAGGTGGCTTGAGAGAGACAAGCAGAGGAGTAGAAGCATCTTTAATGCAGATTGCGACGCGGCGCTCGGCTTTGAGGTGTGAACCTGTGTGATGATAAGGAGAGCGTCTCGCAGCACAGCCTCCTCTAACCCCAAGTGCCCTGAATAAAGACTTTAATGCGTCCATAAATACAACACAGACGGATGGGAGCTTATCTCAAGCATTTTATGTTGAGAAGGGGAAATCTGCCACGCTGAACCGGCATTATCTGTTGTATTATTGGTTTTAGGAAGAAGAAAATATTCCAACTTTGTGGGTTTTTGACAGAGGTGCCTACAAAAACAGTTCTGAGGATGTAACGTTTTTACAGTATGTTGAAATGGAGGCCTGAATGTGCTGCAAATGCTTTGTTTCCTCGAAGTGAAATGGATGAAGTTTGTAATGGAGACAAGTACGCCAATCTTTTTACAGGACACAGAATCTATTACGACGGCGACTACTAATCTACTTTTTGGCAGCGCTATGTTGTCGTTTTTTGACCCTCGCCATCCTGGTTTTTGCCTGCCAGAAGTGACACGCAAGGTTGGAGCACAAGTACAACCGAACGCTGGATAAGACAAGTTTAAGCATCCCAAAAAGTTATAATTCATTTTGATGATGTCAAAAGTTTTAAGATGAAAACACAGACAACTCCCAAACCGGACAATGCCGTGCTGGAAACCTGTCAATCAATAGGAAGCATAAAGCATAACTTGCTTTAGGGCGAGGTATAATCTATTAAATGAACATTACTAGTGGTATTGACGAAGACTTGAAACTAGCGAGTGAGAACATAAACATATAACGTTAGTTAGTGTGAGTTTTTGCACCCAGAGGAGTCGCCCCTTGATGGCCATTAGAGGGAATGCAAGTTTAAGACACTTCCACATTGGCTTCACTTTTCAGAATAGGAGGTTTCTGCCTAGGCTGTTCTTAGGCTACAGAAGAAAAAAGAAGTGTAGCCTGAAGTTAAAATGGCCCTCTTGAGCTACCATTGTTTTAGATGGCTCCCACCGTATTTTTCTTATCGTATTATTCTTTTGATATTAAAGTATTAACACATAAGCAGCTGAGATGAACACACATTGCTCTACATTTCCTGACTTGTCCCTTTATCATGTGTGGAATACTATTGAAAATAGTAGTTATTTGTGCATTGAGGTGACCTAATTATTGAGATTATTTGTGTTGCTGGATGATTACTGCATCGATATATCTATACAAGTTAGGCTGCTATAGATAATGGCAAAAAAGGTTGGACAACATTTCTAAAATGAGGTTATTCAAGACAAAACCATTTTGACATCAAAGCACTTTTGACTAATTTTGGCATAGACAAAGACAGAGTAAAAGACTGGATTGCATAACTGCACTCTAAGATTTAGATACAGGTGAAACTCATTGGTTTGTTTGGTTGAATGAAATAAACTTGAGAAATACAAAGAAAACAACGTTTTAAAGCTTTCCAGCAAGTCTGTACCCATACCTCACTTTAAGAATAAAGGTACCGGTACATATTTGAAGAATGTTAATATCGCAAATAGCAAATTCATTACATTTCATGATACAGTGAGAGTGAGCGGTCGCGGCACATTACTTGGAGAAATTTGCTATTTTAACAAAACATTTCTGCAGCAGTGGAATTCTACCCCACTGCATCGCTTGTTTGAAGATGTTTAATTGACAATAAATGTTGCATTCTGGGGGTGAGTCCTCGTCTCTCTTTCATTGACTGCCAAACTGCATCTCTTCAGATTTGACTGGTTTCAGGTTGCTCCCAGAAACCAGGCTGGCCAATAGGAGGTCTGGAGTGGCATCCGCATCGTTCAATTTCAAATTCAACCTACAACTTTAATAAGGACTTCTACAAATGATCTTCATTGACACATACACTTCATGAAATAAACAACACAGCTATAGTACTAGTTTCCAATGTCACTGCAACTCCAAACTCCTCACAAAGTTAAGAGTCAGTAAAGCAAGAGTTATAGTCGAATCATTATTAGTTATTAGAAGAAGTCGATGCCAGTTGTCATTGCCAGAGGCTCTACATCAGTGGTGTGTGCTCGTCTGTCAGTCTCTGCTGTGTGGAAACACCACATGCTAAGATGAAAAGATATGTCGCTACCTGCAATCTATTCGTCAATATTTTCAAAAACAAAATTACTCTCTCCACATGAACATTTTCGGATGACTCATAACTTCAGCATGATGTGTTTCCCTTGAATGTCAGCAATCATTTTGTCAGAGAAGGCATCGTTATTTATTATCAAAAAGGTCTCAGCCACAGAACAATTTGTCCACCAGCTGCATTCCTATGGTCATGAACGTGCATTTGCTTTTACTCCTGTCTGTATTTTGTAAGGTACTTACTTTTAAATAAATATTTGAGGTGAATATACAAGTATCAAGCAGTCCATTCTTAGAAATAGGGGTTCCAAAAGGGTTCTTCCTGAAGGACTGAGGTTCTACCCAGAAATATTTGCTTCTGAAGAACCTTTTTTGAAGAAAGGCTTTTTTTTAAACTGTTGAAAGCACGGGTGTTAACAGGGAACGTCCACAACCCAGCTCACTCCTTTCGCAGATGGAACTCGGTATAACCCTTTCAGTTGGATTCAAGGTAGAATCCTCTGAGAGGGTTTCAGGTGGATCCTTTATAAAAGGTTATCACAGGAACCAAAAAGAGCTTGACTATGGGAACAACCCAAAGAACCCTATATGGTTCTAGCTAGCACCTTTATTTGTGTGATGAATGCCGAGTCAAAGGCATTATAATCTTGTCGAGATACTAAATAATAGAAATATGAACAAAAACCACCTCAAAAGAGAAAAGGAGAGAGGTTGGTTTTGCCCGGAGTTAAGAGGAGGTGAGTGAGGAGGAGACGGCAACACAAGGTGGTTTTTTAGATAAGTTTGAGGCCTGGCAGCATGGGAGTGACTCAGCTTTTCTCTGACTGCAGAGGGGAAGTGAGTGAGTCCAGAGGGAGACGTGTCAACACCTGGTTGGAGGGAAGAACTGAAGTGCCCCACTATGAACACACTGACAGCATCACGAGTGGGCCGCTGCAGCTGGTCGGACCTGACGCTCGTAAAGTTCAAACTTTATGCAGCTGTGCAAGTTAAAAGTGACAACACAATGTGACTCAAATCCCACGGCAATAAAGGTGTTAGGCGGTTCAGTGGCTGCTGTCGACATGACAAAACAATTGGCCCAAGTTTCTTGTTGCGTAGATGGAAATCCTCTTGTTGAATGGGGTCCTATTCATGTTTGTACAATACATCTTTCATGGCTAAATGAACAGTTTTATCACGGTGCGGATGTTTGAAGGCCCTGAAACACCGGAGCCTAGAGCAATCATGATCGATCTAGATCATTCTTTTGTTATTGTGGCAGCAGTACATAGACGTACCCATTACGCTCCGTTAGGTATGTTATTGGATATTTCCCTTTCACTCTGAACGGTCTGAATTGTATTAATGTTGTATCATATTTCTGTATGATTGCATCAAGGGTAGAAAGAACATTTACTCAAGTGCCGTACTTAAATACCGTTTCGAGCTACTTGAACTACTTCTTTTGTCTTCTACGTTATACTGTTACTCCACTACATCTCCTAAGGCAATACTTTTCTTTTATAATTTTAGAACATCAGTTAAAAGTAGGTGAAGACAACACTTATTCATCCTTTGGAGAAAACCCAGCAGTGTATGAAGTCATTCAAGTTAGTCCCACCTTTACCAGCTGCCATGGAAAAGTAATGTACTGTACATCCTAATGTAATATTAGGATTACATAATACCATAACATGTTATTCTGAATTGGCCATTCTGTATCCTTAGTACATTTACTTTTGATACTTTCAGTATATTTTGATGCTGATACTCTCGTTCTTTTACTGCAGCAACATTTGGAATGCATTACTTTTTATTTGTAATAGAGATATCTCCACTGTGCTACTGTCACTTTAACGGAGAGGACCAGTGGGCGGAGTTCAGTGACATCTATCAGTAATGCTGCGTTCACACCAAACACGTTGCGAATTTGACGCGCGAGTAGATTACATGCAAAGTCAATGCACAGATGTGCTAGGTTGGGAAAAAGCTAATTTTCCGCCGGGCGGCGCGAATGACGCCCTCTCTTGAACCAGTGTTTGGTTTGTCCGTTCTGGGCTACCGCAGAAACATGGCAGACTCCTTGAAGAGGACCGGCTCCTTGCGTAGATATGAAGGGCTCATTCTAAGCTAACAAAAAACAACACTTCTCAGTTTCAGGTGATTCTACACGAATGAAAACAAAGGCGTGAACATTATACTCCATTTCTGCCAATACATGCCCATAAATCCTACTCACTGAACCCTTTAAGCGAAATATCTGAGTACTTCTTCCACCACTGGGATGGACATATACATACATACATACATACATACATACATACAACAGAGTAAACCACCTCTGCAAAGCATTGACAGGTGAGTATGAAACTGTTATTTTTGCTCATAAATCCTTTATCCAAGCCCATTGTTTTATGATCGGCAACTATGTCTCCTAAGTTCCTTTATTACGAAACTGTTTTTTTTTTTAACAATGTTGTGATCATGGCAAATGTAATCGCTGCCTGGATTGTGTTCAGAGGCAACAAAACACTACATTCATGCACTGTCCCGGTCATCACTGCATTCTTATAGACCACGTAGTGAAACTGAAACTTAATGTTGTGAATTTAAACAATACAACTTGAGGTTTAGACAGTGTAGTCACAGCTTCAGAGTAGAGGGAACGGAGCAGCATACACAGAAAACTTCACTGACAGAAACTACAAGGGGAGAGAAAAACAGAAACACTTCACAGTATTGCCCACATTGTCTGACAGACAGGTGATTTGGGGGAATTGCAGTGAAGAAGCAACACAGCAGTGACTTTTTAGCATCAAAGATGCTGCAAAAAAAAAGCCCAACACAAAGCAAACATCTTGCCGGTTTATAAATCCTCTACATGTCAGCGCTTGTTTGGTGAGCTGTCTGCGAAGACTTCGCCGAGAGATCTCCGGCTTCCCCGCCTCTGGAGGGACTTGATCGTGTTGGCAAATTAAAACTGCATGAGACGATGATGAGTAACATTATGAATCCGGGGAATAGGTTTTATAGAGGGAACCTTCGCCAAGTTACATTTCTGTGCATTTATTGTACTTGGTGAACAAAGTGTCTCTGATTCCGATTGTAATTACTCAATCAGTTCCGCAACGGCAGCAATTACACCATGTGTCGTGCTGCTTGAGCACAGAGATCTGGACTCTGAATGTACAGAGCTACAGTGAGAAGACTTCAGCAAATATAAGCGTCTGTTTTCCTTCTTCATAACTACATTAGTGATGATTCACCAGCGATTACAGCTTTAAAATGGTCTCCTTTCTAACTTTACAGACACCCTGAGGGCTCAGTGTTTACACGTCTTGGAACTTAATGTATGTTTGGTTATTGCTCGCATGAAACAGAGTATTAAATTGCACCGGTAGTTATTGGGTGATTGCACCAATTTATTGACTTCACACATAGAGGCTCTAGTACAGAGGTGGGCAAACTACGGCCCGCGGGCCGGATACGGCCCGCCGAGTATTAATATACGGCCCGCCGAGTATTATAATTATTATAACATTAAAAAAATATATTAAAAAAAAGTTATTGAAAAAATATATTAAAAAAAAGTTTTTTATTTTAAATAATTATAAGTTATAGTAAAGACCGCTGTAGCGCTTCTCCGTTCCCAAGTTCAGTTTCCCGAAGCACGATGACCACAACAGACCAGCGTTGATGTTTCTTCATGCTTATTTATTGCACAGCGCTCTTTTAGGCTTTTCGTGTGTGCAGCGGCTGTCATTCAGACGCTGTTGTGGGACTACGGATAATATTATGAACCCAGACACCACGGAGTTTGATGTTCCGACGTATGTGGAGTTTACACAACAAGTATAAAGCAGAACTGGTGGTTATTTCCAAGGTGGATGGCAGAATCGGTATCCGTTTTACGGAGATAAGACCGGCGCAGTTCCCGGAGGAGTCGGTGAAATTCACCGAGCTGTGTGCGGCTACGGATAATATTATGAACCCAAACACAAGGGCGTTTCATGTTCCGACATGTTTGGGACTTCCACAACAAGTATAAAGCAAAACTAGTGGTTATTTATTCCATAATCGATACCGGAAAAGACAGCTCTTTTTCACGGAGAGACCCGACGGCGATAAGCCACGCCCCCTTTGTCAAACACTCTCCATCCATCTGATACTGGCCCGGCCCGTCTGTCAAATTTTTTAATTCAATGTGGCCCCTGAGCCAAAAAGTTTGCCCACCCCTGCTCTAGTACTTAAATTGCAGGTATGAATGATGTGAATCACGAACTGGTATATTACAGCAATCAAGGTATTTGTGCACACAGTCGACTCCCTTCTACCAAGAAGACAAACCATTCGTATTTTCTTGATTTAGTTGAAGAAAAAAAAGGGGATAAAATGACAAAAGTAGGACAGCCATTCTCAAAAAGTTAACCACCAGGAGAAGACTTGAGGGAATTTCAAATGGAAGCAATTATGTTTAATGTACATCATCTTTTTCCCCTTTATTCCTTCATTTCCCTTTGTTGTTTTTTTCCCCCCCCTCCGTCTTCTCTCGACAGAGTCGGGCGGAATACAGGATCGACCGGGAGGGACTGAAAGAGCTGGCGGGGAAATTAAAACGGAGATTTGAGCCGACGGATTCGGCAGAGAGGCTGAATGTGCAACCGCGAGACAGCAATGAGGGCCGTGGCGGCAGATCTGGGTGCATTTATTAATTGAAAATGTTTTCAATTATCTTTGGGGCGCTCGCTGGAGAGCGTGTAAGAGGGAGAGAGAGTAAGAGGGAGAGAGAGAGAGAGTAAGAGGGAGAGGGATGGCCGAGGGCTTGGTACTTTTTTAGAGCGATCCAATTGGCTTCATCATGAGCCACGCGATGACAGATAATTGAATCCTTTCCAAATAGAAAACTGCCCCTGATCTGGGAATGTGTGTCACTTTTGTTACAGCAGCACTAAATTAAAAACATATACAGCGCTGGTTGGATTTCATGCATACATCAAGACTTGTCACCATTTAACCATTTAATGCTCTCTCCCACCGACAGGGGAGTGAATGACAATCCTGTTCTCACTGCATTTCAAGTATGACGTACTCCTACGGGCGGTAGGTGAAAATTATCTGACAACACCCTGTCAGCCGAGGACGAACTCAGTGGTTAAGATTTAAAAAAAGATAAAGTTTCTCTTAGCTGATGTTTGGAAAGAGTTCTCACGTAAAAACATTGGCACAGTAAAATACGACTTAATTAACCAACAGCACGGGTCCCAAGGTGACACAAACAACCCAGTGTCTCGAGTACAGCCTATTATGGAAGCCGGAGAGGAGCCAGGAAAGAGACACGAGACAGATTTTCTTGTCTGAGTCGTTATATTTTTGTCCCGTCTCAAATGATTTCTATCATCTCACTGACTCAACCTGTCTCTGACAAAGGTTACCAGACACAATATGTTTCATTTACAACCCAAGCTAAACTCAAAGTCTTCCTCTCCCCTCCCAACACAAAGAAGAGTTGAATCTCACTCAATCGTCCCTCACAGCTCCCTAACAGGTAAGATGGTGATGAAGAAAACTGTTGAGTGATCGAGGAAAAATATGAAAGTAAAAAAGTCTAACTATTATAAATGTATAATCATTTTCTTTTTCTACGTAACCATTTGAACATATATATAATGTTTGGTTTTTATTTCAGTTATAGTTTGTGATTAGACCACATAAAATGCATAGGACGCTATAAGTTGCTATGTGATATACTCTTTTTGAATGAGATGTGTTAAATGTTCTCTCTGTTCTCTTTGTTAAAGAGCATGCATTGGCTGTATTACCAAATAAGGTAGTAAAACATCCTCTGTCCAACTCTGGTGACAGCATGACTTATGTATTTTGGTGTTTAAAAGAGGGGGTAGGAATGTATGTTTTTCGGGGTGCCTGGCAATTCTGTGCAGGAGGAGAGATTTTTGTGTTTATTGATATAGAAAAATTCAAAATAATACCTTACAAAACGTCACACTGGTCACCTAAGACATGAACACCATGCTCCATTGCTGAGCCGTTGAAAACGTGTGTTTCTTTGAAATAGAGATGATTTTGAGATGTGCAAGGAGAAGAAATTGCAGCGTTATTGGTATTACTCATTAACTCCTGGAGATAACTTAACATCATCTAGTTCTACAGAACCTTGCCTTTAAAGCAGGAGAGAATGGAAGTCCTCTTCTTTTGGCCACAGGCAGACAAATAGAATCAAAAAATCCTCAAAAAATATAACACTATTCTGATCTTTCACTGCATATCCTGAAAGATCAACTTTGACAGATAAAATATCTGAGCCAGCCAGAAAAAGTGGAGATGGCCAGTAATCTGTCTCCTGCACTGACAATATTATTTTTGAGAGTTTTAGTGTGAGTCTATTTGTAGCTGTTCCCTCTCTCCTCATCTGTGTCTGACTCCCCTCTTTTGTCGCTGGGTCACGGCGCATCACATCTCTGGAGGACTGATGGACCGACAAACAAGCGCGATACATGTGTGTGCATGACATTATGGAAACTAGCTGCTGTCATCACTTATGCTCGGAGAAGTGCAAATTCACAATGGGAAAAACACCTCTGCAGAAACACAACTCAAAAATAAAAGTTGAGAATCAAACCCACTCTGCTGTCATATTTATTCCCTGAAGTAAAGCAGGCGAGGTTGGAAGGAGATACGCGTTTCTAAAAGATTAAGTTTCTATGGATAAACCTGTGGAGCTAACATTAGCAGAGTAAGCTAGCACAGCATTAACTAGCATTAGCACTTCTATGCTACACTAGCTACTGAAAGTATACTGAATATACAGTATATGCATGCTGCTTTTGCTTTGAAATGATTGTAACATCTGTCTGGACCTCCAGGTGGTTCACTTCCACACGGTGGCCTGTAGCTTTAGCTTCTGTCTTTATCTTTACAACCTGTTTTAATGCTGAATCAGTTTGACTCAAATGCATATTGTGGACCCTTCTATCTGCTTCTCGGTTCGTGATTTTTCTCAAAATGTGGAAATGTTTAATCAGAGAGGGCAGTTCATGACAGTGTAGGCTCCATGGTAGCTCTGACTACTTAATGGATTAGCAGTGAGGGGCAATTCTCACCTGAACCTTAAAACCAAGTCTGAACCCAAGTGTACACACACACACACACACACACACACACACACACACACACACACACACACACACCAAACCATAAGCCTTTCTAATCAGTCTTTAACGCATCTAACTTCTACAAGATGCACTCACACACTGTCACACACACACACACACACACACACACACACACACACACACTGACAGACTGTAATACACACCGAGGACAATTTAGTTGATAGCAATCACCCTGTTAATATGTCAAATAAGTATAGATCGCAAAACACTTTTACTACTTTTATTTATTATTATTGTTAACACTTTTACTACTTTTATTTATTATTATTGTTAACAAGTACCACGTTCTCCTGCGGGCGGTGAACATTAGCTGACAACGCCCTGTCAGCCGAGGACAAAATCAGTGGGTAAGATTTTATTTTTAAAGATAAAGTTTCTCTTAGCTGATGTTTGGAAAGATTTCTCACGCAAACTATTGACACATTAAAATACGACTTAATTAACCAAAGATATGACTTAATTAACCAACAGCACGGGTTTCACGGTGACACAAACAACCCGGTGTCTTGAGTACAGCCTGTTATGCAAGCTGGAGAGGAGCCAGGAAAGAGACACAAGACTGATTCATTTGATATGAAGAGTTACATATTGTTGTCTGATCTCAAATGATTTCTATCATCTCACTGAATCAACCCGTCTCTGACAAAGGTTACCAGACACAATATGTTTAAACAAACACACACCAACACCTGAACCTTAAAACCAAGTCTGAACCAGGCAACGGGCCTATGAAGTATGGTCTGGCCAAAATGTCCTAACTATGTGGTTAAAGACGTGTTACGGTCCTCACTATGTTGCAAGTACAAGTATACAAACACACACACACACACACACACACACACCTCAAATATCCTCAGCGGTGTGACGTGAGTTAAAAGTTACACAAGTTTGCATCTAGAGAGTTAGAGGAGAAGATCAAATTGATGAAGCAGTTACAGTTAGCATTTTGGTCACTGAGCTTAGCATAAAAACTGGAAACCGCTTGTTTTATTCGTTCTATTTTGTGGAACGTTTTAAACAGGGAAAGCATTTGATTTAGTAAGAAAGTATTCAATTTAGTGAGCTTCAGAGTTATTATATGCAGACTTCACAGAGCCAGGCGAACTGTTTTTGTCTCGTTTTCTGGTCTTTATGCTAAACTACAGTTTAAAATTCAGCGTATAGACATGAGAGTGGTAATCTTCTCATCTAGCTCTCGGCAAGTAAGCCAATAAGAAGTGAAGACACCTTGTGTCGGCACAGCAACATGCACATCCTTGATTAGCTAGGACACCGAGATGGGAGATAAATATGTTTTTAATAATACATTCAGAGTATGAGTTTTAGTCCACTAGGGTCAAAGACAGACTCATCTTGCTCATTCGTCATGAGCAGCACAAGCGGCCTTGAAATTCAAGTTGGACTATCACCAAAATGTGCTCTGGAGTCAGTTTAGTTAATGAGTTGACGTTTGCATTAAAGGCCCAATGGCCCTGTAAGCCTTCAGGGTTATGGACTCAGTCAGCAGCTACAAAACTCCATCTCACCACCCACCCACACACACACACACACACACACACACACACACACATATATATCTTCCCATCCCTGGACAAACAGTGATCTGGTCATTTAACAGCTAAACATAACCTCCATCCGTCTCACGTCTGCCGGGGAGGAAAATACCACGGCAACCAAATATCTATCTGGCCATCAGTGCTGACCTGACAGATGGTGATGGAGGTTTTCTTGCTGCGATATCTACAGCTCTGATAAGGAAGCAGAAAAACATGAGCGGAAAAAGTGACAAACTCTGATTCCCAGACAAGGAGTCATATTGTGGCTTATCTGGGTTACCAGACATGAATGTCAGGTCGCACTTTAGCCAAAAATGAGACATCTGTCATTTGACACGAGTTCGCAGAGATGGCATTTATTTCTTTCCTTTTCTTTTAATAGCAGGTTTTTTAGTTGTTTGCCACTGAAAATGGTATCTCTCTTACAGGCTGAAGTTTAGAGGTGCTGAAGGGCAAATTTCATGTAATTTTTCCCCACTCAAATACGTTTAACAATACAACAAGAGCCTGAACACTGAAATTGTCGGACTCACCGTTTATCGGCAAGATTTTTTAAGCCTTGAGCTTTTGAAATAAAAAAAATAAAATAATTGTTTTCAGTCTGATGCTGTTTGGGTATCACTCCTTGATCCCCTCCCCCGGTCAATATAACGAAACCTTTAATATTTTCCTCTATTCTGTGAAGGGGTAGAACGATTTTTTGGTGTGTGTGAGACTTGATATTGGAGCTGTAAAAGAGTGAGCTTTTTCTTTTCGTGTGGTTTTCACTCTCAAAAGAAGTAGAGGGAGATGGAAGCTGGGCTGCTGTCCAACGCAGCAGGGCTTTGCACTATAAAAAACAACATCTGTCTTTATAAGTACAAGTGTTAATCTTGTATTCAGTCATGAAGACTGATTTAGAATGGAAGACGAGAGAAAAGTAACTCTGCCCGTGGGGGAAGATAACCGGACTTGTTTCCATGCAGCTTCACATAGTTTATAAATAATCATTTAAAAGTTGCCTAAAATGAGTCACAGGCAGTTCAAAATGAACAAATCATCCATCTTGTTTTTCTCCACAACGCTGATTGATGAGAAAGCTGTTGAAAGTTTTGCTTAGAAAAATAGTTCTACTTATTATCAGAATTGAGCACAATAAAAAGATGTTGTTGAAGCTGATTTTGAATAGTATGGACATCAAGAATATATTCATGTCAATATCGAGTAAAAAATAAATCAAGGTTCCGTTCTTTTAAACTACTGACCTTCAAAGACTAAAAACGCTGGGCTGTATTCAAAAACATGATATATTTCTCTCCAAACTTGACATCATAAAAGTTGCAGTGCAAACACACACTGGTGAAATCCTTTTTAAAACCTCTGCTGTATGAAAAACAAATCAATATCACCTGGTTTTCCCAGGTTTGGATGTTGATCCACGGAGCCGAGGCCCTCAATGGATTGGGTTCAGTACTGTCAAGGCCATTTATAAAGCTAAAGACAAATAAACAAGTATTGTTGGATATGTTTCAGACCATTTCAACAATTTCCAAGGCCAAAGGCCAGTCTATTTAATGTTCAACTAGAAATCACAAGTTTGTCTCAGAGGTCGTTAAAAGGTCCATTCCTTTGATTTCAGTTTTCTCTGAAGCATTTGTAACCAGCTGGCCTCAACATGACGGTCTGTCTGTTTGCTCCTGTACGTCCAGGAAGAACCAAACGGACAAACTGGTTATGTAATAAAATGCCACTTCTTTATGTTGGGAGTATATTAGGGCTCCATTGCTCAGTCGAGTAGGTACATAGTGTCAATATATTAGAGCTTTTCTTTTTTAGTGACGACGTATTTTTGTTAACACAGGTTAAGAAATAATAGTTCTCTGAAGACATTAGTTCATGCTGGCTAGCTTACTTGAGAAGAGATTAACAAATTAACCAACAGGACCACATTACCCCTACGGCTGCTTTGAATGAATGAATATATACTTTATTAATCCCCAAGGGGAAATTTGGTGTCGAAGTAGCACCAATTTACAGACAAAAAATAAGATATAAAAACAACAGGGATGAACGATATATACAATAATAATAATAATAATAATAATAATAGCTGGGATGAAAGAAAAAAACAGAGTATTAATTTAGGAATTCAATTAAAATAAACTTAAACAGTAGAAGTGCAAAAATGCAAAGTATGTATGTCTATATTAAGTGTGTGAGGTGTAAAAAATAAATAAAAATAAAACAAACAAACAAACAAACAAACAGGAGAGCAGACTGGAGCTCCGGACAAGATGGCTGGCTAGTTATCAATCTCCAGAGCTGGTTAGTTGGGTAGCTAGTCTTTGGAATGAGATTTTTGTAGGGAGGGCTGGACAACCCGAAAATATGAAAAACCATAACTGTGAAGGTGTGATACTTACTCTGATGGATAGCATTTTAAAGGGAGATTTTACACATTTTACACATCAAAGTCCTTTTCCATGGCTTGGGGAGTACTACTACTGAGAAACAATTGTATCAAGCCTTTTGCTTTATACAAGTTAATTAAGCTGTGCGTGTCCCAACCTCTGGAAGAAGCTACACTAACTGTTATACTATACCACTCCCAAGTCTCCGTCGGAACTGTAAGTTGCATTGTGGGTAATGTAGACTCCAGGTTTGGACAAAGAAGAATAATGCCTTGCATAAAAAAGATATTGAAGTTTCTCCTGCATTGGTTTTGATAATATATATTATTTTGACTGCAGAGATACCAAAAACAAATCACTGATTGGGCCACTCCAGAGGTCTCAGTCTTAAGTGTTCATTTCACATTTAGGATTAATCAGAGATCTAAAGTTACACTCAGGGTAAAAAAAGGTTTAAAGCTACATTACTTCTAAGAATCAGTAAAGTGATGCCAGAACTGGGGAGATGCCGTTTCTTTACTTGGCACCACGTGATATCAGAGCTGTTTCCTGCACCCGTTGGAACATCAAAGTGACTTTTGATTCAGATTGGGATAAAGAAAATTGCGGTCATCGAGGTAGGAGGAAATAAAAGCCTGAATGTCTCTTAACAAAAAAGATGAAGGATTAGTAGTGGCTTCATTGGAGAATTGAACAAAACCGGCCTACAGTAGTCCCTTTGTCTGAACATCAACGTTAAGGTCACCATCAAAGAGGCGGACTAGCATCTCCAGCTGACTGATACAGTACCACATTGATTCTGCCATCTGGAACTGGATTTTAAGGGTCAGAAACCGCAGATATAAAAGGTTCTATGGATCCAGTCTATTAAATAAATGCTCCAGGATTTGTTACACAAGCGGACACTTTGGTTATTTCGTTGGAAAGGCCTGAACAGAAGAGAGGATTGAGAGGACTAAGAGCTGACAATGGAAGAAGGTTGGGACCAGGAGAAAACCAAATGCTCCTTGACAGTGAAAGCTGAAAGTATTAAGGCTGAAATTAATTTTGATGAGACCAGCTGAATTTCATTTTGATCTGTACACAGACAGACAGGTGCAAAGTGTGGTGGATGCTCTGCTTTTGCTGACAGTTAATGTCAATCTCCTATTTTCTTTCCCACTTAAAAGTCACTACCAGTGCTTGTGAGAAGAAGAAAGGGAAGCTAAAGCGGCTATAATTGATATATTTATGCTAACGGGGGATAGTACACCGCGTTCCACATTATTATGCAAATTACACTTTGCTCAGATTTTCCTAAATAGTAATGCACAGTCAGTCAGTATCATTTTCAAGTCATCAACTGTTAGAGTATAAGTCAAATTCTATTGAACAAACCTCCTAATGATAACAGTATTTTTTTCAAAAATAAAAAACTCAAAATGCAGTGTTCCAAATTATTATGCAGAATTTCAGAATTTCAGAGTTTCAAGATATTGTATAGGTTGTAAAGAACAAAAAATTGTCATTTGTTGAATTTGCAGCATTAGGAGGTCATATTTACTGAAATCAAGAAAAGTTTGAATCAAAAACATCTTAACAGGTCAAGTTACATGTTAACATAGGACCCCTTCTTTGATATCAACTTCACAATTCTTGCATCCATTGAACTTGTGAGTTCTTTGATAGTTTCTGCTTTAATGTCTTTGCAGGATGCCATAATAGCCTCCCAGAGCACCTGCTTGGATGTGAACTGCCTTCCACCCACATAGATCTTTTGCTTGATGATGCTCCAAAGGTTCTCAATAGGGTTAAGGTCAGGGGAAGATGGGGGCCACACCATGAGTTTCTCTCCTTTTATGCCCATAGCAGCCAATGCCCCAGAGGTATTCTTTGCAGCATGACATGGTGCATTGTCATGCATGAATATGATTTTGCTACGGAAGGCACGGTTCTTCTTTTTGTACCACAGAAGAAAGTGGTCAGTCAGAAACTCTACATACTTTGCCGAGGTCATTTTCACACCGTCGGGGACCCTGAAGGGGCCTACCAGCTCTCTCCCCATGATTCCGGCCCAAAACATGACTCTGCCACCTCCTTGTTGACGTCTCAGCCTTGTTGGGACATGGTGGCCATTCACCAACCATCCACTACTCCATCCATCAGGACCATCAAGGGTTGCACGGCACTCATCCGTAAACAAAACAGTTTGAAAGTTAGTCTTCATGTAGTCCTGAGCCCACTGCAACCTTTTTTGCTTGTGAGCTTGGTTTAGGGGTGGCCGAATAACAGGTTTAAGGACACTTGCAAACCTCTTGAGCATCCTACATCTTGAAGTTCGCGAGACTCCAGAGGCACCAGCGGCTTCAAACACCTGTTTGCTGCTATTCAATGGCATTTTAGTGGCTGCTCTCTTAACCCTACGCATTTGTTTGGCAGAAATCTTCCTTATTTTGCCTTTGTCTGAACGAACCCGCTTGTGCTGTGAATCGGTGACAAATTTCTTCACCGTCCGATGATCACGCGCAATTCTTTTGGAAATATCCAATGTTGTGATACCTTGACCAAGGTATTGCACTATTTGCCGCTTTTCAGCAGCAGAGAGATCCTTTTTCTTTCCCATTTTGCCTGAAACATGTAGCTTGCTTAATAATGTGGAACATCCTTCTTAAGTAGTTTTCCTTTGATTGGGCTCACCTGGCAAACTAATTATTATTAATACTATTTGGATGATTTCAATCATCCAAATAGCCCTGAGACACAATACCATCCATGAGTTTCATTGAAAAACCAAAAAATTAATGTTTATGACCCGTAAATACAATTTGCCTAATAATGTGGAACGCGGTGTAGTTAACAACGCCAAGTGAAGTGAGCTTCTATCTTTATTTTTTTAAACCTGTTTTCACTCCTGAATCTGTTTAACATCCTGGATATATCCTTCAAAAACATATTGTAGACCAGGGATCACTAATCAGCATGAAATTGAAAATTATTACATTTTAAAGAAGCGCTACTATATTTTAACTGGCGCAGCTTTTCTAGCCTTTGTGGCTCTCGTTCAGCGGTCCAGGAAACACACCGACCAATTACCGTAAAAGTCAGGTTACAAGCTGCTCCTACCGCTAGTAGCAGCGCTAGCTAGTGCTGCTACTAGCTCCCCGCTGCTAGCTCCCCGCTGCTGCTGCTACTGGCCGCGTCCCCTCTGCCCAAGTCGGGTGTCGCGTGTCGAGCCGGGGCTGGTCCCGCTAACTCCGGGGGTTGTCGGGGAGCTAGAGGAGCACTAGCAGAAGTTAGCGGAGAGCTAGCGGAAGTTAGCGGGGGAACTAGCATGAACGCCAGCTGGCTACAGCGGGGAGCAAACGGGGACACTGACCTAAGGTAGTAGAGGCGTGTAACCTGACTTTTACGGTACATGCGCTGTAGACCGTTTCTACAAAGTTATTTCTCATGACGTTCTTGAAAAAGAAGAATGTGGACAACGAGAACAGAGTCCTCAACCAAGAATGGACCGACTCTTAAATGTTCATTCTTTCAAAGCACGCATCTTTTGAAATGTAACCACTACATCTGAAATGAAGGGACAGAAAATAAACCAAAGAGCCCAATATGATCAGAATCCTGACACATTGTTGTCACTGCTGACGTGCCACACTGACCCCTGACCCTGTCACATCACCATGTTGCCCCTACACTGCCCCTACTGTCCTCACGTGCGTATTGCATCTTGTGGATGTTTAGCACTGCAAACAGACGCAGGATGCGCTAAGCTGCCATAGTGTGCACAGGAGTGTATCTCCAGCTTTTAACATGTAATGTCTCAACAACCAATACCAACTGTCAACAACCAAGAGAGAAAGAAAATAAGCCTCAACGTCAACTACTCCAGGATCTCTATTTTTCATGGTAACAATATCAAAATAACTTCCTGTTTTATTCCATTAAAATGCTGTGAACCGCTGTTATACAAGGATCCAGCTGAAACTGCTCAAACCAGAGAGAGGGGAAGGAAAGGAAGGAGATAAAAGCAGACACCCATTTGAAACGAACGGCCATTCAGTTGAACATGCATACCCAAAACCTGAAATAACCTGGACAAAAAAAAAGAAATCCAAGATGAATTACATCCCTAAGTATAGCACAGAACACTGCAAGAGCAGCACAGGGGGAGAAGGAGGAGTATCCTCAGAGGCAGGAAGGCAGGAAAGCAGGACAGCGCTGCCTTTAGTAAATTGGTTACAGAGTACAATCAGACCTCTTCCAACCAGCGTTGGGAGGAGGAAAACTTCATCCACATCTGCTGGAGTCTCAGCTGGCCTGGCAGAGTCTTAGCTTTAACTGGATTAAGGACAAAAGCAGAGCTCAATAACTAATAGGGTCTCTCCTTCCTCCTCTCTGTTCCTTCCCTCCCTTTCTCCCTCTTTTCTCTACGTTGCCGTCTCCCTCCTCCTTCAGAGTGAAGCGGAGAGATAATGCGGAACACTTTCATGGCTTCTGCTGAATTAAACATGGAGAGAACGGCTTGTGCCAGGTGCTAAAGCTGGAGCGGACAGAGAGGGAATATGAAAAAGAAAGATATATATATACACACACACACACAATTCCACCCCAGCACAGGGGTCTCCGGAGTGCTGCCAAACATGTCTTTACAATTAAAAAGATCTGTTCAGAGGATCTATATCAGAGGATAGACCGCGCCGAGGAAAGTTAAACAGGACGGCCATTTTTTTACTAATTGGCCGGCGTTTGAAGAGCACTGCCAGTTGTCATTGGGTGGAAGCAGCCAATCGCCAAGCGGAGGGGCGGCATGGCGCTCAGAAGGTCCGCCTCTGAGGCGCCTCTGAGACTCCAGCTTTCATTGTCGGAGCAGTAAATCCCCCATCCCCTTTTCCCTTTCACACACCCTCTGTCATCTTTACGCCGCGGCCAACCAATTGGGCACCACAAGTGACAAGTCTGTCCATCTCTAACTCCAGGCTGGATGGTGAATAATTGAAAGGGTTTCAAACGTTCTCGGTCTCAGGTGGCTTACAAAGAAAAGAAAAAAAGGTCTTTTCATACTCTCGGCATGAGCTGAAGTTTCAGTTTGTGTTCTGCTTCTGTAACTCAATATCTCTCTGATCTGAGAAGAAAAAGTCTCCCGCTTCTCTCCCGGCCTATTTGGTATTTCACAGATAGAGTACCTCGAGCTCACTCCACCTCCCCAAACCCTCCCCTCCCGTTCCACTGTCTCTCCCCCCCGACAGAGCCAAGTGACCGGTTACCGCGTCCGGTGCTTAGCATGGGCGCCGCGCTCACAGCAGCAAGGACAAGACTTTTACAGGGGTCACGCAACCTCCCAGAGCACACGCCATGCGATGCGGCAAGCTAAAGGACCAGAGAGGGATGCTTGTAACTAGCGGGACCCAGGCTACTCTACAAAACAGGAGAAACCAAGAAAGTCTTATTTAACCCTTTTAGATCTGTAATGATGACAGTCCGCCTGGTCCTTTTTGTCTTATTTATCAATAAATATGTAAAATAAAATGTCCTTTTGGCAAAAATATTTTGCTCCTTTTTTCAGGAGAAATTTAACTTTCATTGTCATTATTAAATGTTATAAAGGCTTAAAACATTGTGTAAAAAGTAAAGAAACTTATTTTTTTATACCATTACCGTAATGGACCGCAAAGTGCCGCATGTCATTGGAAAGCTACGCTTCTTAGCGTTCAGAATCCGTTAATTACTCGAGGAGTTACGGTGATCTTGGTTTTGTTGCATGTTACTTTATGTCGCCGGCTACAGGCTCCGTACTAAAAGGGTTAAGGATGACTAAATCTAATTCATTCCCACCAAAGATGAATAATCTTGTCGAGGCCCATTAGCTTTGGTTCGGGGTTGCATGTTGAGGTTCTTCGACAGAAAGAAATATGATATCAGATACCAGTCAACACATCTTGAGTTAAGTTTGTTTGTTTGTTTAATGGCGGATGTCTAGGGATGAAAGTGCCAAACTATTTTGACCATGTAAGCGTCTACAAGGCGTAGCTTATCTGGGTGAGGGAAACACGTGTTGACGGAAGGTGTAAACCCACAGATTGCACTGGGTTTGGTGTGAAAGTGCAATCTGTACAGCAAGGACTAAATCTGAGGCCAGACCTCGTCAGCCTCGTCTGTTGAGTTTCCCCTTGATGCAGTGAACATGTCTCGGGCGTTTATTGTGAAAGATCAAGACGAATGTGGTGCTCTTGACAACCTGGGAGTAGTCCAGTTATCTCATCACCTCCATCGAGTGCACATGCAGCCTAGCCTCGGGCCACACAGGCTGTGGTGGGTAGTGGAGAAGGCGTTTTCCTTCCACGTGGCCTGCAGGAAACGCTTGCGTCCGCGTAACCCCGTCTGTCTGGCTCGGTCTCAGTAGACAGAAGAGATCGATGGACAACATCCTCCGGACACGCAGTTGAAATCCTCAGCGAGCAACGGGGGCCGAGCTGATGACGTCCGGTTACTATGGTTACCACCACCGGCCACACAGTTAAATATATTAAACCAACTTCCAGAGGAAATATAAATCTAACAATGTAAATTGCTTGCAAAATATAATTACAAATACATTTTGTCTTCAACGGTCTAAAACAACAATAGACTGTATATAAGAAATGGACTGCCGTGTTGAGCCGGGGTCGGCTTTTTGGTTGTGGCCATTTTGGATTACGGCCGTCTCCGTCTTGACTTTTTGCAACCGATGAATGGACGATACCACATTTGGACTGAGGAGGAGTGACGTAGGGTCGTATACTCTGGTAGCGGTAGCATCCTGTCCAGCACTAGGTAGCCCCGCCCTAAAGCATCCCCTAATGAACATCATGCTGTATTGAAAAAGACTTGAAGCTAGAGATTGAGACATAAACTCATGTTTACAATGTTTACTGAGGGAATAAATCAAGAGAAGTAGAGTCATTTATATAGACTTCTATACAACCAGAGGAGTCGCCCCCTGGTGGACAGTAGAGATAAGACAGATTTTTAAGACACTTCCGCATTGGCGTCGCTCTTCAGAACTGGAGGTTGCCGCCTGATTAAAACCCTGTTACATACACACTGCTACTTGGGCATCTTGAGTCTTGGGCGCATTCACACCCGTCGACTTGTGATCAGATCAACTCGAGATGCATGTTACTTCCATGTGTGAACAGGGCCTCTGTCAACTATGTCACCTAACCTCGCCTCTTCCTTCATGCTGGCTGAACGAACCCCGAGCCCACCAGCCCACCAGCTCAAGGGGACGACAACGCAGGCAGAGCTGAGATGACCAGAAGTAAATCATTATCGATGAAGATCGAGATCCCGCGAACCGCACACCAGGTGTGAATGGGGCCTTCATGTAGAGTGTTTGAACTTGTGACAAAGGGGCTGTACCTCTAGATGTTCAGGAGGCTAGCGAGCAGGTGCACGATCAGCTGTGCTGGGAAATGTGCTGAGGGAAGAAGTACGGGAGTCTCTGTATTTATAGACTGATAACACAGCTTAATTAATTACCAGTTTCTTCCACAGAGAATTGTTTCAGAGTTGTTGTATTTATTTTTTTTATTGAAAATGGGTTGTGCAAAAACAAAAGTTATGACTGATGATGAGTTTCCTCGCTGAGGGTACATGCACGCTACAAGATTCTGGTACTAATTAGGCGCCAAAGTTGTGATCACAGTGGACTGTTTAGCATTATGCCGCTGAAAACCCCCCTGGAGGAAGATGTGCGGAGGCACACAGCGGCCACGTAGAGGGTAAATATGCTGGAGACAGATGGAGCTCCAAAAAGTCTGGGAATTCATTAACATATTTGACTCCAATTAGATTTTTTTTTTTTTTTGCATTTTGGAAAATCAGGAAAGTGAATCAAACAAAGTGATAAAAGGTCTTTACATTGTAGCTTCAGCTTGTAACGCGGAGACCAGAGATTGGTTTATTTAAATGTTGCAATCCCGGATCGTGGAGCTTGCATGCACCCTGCAGAGTGGAAAACACACTTGAATACTTTAATCCAAACTGTACTGCAGTGATACAACACACAAGTCCTATTACATGTGACAACAGAGTGGCAACAGTAGTTACAGTATGGCTGCTTCTCAGTTACTTTGAGATGAAATGGCGACCTTTCCAAACACACTGAGGAACGTAATCAAACGTATTTGTAACATAGCAGATAGCACGGTCTCATTTACAGAATAACAGACTGCACGCCGTATAATGTAACAACAACCAACAACAAGGGACCTGCTCAGGGTTCGGAGGGAAGAAGAGCTGAAACCCACTTCCTTCTAAAAAAACTAAAAAAAAAACGATGAGCTGAAGTTTTTGAATTTCAAATTTGAAAGGTTTCAGCTTTTCAGTAACGTCCTAATTTGTGTCACAATATATTGTTATGAGGCATGAGTAAATGAAATGGGACGAGATCACGTTCACTCACTTGTAATGGGCGGACTTTCCTTAAAGGTTCCCTTTTTCAGATCATAAATATTGATTCTGCTCACGGCTAACGGCAGCCACCGGAGGTGGTTGATGAAACGCTGCGTCTCCAGCGAGGGAGCGCGTGCTTGTGATGTGACACGCCGTGCTTGAGAAGCAGCGGGTGTGCTCGGCTCAGCTGAAGCATGAAGCAACAGTGGAGTTTGTTCCTCTTTCATTTCTCTTTAACCGTGGCCTCGCTCACATCTCAGCTTCTTTTCTCACTTTTAACAGGCTCTCCATACGATATCTCCAAGGAGGGTTTCCTGTGATGCAGAGATTTCCCCAGAGCCTCCCTGGGTCGCCTCACAACCATCCCGACATAAAAAAAAGACAAAGGATATACCGTAAAACTGCAATTAATAGCCCGCGCATCAATTTGCCTGATCACTGAACTCAACCGGTGTTTATTTTGGACTTCTATACGGGACAGAACTTATATCGCACAAAACTTTTGCTCAGTAAAAACTATCAAATTGTTTATTTAAACTTTCTGAAAAAATGAGGCTATCAAATAACATCTTAACTCAAGTCATACATTTGATTTAGCGGCGAGCCGGTTAACAGCGCCCGTTTTACAGCAGCTGAGGATTCATGGCCGCCTGTATACCGACACGACCCGAATATAAACGGGTGAAGACTAATCACAGAGAGGTGGGGACACTTTTATACTGCAGCCGGCAAGATAACGGAAAACAAGCATGCCCAACAACACGGTGCAGGAAGAACAGAACATATTGTTCATGGCGCTTAACGGGCCGTCTACAGCCAGCGGATGACTTACCATGACTTGGATACATTTATTATAAAAGTCTTTTGTTTACTGGATCCTTACAGACTTAAAAAACATTTATAATTGAAGAATGGACATATTCTGACCTCGTACATCTTTTTTTACCATCTGAGAAAATCTGAATAAATTATACTTTGGTGCGCATGGCTTCTGGGAAAAGAACCAAACGATTGATTTGGGGAGAATCTAACGATGTGTTGCGTGTCCATATTCACATTATATTGATTTGTTAGTATGCGCAACATAAGCAACTTAGAATTAAACGGGTCGCCGGCGAGTGTTTACGTTTTTTAAATATTCATATCTCCGCGAAAAAACGGCGCAGAAAAAAGAATCCGCTGCTGTTCGATCCGCGAGACTCTGCAGTTTCCGGAACCCTCCTCTGTGTGCTTCTGTGTGCTGTGACAGGAGCCGACAGCTGGAGGAGTCTGTGTGGAGCTCCGCCTTTCACCGTGATTAGTCGATTCAGGTGTCCGTCAACGTTTTGTGTGAAACTACCAATGAACTCAGGAAATCCCTAAGGACCCACCCACCCACCCAAAAACGAAACTGAAACTGAAACGTTCACATTGTGTAAACATAGTAAATAGTTCGTTTTTATATAGTACATATTTTGACTCAAATATATAGTAAATATTTTGTTTGAAAACTAAAACTGTTGTAATATTAGTTGTTCATTTGCACACACCCCATGAAGCTTGGTCTGTAGTATGAAGTCATTCCTCAGTCCCATTTTATCTCAGTCCCTCTCATTTTGATGAAAGTAGTGACAGACAACACTTCTACTCAAAAAATGATAATACCAAATTTGGTATTAGACATGTATTTACATGTATCTACCATGTTATTCATATAATTCACTGCTTTTGTGAAACTAAGACCTTTGGTAAACTCATTTCCAGCACCAAAACGTTTTGTCCACATGAGTAAAGTTATGTTTTCACAAGAGATATGAAGATTTTTTTTAAATCGAACTTCAATTTTTCAGCTTTAGGGCCATATTATCACTTTACACTTGTGCCTTATGACAATTGTGCCTCATTATATAGAGAGCTGAGATTGTTCTGCAATTTTTGATGTAACACATGGGTATATATCTCGTATGCAAGTGCAATTAATAAGGTGAATTTAAGAAATTATGTAAAATTGAGAAAAAGGCCTAAGGGTTAAGAAGCCCACAGCCAAGGACTAAAGGGACGCGATGGAAGGATGTTTTCACGATGATAAACTTTACTCAGGTAATGTTTCCCGTTGGGACGCTAGACGTCTTATTTATCAAAACAAGAGCTCTGCGCCCGGCAGCGCCGACTCATCCTGTCGCTTAATAATTATTGGAACACTGAGCGAAAAGAGGCGGAAGTTGGGAATAGCCAACTGAGACCTGCGTTTATTTGTTAAAACGCGGAGCAGAAGGCACTCTGCGTTTTAATTGGGGCTTTTAATTGAAGTTTTACGGTAATTCAACAGCTAATTGTGAAACTGTGAATGCTGTGCCCCAAAGAAAAAGAAAAGTAAAAAGCTGGGAGTCAATAAGGCAAACATGTTCAAGAAACGATGAGCTATGTATAAGCAAATGTTCATTCTAAGAAGTATTGTTGATTACAGATCATTCAGTCTCCTAAAATCAAGAGAAACATTTGAATTGTCTTTTCCAGTGTTTCATGTTCATTGAACTAAATGAGAGATCTCTGAGAAGGAAAACAATCAAAGAAACAAAAAGGTGGAGCTTGAGATTTAATTTAGCCCATTTCACTTCCCCCGTGGAAATGTGCCTCAGACGGCGTCTTTCCGTCCAATCGGCGCACAGAACATGGAATAATCCCGTACATAGCCTAAGAACAATCTGCAGGACATGGGAAATGAATGCATGAAATACAGCAGCCTCCAACAAAGCCGGTGAACGTCTCTGCCTCGTTGAATGCGACCCAGATAGGAATATAAATACGAGTTATCCCCTTCTCCCTGCACACAGCCGTTGCGGCACTCATCTAAGCCGCCCATTATGTAAATAAAGAACGAGCAGAATGGGAGATGTAATGCGTGTGGGACAGAGCGTCAGCAAAACACACAAATGGTGCAGGATGCATGTGGAAGGAGGAGAAAAAGAAGAGGAAATATGGGCAGAGATTTAAAGAGGGGAATAGGGAAGAAAAAAGTAGTTGGTAGAGTTTGTATCCATTAAATGAGTCATTACCGACCCAATGTGGTATTGTGTGAACCCCCCATCCCCCAAGGCTCCCGGTGCGTCTTTTCCTTTGCGAGATCAACACCATTACACAACAGCAACAACGACACCAACGACATCTACAACAAGAACAACAACAACAACGGTGCTATAGAGAGACGGCGCCCAATATATAGATGATGCACACCATTAACACCACAGCCAGCCACGCGGCAGCACACACTGTTAGCTCTGTTATGTTACTCGGTTTGACGGCCCTCGATCCCCGGCGGCGCCCGGCAGGGGACCAGGTGTCACTGGTGTCACTGGGGACCACGAGTCACTGTCACCCCCCACCCACCCAAACAATGTCACACCAGAAGAGTCTGCAGCACAATAGCAAGCCATTTTATGAGTTATCTTTAAACAGCAAGACCATGTTTGAGTCGTGTCGGTTTGGAGGTTGCGACGCTCCCGGCCTTTGCGGATTGTGTTCTCTGGTAAAAGGTATAAAAACACAAAAAGATGTATTGTCACTCAACACAATCACACACTGACAAAGCTGAAGAAACGAGAACGTAGAGCAATAAGCAGTCGCCGTCAGGGTTGCTGTGGTTTTTGTTGGCTTTTTTTGCTTCTTTTTTTTCTCCCCGGAATGAAATCTCTGGCCATGATTCAACACAGTCACACAATCGACCACAGTTCACAAACGGCCAGAACAAGTTTTCCCTCAGCGGCTCCGCAACACCTTTTTTCTTTCTTTTCGGCCCCGGTTATGACATTGTACAGGCAGAGAGGATGGCGTCTCTTTAACCGGGCTGAAGGTGAAGCAGGTCGGCGTTTAGCTGATGGAGGCGATGCGTCGGTTCGTTCAGGAGATGAAGAGGGCTGCTCTTCCTCCACCACCTTTCCCCCTCCCCCTCCCCCGTCCTCAGACGTAAATGGCAGTCCGGGATATGACGGAGCCGTCCCTCTGAGACTCCATGTCGTCGTCGAGGTACACGTCTTCTTCGCCGCCGTGGCCTCTGTGGACGTGGTAGGCGGGAGGCTGCATGTCCCCGCCTCCCCCGGGGGCCCCGAACCTGTCGTAGTCCTCCTCCATGCTGTCGTCCAGGTCGAACTTCCTCCTGTCGGCTTCGTCCATCTCCCCGCTGAGGAGGATGTCGTGGGCGGTGGGGGGGTTGCCCATCGAGGCGGGATGGAGGTGGTGGTGGTGGTAGTCGTTGGCCTTCTCCGTCAGAGTCCCCGTGGCGTCGCAGCCCTCCCGGTACGTGTAGACGGGCCCGTTGTTGTTCGCGCCCGTCCCGTTCTTGCCGCCGGTCCCGCTGAACAGCAGGCGGGCTTTGTTGCCGTAGTCTCCCCCGTTGCTGCCGCCGGCGCCGGCCGCTACGGAGTCCCCGCCGCCGGGGTAGCCGCGCCTCTGCTGCCGGCGACTCCGGCTCAGGAGAACGGCGACGAGCGCCACAACCAATAGCAGGGCCAGGAGGGAGCCGATCACGGCGCCCGCCACGACGCCGGCGCTCGAAGGATCCTCCAGGGCTTCTGCAGAGGGGGATGGGAGGGGTTTGGAAGGAGGGGTGGAAAAAATGGGTGGAGGAAAAGAAAAAAAAAAATAGGGCAGGAATTGATGGCTGTTTTTTAAGGAAGTCTTGGGAGGAGGTATTCACAGTCCTTCTTGTGATGTAAGTGTGCTGCAGTGGTAGTGTCTTCCACTACGTGTGTTACAATCCTCTTACAAGTGTGTAGTAATGTTCTCCTCAGTGTAATCCCTCGGTGAGGGTGCAGTCACTCATTGCTGGGATCAGGCTGAATGGGACTCATTCACTCGCTCCTGGAGGCTTGTCGCGCTGCATTTTGCTCTAAACACATGTCTGTCCAGCTGCTGGCACTTCAGCTTTTTGTCAACACCCCCCACTCCCCTCTTTTTTTTGCCAGCTGGGGGAGAAAAAAAAGCCTTTACTACTGTAACGGGCCTTTGTTTCTATACTTCGTGTTGGTGTGAGCCAAAGTTTGCCTCCCGACCCTTGTTCCAGTCGAAGATTGAAACAAGAGAACGAGACACGTGCTGTCGGGTTAGAGGTCACGCAGACAGACAGGCACACAGACAGGACAGGACAGGCAGAGGGGTTATATTGAAGAGGTTCAGTGGAAAAAGAGCACACATTCGCGCCTGGAAACCACCACAATGTTTGGACATCCCTTCAGCCCCACCCCATCTCTTCACCCTCCGTCTCTCTCCCAGACTCCTAATTACACCCACTCCTCATCCCCTCTCTCCCCTTGCATCCTCTGCTTCCACTGCTTCCTCCCCATGCCTCTCTCATGGCTCAGTAAGTCAAAACCACAGGGCCGAGTGATCGCCCGCCTTCAAGCCCGACAACCGAGTCCAGATCTCGCTGATCAGAGGCGCACAGAGGTAAAAAAAATAAAAGAGGTTCATACTGCGGAGCAAGACCCATGCCGGGACATATATAAGAGGATTCTCCGCAGGACTACGAGACAGAAAAAGAGGTCGGGCTCAGATAGTGTGGGATTTGTACACGTGAATTCACACTGGGCTCAAACGCGGCCAGAAAAGAAAGTGTAAAACCAGGCAAGGAGAAGCATTGAGCCTGGAGTGCGGATCTTCAGCAGGCCAGCTAATGTGTCTTTTGTGTGTGTGTCTGTGTGTGAATGGCATGCTGATTTTTCTTCGGGGATGCAGCAAGGGCAGCAGCAGGGAAATTTGAACCCCTTCTTGTTTTATGCAAATAACAGCGAGGTTCTGCCAGCGCTCCTGGCAAACACAGCGGTGAATGCCAATCAAACAATCTGAGCTTGGCTGAAATGAGCACTGTGTGGGGTTACGTGCCCGGGCAGCACCACCGAGGGAATCGCTTCGGACATCAAATAATAATCTGTACGGTGCTGGCGAGTAAGAGGTGTGTTAACAAAACCAGTTGGGGGGAGGGGGGTCACATCACATATAAAGAGGGATTGAAAGAAAGCCTGTGATTCGTACAAATTGTTCATTCTGAGGGCGTAAAATAAAAAAAATGCAGAGATGAGATAAGACAGGAAAGAGAAGTAAGGGGAGGTTTTCGGTGGAGGAGAATAGATGAGCAGAAAAGAAGAGGTATCAGTTGGATTTCAAACAGCGTCATGGTCTGGTCCTGCATGGGGGATGCCGGAGGGTTATGCCAGGGTGAGACAGACGGGTTGGGGCGAAACCAGGCGGGGCTCTTGGGACAGGATATGATGTCTAAATACGGGGACAGGGTCTGGTGATATCCAATTGAAGTGGCAGAAGGCATTAAAGATGAGGAATCCAACTCTGCCTGTCCTAGTTTTTCTCTCCCCGCAAACTTACAGACTGGCAGGGAAACACAATGTGCGAGCCAACATTTTTTATTTATATTTGTTGTGCCGTTTATATTTTAGGCATTTGGGGTATTCGTCAAACGCCTGTGTGAGAGGCAGCTGAATAATGGCCCTTTGTGGTGGGTCTATAGTGGTTGTTGCTCTTCCATTAATGAAGTGCTTAAAAATCCTATCCTTCTGGAGAGACAATACTCCTTCAACGATCCATTACAGTTGGCTGGTTTATTTTTTTCCAAGAAATGATGGGTAACATGCAGAAGTAGCACGATTTCTCTCCAATCTCAAAGTCCAAAGCTGGAGGATGATAACGGATGTCTCAGAGAAGTGATCACGTGTAAAGGAACTAGTTAGCTGCTACCTATCCACAAATTAGTGGCTAACTAGGGCCAAACTACACATTCAGAATCCAGAAAAACAGACTTCCATGTAGGGCTCTGCGGTATAACCGTTTCAACCGGTATACCGGTTTCAAATTTCCGTAAGGTATGAAATACCGGTGTTTAGCCGTAACAACTGTTGTCGCTATTCAGCAGGCAGCAACATGGTTTCTAACTTTATAACAACAATTAATAACCCACAACTAACACTCTTTAACAGGGTAACACATCACAACACAACAGTTTGTGACACATAAACAAGTTGTAACACTAATAATTGTACATTTATAAAATTACACCGCCAAACTGCATGCTGGGTAAAGGTCGCCCACTTTCACAGAAACTCCGTCGCAGGAAGACACAGAGTCGAATAGTCAAATAATTACCTCCTAACGTCTAACCCTAAGCACTTTTCCTTGACCTCTGTGGAAACGTCACAGGGTCAAGGAAAGATGGGAAGGAGAATTCATGAGGATTTAGAAAAAGACAACCGCGGTGTTTAGAGAATCCGACTCCACTTTCACTAAGCGACGTAGTTATGATGAGACGGCTGGCGCATGTTAGCGACGTCGGTCTGTCTGCAGCGTTGAAACTACAATGCTGTAGTCCATCTCGGACTCCAATAAAGCGCATCTTAAATACTTCGTCCGTGTGTTCTTACAGTGTTGCGTCATGCAGACGATTTAAACAACCTGGTTCATGGTTTTACTTTATTAACAACATAAACAAGCCGGGTTATGGTTTTACTTTATTAACGAGGTTGGAATAGAAATGAACGAAGGAATATGAAAGTGAAACCAACGTATTTTTCACAGTACAAAGCTACTAAACTGTCTCTTTGTTCAGTTTCAAACATGCTGAATTAAATACGTAATCCCACTAACGATGTGTGTCATATGTGTGTCTCATATCCCTTTATGTTGTTACGGTTTATATGCAGATTATAATCTGATCATAAAACAACACTTTATGAAACACCACACAACTCGTGTTGACTTGATATGTTTTATTGTAACGTAACAAAATAGTTGATTAAAAAGATGATAATCAGAAACATGACTCAGACTGAAGAGCTCGTCCAGTTTAACTCTTTCATTAAAGCTTCTGTGACTGAAGTAAAATAAAATAAAAGAACGAGGGCTGAAGCTGCAGTTCAACACCAGAGAGAATATCAAATATGTCAGTTTGATCACTTTACAGCAGTTTGATCACTTTACAGCAGTTTGATCACTTTACAGCAGTTTTCAGCAACGTAACGCTCATAGTTTGCCAGCAGGTTTAGCAGATTATTGAAAGTATTTCCAAGTTATAGCAACGGTTATTTACATGATCTGCGTTTGTCGGTCATGATCGTTTGTTCTCGTGAACGGCCGAATGATACGTCACTTTAAATGTTGCCGCGGCAAAGAATTGTGGGTCGGCATTATCTCCTTTCCTTTTGTAAAGGAAGGTCCAGAGGTTCCTATGCTAAAGGAGATAAGTTAGGAAGCATGAAGCTCCTTTCCTTTGCGTTTAGAGAATTTAACCGGCACTTATCATGGCGGCCACTGAGGTACTTCCAGGTCATTTCACTCAGTTAGGAAGGTTCCTAACCAAGAAGGACTATTCGACTGCAGCCAGACTCTTCCAGTCTTCCTGCAACGGACTTTCCCTGGGTCCTAAGTCTCTCCATGTTTAGCTTCCTAACACTCTCTATGTACCTGTGGTGGGCCGTCAGGGCCTGCTAAGCCTTCTCTGCTGGCCTAAACAGAATCACAAAGTTATAGCTATTTTATAATTACATTTTTAAATTTTAAATGGTGCAGCGCCAAACAGCTGATCCACTGAAAACGCAAGTATAAAACCCACGGCCCGCCACTGCAATGTACCAACGTAAAAACAGCTGTTCACCACTCGCAACAGCTGTTCAGTTGGACGCGGTCCTTTTCTCAGATGGGTCAGTCTGTACACCTGTCTGCAGTTACTTGAAAGCCCGGTGCGTCTCATGCAGACGCTTCAGGGTGCCTTGTACGTTTGAATCAGACACTGAGGACTTTGACCAACGTTGATATTTGACGCCATTGGAATGAGACCAATCCTGAAGGACCTGGCTAGAGGCCTTTTACTTGGCCTTCAGTCTTAACTCTATGGGCCAAGTTATACAAGAGAAGAAGCGATTCGTACGAAGTCTCCGTGTTGGAGACCAATAGTGTTGAGAACTAATCAGTTCCCAACGACCTACACTGGAAGAGCTTCGTCGTTGAGTTGCACTCGGTTGAAAAATGACACAAATAGTTGAGTCAAAAAGTTAAAAACAAAGAGCTAGGGCCAAACCCATGGTCTCTTTTCTCAACTCAACCAATCACAGGGTGAGGTGGCTGTGTTCCAAAGATGGTCACACATTTAAAAAGGTGTGTGGGGGGGTTGGGCATTTCCAAAGTTATTCAACCGTCCAACTAGCAGTTCTGATGGAGCACACTGGCCACTCTGCTTCCTCTATCAGAAACACATTTCCAGGACAAGTTTGACATTTCAGGAAATATGCATGTTTGCTTTTTTGCAGATTAGAATATAGGAAGAAAAAAACAGCACATAATTCTCTGTAAAACCACAATGTATTGTTTAAACAAGCAGGTACTCAGCTTTCATGGTGCTGGGAGTCGTAGTGTTGAACTTTGGACAGAGCCAGGCTGTCTGGCTGGCTCCTTGTTCTTTTCTTTTTGCAAAAGTAAGCTAAGCCTCCCGGTTCCAGTTCCATACTTAATGTTAAGACATAAGACTGATATGAATCTCAACTTGCTCTTACTCCTGGCAAACAAAAGCGATGAAGGTTATTTTCCAGAATGTCTAAATATTTCTTGAAAGGCATGGCAAGTATCTTTTAATACAACATCAGGTGTGACTTTGGCACTGACTTATTGTTACTGCCCTGTCGAACAGGTACATTAGGTAAACGGACCCACCATGCTGATCAGTGGGAGCGAGTTCACCATGACCCCATATGACATTTAATGAGTTTAGAAAGGGCTATAAATACATCTATGCACAGTAGGAAAAAAAGCATCTTATCAGATAGAAGCTTTGTGCAGGCGTTTCCTGACATCACTTATTACAATCTAAAACAGTAATGGATGGTGGATTAGCTCTGACAAAAATGTGCCGAGAGCATGATCAACGTCAGTGTCACATCCGCGCCACCCGCCCCAATGAAGCGCTTTGGTAAACACTGCTCTGTGAACACATTTTTTTCGGTGGGCGGGAGTGACAAAAAAAAAGCAGGGAGGCTATCGTTAGCAAGAAAATAGGCCACGCTTGTCATCCTTAGTTCTCATCAACAGCAGCAGGCTGCCTGCATTAAGAAGCACGGTGATAAATGTCAAAGAGAGAGGCAGGGGAGCTTATATCGGTCTCTGCATTAGTGTCATGTACATGGAGGAGATTAGGGGAGGGAGGGAGGAAAGGAGAGAGAGAGAGAACCCCATGAAAACTATCCATTACTACTCGGTGACATTCACTGCGATAGGGATAATCTAACTGAGAAGATTTGGGACGTGTGGATGCAAGGTGGAAAGAGTTAGAGTGGTTTAGAGATATATAGAAAGAGAGAGAGAGGAAATCTACTTATTTACACAGTGACAAATACACTACACTAAAATGTGTAATAATCATTTTCGAATATGATATGTCTAAAGCTTTTATTGTGAAAGGGAAAAACAGAAGGAGTGGATCTGGTCTGTGCCGCCATTGTCCAAGTTAAAAAGCATGATAAGGCTTTCCGTCTTGGTTCTGACCTCAGGGCCTCCATTCAGCTCAACCCGTTCCGGACAACGTGATTGGTTGGTGCCTTTACTCCCAGTGCGAAAGCTCAGAAAAATCAACCTGGTCCCGGTGTAACAGGCCAAATGAATCCCCGCCCAGATTAAACCTGGGTATACTTTGGCCCAGGCCAGAGTATACCCAGGGGATAAACTGTCTGTTGAGTTGCGACATTGTCATCCACACAAAAGTCGGTGACTCCATGAATTGGTTTACCATCCCGCAAACTTCAATCTGCAGTCATCATCAGATCATGCACTTTATCTTGAAAACAAGCATGATCATTGTGATGTTGTTATCAGTGTTTAACTTTGAACATTCATATTGTAGCAAGGATTTGCTAGTCTTAGAAGTTAAAGTTTCAGGACGTAGTAATCTTTGATCTTTGTAGAAGTCTAATATATTTGATGTTTTTCTGGTTGAAGTAATAACAGTCTATATTTTAGAGTTTTAAGATTGAAGTCAGTTAGCTTTCTCACTTAACTTACCTGACAAAGCTGAACCCCCAATAAAATGTTGAAAAATCAAGTAATTATTTTGTATATCACTCAACACTACTGATATCATGGGGGTATAATCTGGTTTGAGGGGTATGAATTGGCCTAGGCCATAATATACCCGGGGTATAATCTAGCCTAGGCCCCTTTAACCCCGGGTATAGTCCGGACTGGGGGTATACTATGGCCTGTTACACCGGGATAAAAAGTTACGTTGCTTCTTCTCAGCGTAATATTTGTGTTCTTTGTGGAAAGATATATCCATGTTTGAATTAATCACGAGGACAAAACACTGTGTGTAAAGGCCTAAAAGAGGCATGAAATGATGAAATCTTGATAATCTCTCGCTGATCTCCTTCCCCACCTTCTCTCCTTCCCCACCTCTCTCCTTCACCGCCTCTCTCCTTCACCGCCTCTCTCCTTCACCACCTTCTCTCCTTCACCACCTTCTCTCCTTCCCCACCTCTCTCCTTCACCGCCTCTCTCCTTCCCCACCTCTCCTTCACCGCCTCTCTCCTTCCCCACCTCTCTCCTTCCCCACCTCTCCTTCACCGCCTCTCTCCTTCCCCACCTTCTCTCCTTCACCGCCTCTCTCCTTCACCGCCTCTCTCCTTCACCACCTTCTCTCCTTCCCCACCTCTCTCCTTCACCGCCTCTCTCCTTCACCACCTTCTCTCCTTCCCCACCTCTCTCCTTCACCGCCTCTCTCCTTCACCACCTTCTCTCCTTCCTCACCTCTCTCCTTCACCGCCTCTCTCCTTCCCCGCCTCTCTCCTTCCCCGCCTCTCTCCTTCCCCACCTATCCTTCCCCGCCTCTCTCCTTCCCCGCCTCTCTCCTTCCCCGCCTCTCTCCTTCCCCACCTCTCCTTCACCGCCTCTCTCCTTCCCCACCTCTCTCCTTCCCCACCTCTCCTTCACCGCCTCTCTCCTTCCCCACCTTCTCTCCTTCACCGCCTCTCTCCTTCACCGCCTCTCTCCTTCACCGCCTCTCTCCTTCCCCACCTTCTCTCCTTCACCGCCTCTCTCCTTCCCCACCTTCTCTCCTTCACCGCCTCTCTCCTTCCCCACCTTCTCTCCTTCACCGCCTCTCTCCTTCCCCACCTTCTCTCCTTCACCGCCTCTCTCCTTCACCGCCTCTCTCCTTCACCGCCTCTCTCCTTCACCGCCTCTCTCCTTCACCGCCTCTCTCCTTCCCCACCTCTCCTTCACCGCCTCTCTCCTTCCCCACCTCTCCTTCACCGCCTCTCTCTCCCCACCGCCTCTCCTTCCCCACCGCCTCTCCTTCCCCGCCTCTCTCCTTCCCCACCTCTCCTTCCCCACCTCTCTCCTTCCCCACCTCTCTCCTTCCCCACCTTCTCTCCTTCCCCACCTCTCTCCTTCACCGCCTCTCCTTCCCCACCTCTCTCCTTCACCGCCTCTCCTTCCCCACCTCTCTCCTTCACCGCCTCTCCTTCCCCACCTCTCTCCTTCACCGCCTCTCCTTCCCCACCTCTCCTTCCCCACCTTCTCTCCTTCCCCACCTCTCCTTCCCCACCTCTCTCCTTCCCCACCTCTCTCCTTCCCCACCTTCTCTCCTTCCCCACCTCTCTCCTTCCCCACCTCTCTCCTTCCCCACCTCTCCTTCCCCACCTCTCTCCTTCCCCACCTCTCTCCTTCACCACCTCTCTCCTTCACCACCTCTCCTTCCCCACCTCTCCTTCCCCACCTCTCCTTCACCTTTAGGAACAGCGAGCTTCTGGATCTCCCATTGGGCTCATTACGTTTTCTCAATAATTCCATTATTGCTATGGATTGCACGGAGAATAGGGAAGATAGAATTGAAATGTTGGCTTCAGCTGCTTTTTGACCTGTAGAGCCATGTGCGTCTAGGAAATACAAACAACCCCTCCCACACAAAGATGAGCAGGTTCCTGAAAATGCAAGTAATTGTTGATATGAAGACGAAGGTCAGCAGTTGGGGCACGTTCTCGAAGAATGCTCGCAGGTGCGAGTGTCTCCCGCATAATATCTTTTCCAAACGAGACCTGCTCCTGAGGCCCACCTCATGTACATAGTTTACCAAGAGCCGCAGTTAGCACTTTTATTTTCTTAGGTCACAAAGGAGCCTCGTGTAAAAAGAAAATACTCCCCTGGACACAGTGCGGTGAATGAAATCAAGAGATATTATAAAAGTATTTCTTTAGCTTGTGAGCCGAGTCGAGAGTTTCTTACCAGCCGTTCTTGCCATCAGCTCTTCAGGTGAGAGCTAGCTGTATTAGCTAACATGCTGACCTTCCAGGATTATGAATGGCATTATCATGAATCGGCGGTGAACATCTTGCGCTCAGAAAATAAATATGTTTTTCCCCCATCTAGCAAACAAGGAGCAGAAGCACCACATCATCGTCATCATCATCAGCGCAGAAAGGCGTTCTGTTTCAGGCTGGCTGAACGTTTACTTGTCTATATCTCCTTGCAAATTCAAACCAGTGCCACAGGCACAGTTGGAACATCTCCATAGATTGGATGCAAATGTATGATAAATGGTTACCATTTGTTGATAGTGTGCTACTTATCTGTGCTTTAAACACATTTGACCTTTGGTTTATCTTCGCCTCAAGAAGAACTCAGTACGTGTGTAGCAAATAAAAGCTCTATTCTGCTTCGGGGATAGAAATAACCTCCATGAGCTTCAAATGCACTTGTGTGTTACATCTTGAGATGTAGAGCCATGAATGAACAGGGGGGGAAGACGAAAAAGGGGAAAGACAACAATAACAAAAGTGAAGAAAAAAAAATGGAATCATCAATGTAATGAAAATCCAGTTACCCAGAGATACCACGTTCACAAGAATGGGATGGGCGTACAGATGGACGATCAATCTGCAGCCCCACAAGATAAGACCACCCACCTACTGAGTGGAATGGGCTCGATTTTTATGCCTCTTCAATGTAAAGCACATTGAGTTTCTCGATGATGAAATATGCTTCATAAATAATGCTGCCTTGCCTGATATCACTCACATCCTCCTTTTTCATCATTATTTTTCCTTCTCCTTACTCTTTCACTCTTTTGTTGTTGTCATTACTCATTAGCCATCTTCGTTACAAACATACCTCACACAATCTCACATGTCATGTCACAAATACCGGCTAAATTTAATCAATATAAACTGTTATACTGTACTGGGCCACTGTGGCTCAGTGGTAGAGCGGGCTCATCCTTTAATCAGAGGATCGTCGGTTCGATTCCCAGCTCCGCTAGTCCATGTCGATGTGTCCTTGGGCAAGACACTTAACCCCAAATTACTCCAGCAGCTGTGCCTACGATGTATGAATGTTAGTTACTGCTGATAGGCAGGTGGCACCTTGCATGGTAGCCCCTCCCATCAGTGTATGAATGGGAATGAATGGGTGAATGATGACATGATGAGTGGTCGGAAGACTAGAAAAGAGATGTACAAGTACAGTCCCTTTACTGTACTTTGTCCTAATGTTGACTTTAAAGTCAGAGCGTCTTTAGATTCGTACTGTGAAATATTCTCAGTGAAACCTTTGCATTTCATTGGTCAGCAAAAAAAATTGGGCGGGGTTAGAATGTAACACGATAAAGAGTTGCAGATAGTTTGATGGATGGATGTCATTTGTTGAAAATGTTTTTAAATTCTGTTTTAAGAAGAAAAAAAACTATTGGATTTTGACATAAAAATACAAAGAAATAGTTTTTGGTAATATATTTGCATATATTGTAGCACAATGTGACCTGGATGTGATCTAAAAGGGTTAAACAGGCAACTTTAAGGTCCTGTATATTACAACAGCATCCAATTTCTTGTCACGTCATATTGCGCAAATAATAAATGAAAAAAAAAGAGGAGGGGAGGCCGAGGCTAAATGTTATCACGGCGGGTTAAAAGCGCCCGGAGGCAGACTGGAACACCACAGATGTCCAGTAGGAAGAGGGCTCCACAATAAACTGACACAGCATGCCAAAGCATTTGTTTTTACTGTTGACTTGAAACAAGTCCAAATCCATTTTTAAGGATTTGGACTTTCAGAAATATATTTTTGACCCCAGGCAGGTGCACACGAGGTCTGACTGAAGGACATCCGTCAATAAAGAAGATAATGGGTCACAATTATCCAGTGGATGATAGCGTGCAGAAAAAGGTACTTATGCAGCTTCTGACTGCAACAAGATTAGCATTTATTCCTGAATGACAGAGAACGATCACCGTGCCGAGTTCCAGGAGCAGGCGGTGTCTTTTTAAATCAGACTATGGCAAAGTGAGTCCGGGCCCTTAAAGGTATACGCCAGGTACACTGAGGAGAGGTTTCAGGTAGAAGGAGCTATTTAAACGGGTAAACAGGTGTACTGTACATTTTCCCTCAGTGTAATTGCACAATAGTGAGACAAAGAGCGGTACTAGTACAGGTTGGGTCGGGTCATTTCTTTCATGCTTGTACACGCTTCACTCAAACACAAAGCATCGTTCTACCAAGGACAAAACCCTGGGAGCTGCTGCTAGCTTGTCCCAGCTGGCTGCAGTTGTGAAACCAGTCCAGCGGGTATATTCGCCAAGTCACCAAGCTTCAAGCACCAAATATTGAGCAGAAAACATCTGGAGCCACCAGGCCTTTAAAGGAATTGACAGGCTGGCGGTTTCCAGTCGTCATGCTCAGCTTTCCTACGTAACCCAACACTGACTTGCTAGTCCGATCTTCCAGATTTTTCCAGTTTTTCCATAACCCGGTTCTAACCCAGGCTCACTTTCTGCCAAATATAACAGCTGTTCATGGACGTGTGCAGCATGAAAAAAAACTTCTTTAAAAGTATACTCTTTCCACCCGGACAACAAATGCATCCTCACAGTGCAGCAGCAAACTCAGCAGACACAACCAACACGGAACTTTCTGCATTTTTTCATTACATTCAGTCAACAGCGTCATTTGTTTCCGCAAACGAGGCACAAAATGTACCTGCCGGTGTCCGTGGCATTGGTTTACAGTTAAGAGTTTGGTTTTAAATGAATCACGTTAAAGACGTAATGAAGTACCATTTAAAGAGGCTTTCAGCCGGTCTTCATGCCGCCATTGGTCCACTAATTGTTGCGCTGTAATGAAAAACATTCAGGTTCTCTTTATAGAAACACACACACACACACACACACACACACACACACACACACACTCACACACACACACAATAAATGATTAATGCTAGAATTATCTCCATTCACTCACACACGGATAAGCTGTATTACACAGACACACACACTTTGCTTAATTACCCTTGATGACACAGACAAACTTGCAGACACACACACACACACACACACACACACACACACACACACACACACACACACACACACACACACACACACACAGTCTGTTTAATTAGCCCTGATCCCTGATCTTCAGACACGCCCCCCCCCCCCCCCACCATCCAACCACTGGTGTTTCCATGACGATCTCAATCATTTCTTCAACCCCTCCATGCCACAGCAAGGGGGAGGAGATGTCCTGCCGAAATCATCTTCAATTCTGTCTCTGCATCACAGACTGTAGCCGGTGCGTTTCATCTCCCCCCCTCACTTTTCATCAGCGAGGAAATAATCAGAGGGCAGTAAAAAAGAAGAAAAAAAAAACAAAGACAGGACGAAACTGTAAACTCCATGAAAAGAGAGAGAGGGAGGGGAAAGTAAAAATGACTTTTTTAAGCATCTTGTTTTTGACATTTTTCTTGGCCCATTTAGCCTCGGTGTGCCGTCTTCTCAGAGACTCTCAGGGTTTTAAACGGAGGCTTTCTGACACAAAGAAGCAGATGGGATGAAAACTACAGAGCACAGACAGACGGAAAGGAGAGGGGGGTTTGGATGCAAGAATGGATGGAGAGATGACGGATAGCTAGATGCATGGAAGTGGAGATGAAGTGGGTGATTTCATCTCTTTCAAGATCATTACTCCGTCATCACCTTGAACGCTCATCTGCATTGCTTTTTGTTCAAACATATTTTTCCCGCAGAAAACACACCGTCAAACTTACAAGAGGCGCACGCACACACACACACACACACACACACACACACACACACACACACACACACACACACACACACACACACGTCTAATTAAGCTCTTCCCATTCTGCGGCACCCTGCAGGGTTTATGAACTTCAGGTGGTTTCCCGAGTGGCTGCCGACCTTCCTCTTCCAGCTCCACGCTCATTTAGCATCCAGCTGCTGCGCACACAGGCGCTTATACGACCGTGCAATAAATGACTCAAACACACACAAATACTCCACAGACCATTCACCTTAGTCACTACCCTCAGCTTGAAGTGTAAATGCACAACAATGTACGTGATGCACATCATGCGCTCGTGTATACGCACACCGGAGAGAGAGAACATACAAAAGAACCATAACTCAATCTTGACAAGCTTTTGACAGTGATGTGCATTAGCGCACAACCTGAATGTGCTGCTGGACACCTCTTTTTTTTCTTCTTACACCCACATCCACCCGACACACACACACACACACACACACACACACACACACACACACACACACACAGTAAAAATCTCTCGATGACACAACGGCACAGGAATGTAAGTCCTCGGAGGGAATAAACACCCTGCCAGGAGCTTTACCGAGCACAGATTAACTGTACGGTTGTAAAACTCGGCCATAAAAAAACCACACACACTGCAAGGGAAACTAAATGGGAGCAACAGGACTGGATAATGATGTTGAGTACGTGAACATCCACTTACACAGGGTCAGATCAGGTCAGAGCCCAATAGATAGGAGAGGTCCCTCCCCTTTCGGTTTTGGAAATAAATATGTATGATAGTCAACGGCTATAGAAAAGTATGAATAAATATATACTGAATTACACATAAGATGTTTGTCAGTTTGTAAGTTAATATGGAGATATGTCGTAGCGCCGTTTAGTTTAGTGTCCCAACGAACTGCATTTCTCGTTTCGCACAATGTGCTCACCAGTGCTAGCTAGCTAGGTGACTTGGCCATGTGCCACGCACAGATGTAACGGTATCTGAAGTGACTCCTGGTCTTTTTTAACACACTCGTACACTCAGAAATGTAATTCTGTGCGTTGCTGAGCTGTAGCATGCTAGTAGGGTTAGCCGGGTTAGCCATGTTAATAAAGCTCAATGCAACTGTGTGAAACTGTATCTGTGCGAGCCTTAACTGTTCAAGTAAGAACGACGGCCAATGGGCTGTTGACGGTTAATCATTTTCAAAACTATTTTGAACAGATGGACTTCCGGTTGACTCGCATACGTACACAGAGCTAAGTGGAAGCGATGCGTTAGCTTTAGCCGTGCAGCGAGGTGGCAACCATTAAAACAAAGAGGATACTTGGCTACGACAGGTCCGCGTGTGCGTGCTGCAAAATGGAGCGTCCTGAACTAAATCTGAAGACGTTGTTCCATCTCAAGACATCCCAGGTAAATCTGAGCTTTGCTACCAGCTCAATTAATTTTGAAATATTTTTTTCTCGAGCAGTTCCTTTCACTCTCTTCTTTCGTCATCCAAGATTACACTGTAATATAAAATTGGTATTATTTGGACTGGTTTTCATTATCCTGCTTGAATTGAAACTCTCCAGTTGCTTCCGTTGAAAGAGTTTCAAGACCTTTGAGACTTTGAACCGATAACGAAGTTCATTTTGGGAGGTTCACTGGGAAATAATGCTTTTATTTCCCAGTGAAGATTCACTAGATTTTCTGTTACAGGTGCATAGATTTCATCCGTCAACAGTGCCGCAGTTATGAAAAAATGTAATAAAAAAACCTGAGCCCACACACATATCCCAGGGTGTAATGGAAATGTCTTCACAGCCAGCAGATCTTAAGATGTTTCTACTTTTCCCCCGCATGATTATACAGGACTGTGTGACAGCCTCGGGCGCCGGATAATTAGCTGCGCTCCGAAAGTCTGCGTCCCGTGTAAGATCAGCGCTCTGACCTCAAAGGTGGTTGAGAGCCTCCGGATCAGAGGGTGCCTTGTACCGCTGTCACGCCGGGGCCGCAACTGTCTGCGAGGCGCGTTTTCTACAATTAGCCTTTGAATCCCATTACAAGTAGAAGGCTTCAGTCAAGTGCTGCGAGCTTCCTCTCAGTCCGATTCAACCAAACCCAGGTTTACAAAAGGAGCACGCGCCACCCGGGGTGGAAACACACTGGAATATAAAAAGACAGGAGGTTTTGGTCCCAGATCTCTGCCCGAGGATGCAATCACACCTCTGTTCTGGATTTCTTTTCCCTGCGTGTCAAAAGTATTAGCTCAACGCCCGGGGACCGAGAACCTGTAAACACAAAGTCGCTCGCTGCCTGGGCGGTTTTTGGGGAAAGCCAAGATTTCAATTCCAGTAATGTCTGTGTTCTCTTAACAAGCGGCACCACGGGGCTCCTGGACTAATACCCTCATGAGGGGTTTGGTTGCACCTTTAACGACTTAATGTCTCCAGCTACGTAGCCAAACCACGCTGGACTAAAAGAGGAAACATCTCACGCTTGCAATAAAAAATGTTCCACCCATGCGTGGTGTGAATTTTGATCCCTGCTGATTTGGAACTCAACAAATTACCTCGTTGACTTAAGCAAGCCCCGACACTCCAGCTGGAAGCCATTTGAACGATGCCAAGTTGTGACGGAGATGATTCGCCCGTGTTTTTTCATCCTCGGTCGCTTGCTTCGAGACGATCAAAAATAGCCTTTGTCAGCCAGCCGTGTCCACATAAAGAAGCATTTAATGCAAATCTGTGGCGATCCGTCTTCCAGCCGAGGTGCTTACTCACCGCGTGTGTGAACGAGTCGTTTCTCACACACACACACACACACACACACGCTCAGAGCCGTCAGCTCGAGAGGGTTGAGTACTTTAATGAACGTTATTGATGGAGAGACTACATCACTTCTGGCGTAATTAGTCTCACACCTACATGTCTGTGGCTTCATTAATCCAGTTGCAGATTCTGGCTAATGGGCACGCACACATGCACACACACACACGCACACGCACACGCACTTGTGCTTCTACACCCTGCCTGTGCTGCATTATGTACTGCATTTGCACTGCTGCCGTGTGGATACTATATGCATGTGTGTGTGCGTGTGCGTGTGCGCATGCGTGTGCACGTGCGTGTGTGTGTGTGTGTGTGTGTGCCAGTGCCGCGCACTGTCAAATATATTTTTACTCTGCTTGGCTGAGTGCAGGCAGCTGATTGGATCCAGACCTTGGCTGTTGATACTGATCAACAAAACCAGATTGAAAAACCGCCATCAGCCTCCCTCTCCCCTTCCCTCTCTGTGTCTCCATCCCTCTCGCCCACTCTCACTCAATCCATCTCCCTCGCTCTAAGACCCCCCCCTTAAATGGGGAGGTTTGTGGTTGGGTGACTCATCCGGACCCATAGAAGAGAGGAGAGTGAAAGACGATGGTCGTAGAGAGGCGAGGAGGAGAGTGTGGGGTTAAGGGGGGAATAAATGAATATGAGCTTGCGTGCCTTTGCTCGTTTCAGATGGATCACTTCCAACCTACAAAAAAAAAAGAATCGGCGGAGAGGGGGATGAAGAGGAGGAGAACAGCAGAGCCAGTGTGTGGAGGATTAAGGCCGCTCTCTAATGCCACTGCTCTCTTGGCTCCTCCGTCCACCTCTCCCACTCGCCGAGCTCCTGAATACCATCAGGAGCACGGAGATGATAAGCAAACATGAAGACAGCAATAACGCCCCCCCCCCCCCGCTTACATATATGAAGGTTGTTCATGTTTCTGCACATGGACACCGAGGCGCTCATTACCAGAAGCCTATTCAGTCCATTGTTGCAAGGAGACAAAATGTGCAAGAGTAAATGTTAAATTAGTTGCAATGGCCCATCTGTGAATATAATATTAGGACCCCGTAAAGGTAGTAACTGAGCTAATAAACATGCACACAGTATCACGGCTAGCTTGGCTAGCCGCTCCTCTACTGTTCATGGCTGAAGAGCAGTTGAAAAAGAAATGTTTTGCCTGGATCATTTCTCTCTTTTAAAAAAAATCATCATTGGAACAAAATAAATTGTTTTGTCAGTGATTATATTTTTTCTCAGGATAACTTGTTAAGTGTTGTAATACTCGTGTCGACCACAGGAGGCTGAAGGGAAGCAACAGAGTTTATCGGGAACATGATGAAACGGTCCTAGACAACTGTAATTAGTAGTAATTACCTCAAACGAGCAGTCGCTGTGCACTACTGTGCTGCATAAGGTCTTTTATGCATTTGTCTGCCTCACAAACATACAGCCTGTACACCCTCATGACCTCCTGACCTCCCCGCCCCTCCTCCCCCTCTCTGCATTGATCAGTCCGTAGTGGATTAGCTGGGGATTGTGATAGCTGTCTGACCCCAGCTGCCCCTGAACAAGCCCTGCTGGCTAATTGAAAGACACACACACACACACACACACACACACACACGCGCGTGGAGCGAGATCAGGGCGAGTCAGGGCCAGAAGGGAATAGCTTGCAGCAGCAACAATTGGAGAAATGTAGTTTCCTTGTGTGTGGGTGTGTGTGTGTGTGTGTGTGTGTGTGTGTGTGTGTGTGTGTGTGTGTCCATGCGTTGTACCTGCTCATGTCGGTAGCAGCGTGAGTGTCTGTGCCCGTACCTGTGTGAGGGTGTGAACTGCAAAAAGAAAGCGGGAGGAAAGAGCAGCAGCAGCACAGAGGTAATCATTGTCCGCTCCCTCGGCCAAGCTTCGCCTGCAGGTAACACGCCTAACCTCTGACCCCGTGAGTCCCGGAGGGGGGAGGGGGGATAGAAGGGATGTGCACATGATTCCATAAATCTGTGTGCAGAGGCAAATATGAGCAGCAACGGCCATGTGTGCATTAGTGCCATGCGATGGAACCACGTACGTATGTGCAGAGTGCCACGGACCATATCTGATATATGTAATGTGCAGTCGATAAGATCGCCCGCTGTGTGTGTGGTGAACTATTACGCATAATTCTGCCTGGAGCCATGCAGCTGAAGGAGTTCCAACTTGGATGGGCGGATTCAGAAGAAGAGGAAAAACCCCACGATGACTGAAAGAGAGGGAGACGAGGAGCTGGAAGGTGGAGCCCAGAGGAGGTGCACAGCATGCGGCGCTTGACGAGTATTGGCGCGCTCGCTTCCGCGCTTGCGGGTAAACCCGGCGCCTCGGCTCCATCGATGAGCTCGCACTTCTCCTCCGACCGCTGCAGCGAGAGGGCAGAGTCTGTGAAATCATGACTGCATCGAACTCGCACCGGCTCCGAGCGTAAAATATTCAGGCGAGGAACAAGCACCTCCCTTTGAAATATTTAGACGATAGACCACGCAACACTCAGCGCCCCCTCAACCGCTCCGCTCGTACTCCAGCTCTGCTGGCTGCGTATCAATAATGCATTCTGTTTCGACAAGATGGATACATTTCAAAGCAGAGGCCGGGTTTAGTTGACGGGAAGCCTAATACACCGCAGACGTTTTTTTTTTTTACTGCTCATTTTTCATTTGGAACTCTCAAATGAGATCACTGTGGGAAATGTGAAGACAAGGCTGACAATGTAAGGCTCATTTCCAGACTAAACATGTTTTAACCAACAAAGGCATCCCAGCTGTCAAATAAAAATACTGTCATGACAAGAACGATGCTAAACCATTAACTGCAACCAGTCTCCAAAGCGATCAGCCCATTTACCGGTTGCGTTCTCGACCATTAGAAAGCTTCAGACGGAGCAAACTGCAGTTTTAATCACGTCGTTAGCGTGAACAAAACCACTTGGTTCAGTGGAGGAAAAGGTCATCGTTTGTGTTAAAACAGGTGTTGACACTAGAATTACAGCCTCACGGTTGTTTTCCTCCGCCAACCAGTCAGGTTGCTGTTTACGACCATGACTGTCAACAACAGTGGTTCTCAAACTGTGGGGTGGCCCCTCCAGTGGGGCGCAGAGGTATTACAGGTGGGGCGATGCAGTGGGGAAATTATTCTCTGCATGTTACCATCCTTAGTAATGAAGGAGCTGCTGTGAAGCTCTGGGGCTTCAGGGTCTTGCTCAAGGACACTTCAACATGAAACTATGGAGAACAGGATGAACCGCTACCTTGTGGTTTCAGGACGCCCACTCCCCATGAACATGATAACTTTACATAGTACAAAGTACACGGACATAAAACATCATTAATAAATACATGGAGAAATGCCTGTACTTTCGTGAAAATGTTTACGTTACTCTGTTAACAGGTTACGCTTGTCACAGGTTGAACGTTATTGTTATTATCTTAAAAATATATTCAGTGTAAAACAGGTTAATTGCAGCCACAATAGGCAATTTCTTTGCCAAATATTAGTTATTTTTTGCAAAGATATAACTTTATTTGCATTGTTCTAACAAAGTGAACAATTAGTTTGTGTCTGATGGAGCAATCTGGTTCAATTTTCTTTATTCTATTATTTGAAAAAGCCCAGATGGAGTCACAAAAAGTTATTTAAATAAAAATTCAGCATGGACCATTTTGTTACAATTTAGTTGGGGCGTGAACATTTCTCTTCCTCCAAAGTGGGGCGTGACAGACAAAGTTTATATCGTACAACAGACAGAGTATGTCACAGGAACCACAAAATGAATGTGTCTCGTAAATAAATGGTAATTGTTTCCTGCATTTGCTTTGCTTGCTCTCATCCTTTACTTGAGTTCATCTGGTGGTGAGCTTTGCGTTCTTTAGTGTGTGAAGCGTAGTCCTTGAGGAATAAACTACACCTGTACCGTATTCAAGAGAAGAGCTGCTGCTGCCGTGTCTCTTTTTGAAAAGGTACCCTCTGTTCCTGCGGTCTCGCTGCTTTCAGCTTGAGTCTTTGTTTCTGGTACTGCTACTGCCTTGAAGGACAGAACCAAGAGAAGGGGGGGCCGCCAACGGCTGAGAATGTAACACCAATTTTTGGCTCGCTTCCCGGAAAATAATCTTGCAACGAGACTTGGTGGAGACAATCAGACTTTTATTATGTGAAGCCAGCATCCTCCGTACTCCTTTCGCTTTCACCTCTCGAACCCACATTTTGTTAATTTTCACTTAATCAAAGGCCTAATCCCCTCTGTTAATGGTGCTAATTTGTTCCCGTACCACACAGACACTTTTCAAAATGTACTGGTATTATGCTCTATGGAGGTGTTTTGTAATCAAAGCCAATTACAGGCCTCGTCCTAATTAGGTGTTGTTTATGTACATACAGAACGGGAAATTCCCCCAAATACCCACCTCCTCTATTATACTTCAGTTTGCTTTCATTTCCCTCGGAACCCAAAGCGGTTTCGGCTCCTGTCACTTTTTCTCTCCGCGGCCTTGATTCTCACTGTAATGTAAGTCCTGCACCTCTATGGAAACAGCACAAGCATGGCCAGAAGCAGAGGGAACTCAAACCCTATACAGTGTATATATATATATATATATATATATATATATATATATATATATATATATATAGCTCCGCGTGTTATATATATTATGCTATGCACATTTTTACAACCTCAACTTACAACCTCTCCTCTCTGCTGTGTTCATCCGCCTGCAGTTATGTCAAAGTTTCAGGGAATTTTTGTCACGTGACTTTTGGTCTCAGCCGAAATGATCATAGCTCCATAGATGCGCTGAGGAGCTCAGAATGTACTGTTTTTTACAGGATCTGGTTTCATCAAATGGTTTATTAGACCTGTAGAATAACATGTTTTTGATGAAATATCACAATCTGAAGCTTAGTTTCGGTTGCTTTTGCTGACAAAAGCGTTCGTCAAGCACGATGTGTTCAAGGACCGTCGGAAAGATGAAAATCTGACGATAATGACATTTTTAATGCTTCTGGCTAGGATAAACAGTTTTGGTGTTTGTTTAAAGAAAACATGCTTTTCCATCCATGCAAAGTCAGCAGTGAATCTTACATGAAAAAACCTCTGCAGAATCCCATTTCACATGTTATCAGCGTAGAAACACGGAGGTAGCGCTTTCGATAATGAGACCTTCCCTCTCCTCAAGGCCACCCTGATTCCCCAAAACACACACCTACTGCCCTTACCCATGTATGAGTCCATGTAGCACAGTGGAGCGTAGATCATGTAATGTTAAGAATGTTGAAAATGCCAAACAACCAGTGCTCCACAGAACACAAGTCTTCTCCTCAAGGACCAGTATGTGGTCGACACGATACCGAAATAGTGTCGGTAGTATCATCAGTCTTTTTTAGAGCAGGCTGATGGGGAATTGCCAACAGCGAGAACAGAGTTACACATTCTGAATGCACAGCTGGAGGAAAACTACTTTCAGCCGCTACGAGGGCGGAGCTTCTCCTGCTTGTTGGAGCAGTTATTAACCCTCTGAAGCCCACAAGTCACCAACGTTACACTGTTTATCGGACCCAGAAACTGTAAAGACGGAAAATATCGTTGCTTTTTAAAATATCCGACAGTACCGTGTGTTCTAGACAAAGCTTAAAGTTGTGATATCAAATCAAAATGACTTTATTCTCAATTTCGCAAAAACAGGAAACTGTTTTCACTTTCCAGAGCCTGGAGAGACATATGGAGAGAGACATATGGAGAGAGACATATGGAGAGAGACATATGGATACAGCGTTGGAGGCGGGGCTCCGTTCATCCCTATTCAAGTTGTTCAGTGGCGCAATTTCTTTTTGACTTCCTCGATACAATATTACCCAGATCTTCCTCATCGATGGGTCCAAAGAGCACACCAGCAGCTCCTTTACCTCCCAACTCGGTCCAAATTATTTAAAAAAGGGCAATTGTAGTAAATAAAGACTCCAATATTTGTCAAATATGTTGTAAATATGGTATTGTATTATAACCGTGTTATACTGCACAAAAGACATTTTAGAGTTCTCCCTGCTTCTAGCCAGAACTGTGCAGGAAATGTGACAGACGCAAAAAAAAAACTGAAACCCTGAAATTGCCGGGGGTTCAGTTAAGTACCGTTTATTCTCATTTTGATTCAATATACAAAATGTTCGCATTTAAAGAGCACGGGGCCCCACAATGAGAATAAACATCACTTAGATTTTAATTGCTTCCACATGGCGGGCGTCCACGCCCCCTTTCTGTTAAAACACCAACACTCAGCCCAGTGCATGGCATCGGGGATAATTACTATCCGTGTTACGTCTTATTCTCACTGTACCAGACAGATCACATCATTACTTGTGTTGGGATTCTTTCTGTCATTCCCTGCATCTCCCAGAGTCCCTTTCAACAAGGAAATCACTTGGGTTCAAAACCAAACATGAGGTCCTGAGGTCAAACTGCACTGCATATTTCATCCAGTGTTATCTGGGCCTTTGCTATGTCATCCTTACTCTGTATGGTTATTAAATGTAAAAAATTAAAAGAAAAACAAAGAAGCACTGGGTGTATAATTCTAATGGTTTTAGTTGAATTTCTGGGGCATTCTCCATAATTTATAATTATGGATAATTATGTCTCAGTTGTAGTTATCGCGCTCTGTAATGTCACATCGTGTTGAGATAATAAAACAAAACAGACGAAGCACGACGAGACACATACCAATTACCCCATTACCCATAATGCAACCAGCCTGCGGAGTCAGCCGTTGTATTGCAGACTGTCGACTTTTAAAGTCTTGATTTCTGCATTTTGGCCGTCGCCATTTGGATTTATCGGACGTTGCCATCTTGGTTATTTGCCGTCCACATTCAAGGTTTGGCCGCCATCTTTTTTTTTTGTAACCCGAGGGGACAAGAGAGGGCGGAGCTAAGAACAACCACACGCTGAATAAGACACTGTTAGGCAATTAACATGTTAACAATGCACTTTCATGAAATGCAAAACTCATGTTGACAATGTTAACTGAGGGAATAAATCATGGAAGAAGTAGTTATTTTCTCTTAGACTATTCTACCAGAGGAGTCGCCCCCCGATGATGCAACTTTAAAGACACTTTATTATCGGCTTTGCTTTTCAGACCGGGAGGTTGCCGCCTGCTTTCCTCTGATTGTCCCGGGTCAGTTTATTTTCTCAGATAGTGAATGAGCTTTCATCATAAACTACAGAAATGTAACAGACAACTTATATTTTGGTTTGCCCCTCATTCTTTCCTGAGCTGCGCACCAGAGGCGCTGATCTGTTGAGGAGATGGTCATCCTGCTGTGAGACAGATAGAGAAACAGACTGAAGGTACCGCCGCTGATGCCGAGGTCAGATATGAGCCTCCCCACCTCTACGTGGAAGGCTTCACACCCCCGTGTGTGTGTGTGTGTGTGTGTGTGTGTGTGTGTGTGTGTGTGTGTGTGTGTGTGTGTGTGATAAGCCGTAGCCTGGAGCTTCTCTCCTCAGCTCTTATCTCCATGACAGACGTAACCTGTGTGGCCGCCGCCCCATCAGCCACACCAAGGGGGCAACAACGGAGCTCTTGCTCTCATTTCCTCAGCTTTGTTTATGATTTTCAGGGAAATATTTTGTTACACACAGATCCCCCTCCCCCGTCCCACTTTCTTGCTAATCATTTTTAAGGTTGATGAACTTCATTGGGAAATCGCTGCGCTGTGGAAATAAAACTCACGGGCATGAAATCATTCACAGTGTTTCTGCCAAGATGTTGATTCACCAGAGCTGCTGAGCAACTCCACTGATAAGAGATCAGTAATTACGCAGAGCCAAATCACAGGAAATGTAAACCTTTCTGCTCATTTTTCTATTCAAATGTATTTCATAAGAGTGCGAGTAGAGATATTTAAAAGTCACCATTGATAACATTGTCCTCAAGCTTTTTGAACCACCGGCAGCTGATGATGCTCAAAACGCAGCGGCTGTAATCGTGACAATCGTTTCTTGACGCAATCAAACAAACTGCTTATTTTTGAAGGATTTTAAACTTTTGTTCATATACAGTTGTTGTTCTTTTTGGCCATTACTATCCGGCCTCCATCGAGTTAACAATAACCTCCCTTCCCTGTCCGTCCACACCTCCCATCACGGGAGACGCTCACCAGGACGGCACACGTTGCCCAAAACATCGCTCGATCAGACGCTGCCCTTTTGTGGCCCGGAGGCCCACAACGAGGTGAAGCTAAATCGTGCGCCATCAAGACGTGCAGACGAGGTGGGAAGTGACCGGCAGTCTAAACGGGCGGGCATTTCCTGTCCGTTACTGTGGCAACACATCATACATACATACAGGAAGCCTGGCAAGCGAGCACAGACACGGTAATTAGCTCCTAGGTTGGTATTTCCATGGGTGGCTCAGCCGGAATACATTTGCAGGACTGGGGAGGGTTCCTGCAACAAATTCCCAATTACACTGTGCAGACCAGCGCACAGGCACTACAGTCTGACGGCTTTGGATGCTGCAGGCTCCAGAGGTATGCACATTCAGACGTGTTCATACAACACGAAGCAAAACCATTCTGCGTGCTGCATTGCATGTCGGCCAGGAAACATGACGAGCATCCTGATACGTCACCGACGCGCTGCTCTAATTTCTATTCGCAGCCGTAAACATGCATCGGGACAAGAATTTGGCATCCGGAAGCGTTCTGGTTTCCGTTTGTCGTCCAAGTGGAATCGACCAATCACGTTCGAGCGTGCTGACGGCAGCTGAAGGTCCGTGTGGAGAGCGAAAGAGGAGGAACGCCATCTGGGAACCCGTCAGCTGTCTTCTAACGGTCCTTCGGCTTCCTATGTTGTTCTTCGTTCGAGGTTGTGTTACTTCAAGGCCGACACTCATTGGCCGAGTCATTGGCCGACTCATTGGCCGACTCGTGTCGGCCAATGAGAAACAAGCATTTAAAGCTCAATATATGTGACTGAGATTCAGAGTGTGTTCCACTATCGCTCACCACAGGGTGTGTTCAGAGGTTGGCCCGCGGTTTATGTCCGGCAGAGAGTCAGTGCCAGCGTTTTCCCCAATGACTAGATCATCTGATTACTTTATGCAAAGAGCTGCATGGTCCAATTTGTGTGTGTGTGTGTGTGTGTGTGTGTGTGTGTGTGTGTGTGTGTGTGTGTGTGTGTGTGTGTGTGTGTGTGTGTGTGTGTTAAAGCCACTTTGTGCCTTTTTCGGTGGACCGCTATCTCGCTCGCCGCAGGCAATCCAGGAAATGCTTCTCCACTGGTCCACCCCAGATGTGACTGTGTGTATCTGTGTGTATCTGTGTGTGTGTGTGTGTGTGTGTGTGTGTGTGTGTGTATCTGTGTGTGTGTGTGTGTGTGTGTGTGTGTGTGTGTGTGTTTGAACCGCTACAACAGCCCCCAGCCCCGGTGCCAGCTGGACTCCCCATGAAAGGCCTGGATGTATGGGGAGGTGGAGAGATAGGCGGCGGGGTAGAGGACGGAGAGGGTCACAGCCTCCTGCCAATCCGCTTCTTTTCAAGCTGCACCCAAAGTCCTGAGAGTTTTTGAAAAGACTTCCCTGCTGCTACCTCTCGGTCGCCCTCTGCTTATTTTCCTCTCTCCCCCACCCTCCCCTAAACAATTGCCTTTATCTCTGTTTTCAGCCCTTTCTGCAATCTCTCTGGCTTTTTATGCTGCCCTAACCGAGCAAGCCATGCATAACTGGCATCATGTGCGTCTGAACGGATGGGAGTTGTGGGTGGGATGTGTGTGTGTGGGTGGGATGTGTGTGTGTGTGTGTGTGTGTGTGTGTGTGTGTGTGTGTGTGTGTGTGTGTGTGTGTGTGTGTGTTAAGGAGACTGCTGTACACATTTCCCTCTCATCAGCAAAACACAACAGCAAAAACGTGTTCTGTCTTACAGATCAGTGTTCTCCTGAGAGCTCAGGATACACAAGAGAGAAATGGTAATGGTGTGTGTGTGTGTGTGTGTGTGTGTGTGTGTGTGTGTGTGTGTGTGTGTGTGTGTGTGTGTGTGTGTGTGTGTGTGTGTGTCCCTTATGCAACCCCACATCTCTCCCTCCTTGACGTCGTGGCCCCCGGTGGCGGCAGCAGGAAAAGCCAGACAGCGCTGCGCTTTCATCTGGCGTTCAGGAGCGGGGCCGTTAGCAGCTCTCTGCAGGGGAAATTAGCGGGGTGTGCTGGGTCCGTGTACACAGAGGGCCGGGGTATTAACCGTTGCATTATTGAGAGCCTGGGCCTTCCACGCCTGACAGTTTAGATCTGATGCCCGAGAGCTGGAGTCTATACCACCACAGTCGGCGGCGGGGGGATTACCCCTGATGGGGTTTCTTCAGGAAAAGAAACAGCTGAACAGACGTGACATCACTCTGGTGCAAAGACTTTAGTTTAAGGGTTAGTTTTACTGAAGAGACCATTTCCGAGTCACAGAAACCTCCAGAAAACATGTTTGTATGATGACGCACAATCAAGCAAAGTTGTAATCTCCTGCAGTCACAACAAACCCCGATCATGTGGGTTCGCACTGCAGCCGACCGGCAGAGGATAACGCCATTGATGTTGTCAGCTGGGGGCCAACCCATAATGGTCTCCTCCCACAGCCAGAGCTGTGTCTGGTGCCTAACTCATCGGATCAATGCACGCAGCAGAGGAAGCACAACCCAGATGCACACAGGTGACAGACAGACAAGTATAAATATACCAATACGTGGGTTATATACAAAGTAGGTCAAGTACAAATATGACTATGAAGGCAGAAGCAGAAATAGAGTATAGTTGGGTCAGCAATCCGGTTGCTGGAGTTTAGTTCCAGAGCTCATTTGCTGAATTCACTTTGTGTCTTCCATATCATGCAAACAGTCATTTTCTGCACCAGACTTTAACAACTTCTTAGACAGACGGGAAGAAGGAGCCATTCAGGAAGACCTCTCGTTCACATGCTGCGGCCGGTGGTTTACTTCTCACACACCTGTCATTCACCATTTCCGTGCCGTCATTGTCATTCGTGATATAACGGTTCTATCCAACCGCACAGCAACACGCCTACATCGTCATCACCTGGCTACCTGCCATCTCTTTTTCAATATCATTGTATCTCTGCCTCCAGTATGCTGCCGTTCCACCCGCCCCCTCCACCTCCGCCGTCACCGCGCTGTCTTCATCAGCCCTCCTCAGCCTCTGGACTCCATTGGGGGGGATTATCTTGCTGCTGTTCAGGGCGGACGCCCATCGATTAAAAATCTCCCCGTAGAGTCGAAGCGCCAACGACTTTCTGTCAACTTTATTATCACACATCATCTGTCATAATAAACAATTACCCTTTTCTTCATTCCCTTGTCTCTCCTGATTGAGATGATGGAGTTGTTTTGGGGATTTAATCGGCATCGAGAGCGTTGGGAGCGTTCCTGGTAGGCTGCCTTCAGATTTGGGCCGATGCAAGAGAAAAATATTCTGTTTCTGATGCCTGAACTGGTCGCCCGATTCCCTCTGATTACAGGACTCGGTTATCCTGCAGTCACCACAGTTAGAGTTCCTTTGCGATGCTAGTAGGTATCACCACGGTCTTCACAGGACCCATTTGGCTGTTAAACCCTTGGCAGAACTTTTATAGTGTAGTGTATGTGTAGTGTGAATCCTAGCATAGCGTTCATAGTCAGAAGGTCTTGACACACTGGGGGCGTGACGAATAAACACGGTAAATACTCGCCTGCAAATATTCGCATCAAAACTATTCATACCAGCAGCGATGTGAATTGTTGCAATATTTTTTCAATAAAAGGTTTGAATAGTTTCATTCAGGCAGAGGACCAACGACCAGGATACTACTGACCTGGCATCTGGCAGTCTGGCTTCGGTCTATTGTTGGAAATGCTCTGAGTGGGCTTTTATTGTGAAAGGTAAGACTGAAAGGAGCGGATCCGGTGTGCGCTGGTGAAAAGGTTTTCCATCTTGGTAAAGACTCCGGAGCCCCCATAGTGTACGTTTTGAATGTGTTCCTTCCGCACAATGCGGTCGGTTGAAAAATTGATTGACGTGCGAATCACACAAAAAAATCAAGCATTTGTCCCTCGAAGGCTTCCATACCAGACCCTAACAGTTCATCTTTCCCTGTTGACACCTGCTAGAACTAAATAAATGTTGTCAACCCCATCATGTAGGATGTGTCAATCAGTTATCAATTTTGAAGAATCATATGAGCCCTGATAGAAAGATAAAAAAGTACCACACAAAGCGAGGATTTCTTACGACAAACAAGCGGCGAGTACAAATACAGAACCCAGCTTTGATTCCCACAATAGCCAAAGTCGAGTCCAGCGGGGTCAAAGTGTCCTTGAGCAATGCACAGATTCCCTACGTGGATGAGTGTGTCGGCCGGAGCGCTGAAACACAATGCTACGTGTTTGATTGTTCCACTCAGCGAAAGCCCACGCCTCGCCAGATCCCAGTCCTGGCGCTCGCCTTCTCTGCGTTAAAGCCGTTAAAAACCGACAGGTGCTTTATACCCATCCAGGGATGGAACGCAAGCAAACGGCGTGCAGCACCAAGGACGCGTTTAACACAGAGGAGGATGGATCACCACAGATCTCAGGTACTTGGAAAGATAAAACACGTGTGGGTCCTCAAAGCGTGCGTGTGTGGAGACTTCTACATGCGAAGCGTTTCATCGCGTTAAGCTCACGTACCTTCCCCGATACTCTGAGTCAGTCACACTGCTGCGCTTCCAGCGAGAACAGCAGCGGCTTAGCCACTTGTGAACCTCCCACGCATCCCTCCCAACACACCGCCCCGACTACAAAGCATCTTTGTTCCTCGGAGGAGACAATTCAAATCTCCGGCTCCGATTTCCCACGGATTTTCTAAATGTAGCTTTCCCTCCGACGCCGGAGAAAGAGTTGGAAGTTGTTTTGTTGTAAAGTCGACATGGTGATTACTCACAACTAATTCATCAAAACAATAAGAAACAACAACAACAGAAAGAGTTGAAGGAAGGAAAGCGATTTGACCAGTCAAGCAGGCAGTGTGGAAACACACACACACACTCACACACACACACACACACACACACACACACACACACACACACACTAAGAGCGATGAAAGAAAAAAAAGGGAAGACATTCTTAACAGGCTTGGAGGCCTGCCTGCTGATGTGCAGTGAGGCATTTCAGCACGTTCCTGTTTGTGTGTGTGTGTGTGTGTGTGTGTGTGTGTGTGTGTGTGTGTGTGTGCATGTGTGTGTGTGTGTGTGTGTGTCGGGTCAATGTGTGAGAGCATCAGAGGGCAAAGAGAAAAAAAGAAAACCCTAACTGGAAGCCGTGGCAACAGCAGCCGATTCACCGGACTACAAACGTCAGAAGTCAAGACCCGGCAGAGAGAAGGACGCCGACACGAAGGTCATCCTCGTACCGGAGCGGGGAGGGAGATTCAAACTGAAGAAGGATCCGGAGCTGTTAGTTGTTATGCAAAAAGAAAGAAAAGAAAGAATAGAAGGAAAAAGCAAACCTGTGCAAACTGGCTCACACCAACATCAACCCCTATGGAGAACTTTAGAAACCCCTCCAGACCATCCCGACGCCGCAGGGCCAGACCGCCACGAGCAGGGCCAGACCGCCACGAGCAGGGCCAGACCGCAGGGCCAGACCGCCGCGAGCAGAGCCAGACCGCCGCAAGCAGGGCCAGACCGCCGCGAGCAGGGCCAGACCGCCGCGAGCAGGGCCAGACCACAGGGCCAGACCGCCGCGAGCAGAGCCAGACCGCCGCGAGCAGGGCCAACTCTCGCACTATTCACAGTTTCCATTTCACTCACGTCCGGCCGAGCTGCACTTTCCCGGTCGCAGCGCGGCCGCGTACATCCCTCCCATTACAAGAGAGTCCCATGAATAATGTTTTAAGTCTGCCCTTGGCCTGCGATCTGGTCCTGCCGATGCGAGGAGGAAGAGACTTTTAGAAGAACAAAAAACGTGAAGATTGAGTGCGAGACCAGCGTCCCTGCAGTTCCCAAATCAGCCCTGATCCCAGCAGGAGCACAGTGTGTGTGTGTGTGTGTGTGTGTGTGTGTGTGTGTGTGTGTGTGTGTGTGTGTGTGTGTGTGTGTGTGTGTGTGTGTGTGTGTGTGTGAAAGAGAGATGTGTGTCTGAGCATGCATGTGTGTAAGTGTACCTGCATTTCTGAGGAGCGATGTGCACCTGAGTGTATGGGCACATTGGAGTGTGTGAGGGAGCATTAGCCAACTTATGTGATTCTCAGTGTGTGTGTGTGTGTGTGTGTGTGTGTGTGTGTGTGTGTGTGTGTGTGTGTGTGTGTGTGTGTGTGTGCAGGCAGTGATCGCATGCTGTTTGAGTGGATCTTCCCATTGTGTTTGATGGGATGTCGTGTGCGTCTTCATCAACTTTGCATCCATCTTTGCTGCATTTATGCCGTGTGTGTGTGTGTGTGTGTGTGTGTGTGTGTGTGTGTGTGTGTGTGTGTGTGTGTGTGTGTGTGTGTGTGTATGAGAGAGAGAGAGCGCGCCGTTCGACAGGACTCACCGATGACGATGGTGGTGATCTGGTGGCGGCTGGCTCCGTGCTTGTTCTTGACCTCGCAGATGAAAGTAGTGTTGACGGCGTCGTCCACCTTCCTCACCGTCAACTTGTTGCCGCTCACCACCACCGTGTCCGGCAGAGCGCCAGACGCCCTGCAGGGGGAGGGAGCAGGAGAGGAAGAAGGGAAGGAGGGAAAAGTGAGGTGGGTAAGATGGAAGAAGAGGAAGAAGAGGACAGGAGAGATGAGGGGTGACGGAAGAAAAGAGAGAAGGCAGGACAGAGGGAGGAAGGAGTTCAAACGAGATATAGGATGAAATATGATGAAGCAAAAGAATCACGGACACAGATGGGGAGAGGAAAAGAAGAGAAAGATGGGAAAAATTAGAGATGAAAAACCAGAGAGTGTTTGCGAGTGAAAAGGCAGCATTAATGTGAGCCAAATCACAGACATGTGAACAGCCGCTGTGTCTCCCTGCTCGATAGTCATCAAAAAAACACGCACAAAGCGCAGCACGCCATCTGTCCATCACGATGAGATGTGAAGAGCGTTTGTGTTCGTCAGAAAACGACCGAAGAAATTATCATTAAAGAGGAGCTGTGGTGGTGCGAGCTGTCGGGATTAGAGCGACAATTAAGAACTCTGTCGCTCTCTCCGAGGGATGCGGAGGGGGACGGGTACACATAAAAGATGGGATGCTTACGCGGTCCAGGTGACGGTGGTGGGCTCGGGGTTGCCGCTGGCCATGCAGAGCAGCACGGCGTCCGACCGGCCCACGTACCAGTTGTTGTCGTAGCCCTCTATGGACACAGATGGGGGGTCTGCAAGAGAGAGATGTTACTTTTTACTTCTTGTCAATGAAAGCCAGTTCTCGGAATCCCCATGAATCCTGTTATCCTGGAGGGATGACCGCCGGAGCGAGGTCTGTCAGATGAGGGGAAATAAATTGACCTGGTTGAGAGGAAAGAACAATGGATTTTATGTTTAAATACATTACATCCTGGAAGTCATCATCTCGGTATGTAAGACCTCTTCGTAATTATCTTCAACCAGGCATCAGCCATGCTTTCGGTCGTGTGTCTCTGTCCACGGCTAATCTCACATACTACTGGACCCATCAGCCCGATGTTTGACATTTGAGATTTCATATCAGATATGTTATGATCCACTGAAGTTAGGCTTGACATAATATTTTGTTTTTGATATCTTCACCGACATCTTGGCTGGAAGGGATGAGAGACACGCTCCAAGTTAAAAAGAAAAACAATCAGAACTTCTTAAAGATCAGCGGGTATCCTCGACAACCCCAAATAGCTCCTCCCACTTAGCAGCTCTATAATGCCCATTAGCAAGAATGCTAGCTAGCTGGGACACCAGGTGCAAGCTAAAATAAATCCTGAGTTAGGGCCAAACTTTTTTTTTGTGACCACCAAAATCGAATCAGTTCATCCTCGAGTCGAGGTGGATGTTTGTGCCAAATTTGAAGAAATTAGCGCGAGTCGTTCCTGAGATATCGCGTTCACGAGAACCAGCTGGACGGACGGAGAGACGGGCAAACCAACAGCATCTCGCCACAGCTGTCGCCGGCTTGGAGACTGTACAACCCACCTTACTTAAAGGGCTTTTCTCAAGGCACATTCATAGCGGGCGGAAGGGAAAAATCAGTTAGCGTCAGTCTCACAAGAGTCTTACTTTACAGTGAGGGCAAAACCAAAGCGATGTGTCGGAAGTTAAAACAGGCAGAAAACGCTTAGCTCTCTTTCCCTTCGCCGAGAGAGAGAGACTGACAAAGAGAGATGGAGGCAGTGTGAGGAGAGGACGGTGTGTTGGAGGCTAAGTGTGCGGTGTGATGTGTGTGTTTTCCTCCTGTAGAGCGATGACCTATTAAAGCTGATCTGAGTTACACAGCAGACAGGAGACACGATCCCTCGCGCCGTCGCTAAACTAACACATCGAGGAGTCGCGGTGTGTGTATGCGCGCTCTGGTGCTTCTATATTTGTGGGGACCAATGTCCATAGTGGGGACACCTCGATTCTGGGCTGGTTTTAAGGAGTTAAAGATCCAGAGAATAAGTACTGCGTGTCTCGGAAAGTATGTGTGGTAAGGAAGTACAAATACAGCCCAAACACGGACCGCATGATGGGTGAGATCCCTCTGCCTCATGTATGGCGTGGACATCATATTTAATTAATGCGAATATACGCCTTTGTGCGCAAATGCAGCACAAACATATGTGCTAAATCTGATCACACACTCACACAGAGACGCACAAAGTCGCTTCAAAGCCAGTAAAGATAATTTGACAGCTTGACGTGGGTGGCGTGACCCTGTGTGCTTGTAGCCGAGAAGTTTCTAATGTGTATTTCACGTTATTTCCTGGCACCGCTTGACAGGCAGATTGCAGAGTAGAGGCTGAACAAAGACAATCTGTTCTGTCTTTGCGGTAAATGGCAGCGAGGTCACACAGTTGAGACACTGCAGCCAGCATCCCTAAACCTCTGTGAAGCCACGCTGAACCTGTCTAATATCTTGATTCTATGAAAATGTATGGACTAGATGACAGCGTGCATGCGTGTGTGCGTGTGTTAACATGCGCATTGATTTTCAATACTGCTGAAAGAAAAAAAGACGAAAAGTGCCAACATTTTATGCAACTTTCTTTTCTCAAAGTCCGAGGCGTAGGTGTAGGATTGGTTGTTAACACAGGCATCTGTTTTCTTCTGCCATCACACTGAGCGTAATCACAGCATTCTGGATTCATTTGTCACAATCTTCTTCAAAATTAACAAATAAGGAGAAACACAAAGACCTTGAAGGATGCTGCAATTAATGTGGTGCCGACCGCCCTGTTGTTGTGCAGCTAATCACACTGAGAAAGACAAGTGGATGGAACGCTATCCTGGAAGGTTTCAATGCATGTATGCCAGGTCATTTACTGCTATTGTATTAGTTAATGAACTCAGGTCATGAGGGTGAAGAAAAAGGTTTATCACAACTTAAACCAAAGCATAGTCGGTTTTAGGGGAGAGTTTAAAGGGTAACTTTGATATTTTCCAATGTATTTTGTGTCGAATTGACGAATGGGGACAACAATTTATGAAATTGGTTCAGTACTCAGCCAGATGCCTGCAATGTAATCCAATCAGGGCGAGCTGGCACCGCCATTTACTGCCACTAAAAGTGCTCATTGATTGTTATTATACGTGTCTGACATTATTAAAAGAATCCCGCTCAAGGAAAAGTCAAGTTGTGAAATCTCGTGAGGTGAAGTGTTGCCATACACAACAAGAGGAAGCGCCAGTGCAGACCGGCAGAGTTTGTTGAGCTGGAGCTCAGAAAGCGTAGCTCAGTGTTAATATTTAGATGATTTTGACACGATTTTGTATTAATACTTTACATGCAAAGATCCGTGGTAGACAGTGGCTCAGATTACATAAAGTAGTGCTATGACGTTGGATGTCACAGGGCCTGTGATACATGCACATGAAGTTCCCACTGTACTCAGATTTGATGCATATGATGGTGTATTCTTTATACTCTGGGGCTTTCAATCGTATGTAACCTAAGGCTCACTTGTAATAATCAAAGAAATTCTAAGGACCACCTCCTCAAACATTAGATCTTATATTTCCTGGACGCTTTGGAGCTTTCACTGGCAGAGGTTTCTCTACCACGTCCCTTTTTAGTTAGAGCAATCCTTGGATCTCTGTATCAAGGGAACGTTAGCTCGCTAGCAGTGGCAAAACCTGTTTGTCTCTACATAATGATGTTTCGTGATTGGTGTATGATATTCAAACATAACTGGTCATTGAAATTTGTGTTGCTTTGTTTGAATTACCATTATTTTTTATTTATGTCATTTCATCTGCATATTTTGCTTTAAAAAACAACCAACTTTGAAAATTACCCAATTTTCTAAATGTTGTATCCAATCTATCAATTTCACAGTGCCACTGAGAATCGCTGTTTTTCTGTTTTCCTAAAAACAAAATAATATTATATCGCAATATATTGAATGGCTGTATCGCGATGCGTATTGTATCTCTGCCCTATTAGTGACAGCCAAGTACTCTGCAGAGCTGCTACCATGCATGCACATGGGTCTTTACACAGCCAAAAAAAGCCAAAAAAAAATCTCAGATTCGACAACAGATAGACCAGATGTTGTTTTGTGTTTTGTTTGTTATTTAGATGATTAGAGAAGTGAGAAACGGAGGAGGTGGGTGTGGGGGTGTAGGAAGAAAGTGCACTGACATCATCTTCAATTCACTGCTGTCTCACAGCTTGGGTATAAAGGTGTGGACCGATTGTTTTCTATATTAGGCACACTGTGTAATGTGTTTAGCTTAGTGGTGACGGGTACGCAGGTGGCTGCCAAAGTAGAGGCCTAAAGACTCTGGAAAGGCACTGATCTGTCGGAAGTGTTAACAGTTGGCTTTTTTTGATCCAGCAAAGGTGTTTGTATCCTTAAATGGACCTGTGACACATCGTAATACAAAAGTATCCCTTCAGGTTAGGCATCATTTGTGTTTTATGGCCAAGTGGCCATTATTGTGTGAACATAAATGTCCTTACATTCCACCGAGAGCTTGACAGGGTAAACCCACGGCCGCTCCTGCGTCCTCTGGTCGACCATGCAGGTCACCTCCCCGCCGTTGTCCGCCGGCGTGGGCACCAGCTGGTACTCGCTGCGGACCGTCACCGTGCCGTCCGGCCCGTTCGTGGTGCTGGTCGAGTGGTTGCCTCCGACCGACGCCAGCCACTTGATGGTGGCCGCCGGTTTGCCGTCCGCCGCCTCGCACTGGGCCACCACCACCGACTTGGAGCCGGCCTGGACGGTCACAACTTTGGCGGAGTTCTTAGGCTTGGCTAGGGGCAGAGGGTGGGGTAAAGAGAGGGTTAGGGTTAGAGGAGGGGTTCAATCAGTTCTGTTGTGCATGTACTGTGACATCCTACTGTGGCTGTAATAAAACTCTGAGAGGGGGCCCTCTAGTGTGACCCTAGGCCACCCGACTTTACAGACACGGAAAGAGAAAGTACAGTTAGATTCTTAAAACGTATCCACATATAAAGGCATTAAAGAGCATTATAATGTTCTAATCCAGTTAATATACAGTTTGGTTTTTATGGTTAAATGACAGCTAAACGACAGCTGTAGCTCAGGGGGATGAGTGGTCGTCCCGCAACCACAAGGCAGCTGGTTCGATTCCCAGTCCCCCCATAGCTCACATGTCTCATGTCCCTGAGCAAGACACTGAACCCTTAACTGCTCCCCGGGCGCCTCACAGGGCTGCCCACTGCTCCCTAACCAGGGATGGGTCAAATGCAGAGAAGAATTTCCCCAAGGGGATTAATAAAGTGCATGTTTCTGTTTCTTTTCTTTCTTAATATGCTCTTAGAATAATCCAAAACAAAGGCCATCCTCTGGAAACAGCCTTTTGTCTTTTAGTATGCATGTTTTGACATTAACCAACAGGTTTACAGTGAGCTTCATCCTCCTAGATTTCTTTGCAGGTGGTCCCCCCCCCCCGACCCCAATTCAAGTGACACATCAAACAAACCAACAGTTACAGTGAGAGGCTTTCACATCCTAGCAGTGATATGGAAAACATTGCTGTTCCTTCTACCGTCACATCGGCTTTGTTAAATTGAACTGGACTCGTCCTATAAAGTGGCAATGTTCCATGAAAATAGAAAAAGAAAAAAAAATACTACTGACACACGATCAATCAATCGGTAAATGTCAGTGAATTCCATTATTTGGTGATGTCGAGTGTTGCAATTTACTTTTTCTTTGTTGCTATTCCCAATTCTCGAACACGTGTCATGTTGTACTGCTGGATGTGATTTAGTAGATTTCCCCCATTAATCCCTTTCAATCCGTCGCATGTGGCTGTGTGTTTACAGAAGTGTGATGGACATAGTGAACATTGAAAGACTTAACTCATCAGGAAAAGTCAGGCAATCATTGAAAACACTTTTACTGTCGGTGGAGAAATTGGTCCCTCTGTGTTGATGAAAGAAGCCATCGCTCTTTCATCCTCGGGGACTGTCACCAAAGTTTATATTTCCATTCATTTAAAAAATGGTTGGACATTTCAGCTACTGCTAGATTGCAAATATCTCAACATAGTGGCATGACGGCCTGGCATTGCCTCCACTCGGGGCGGGGAGATTACATTTTCCCTAACTGATCACTGGGGGCCGAGGTATCCACCTGAACCGTACTTCATTTTAAGTGAACACCAATGCTGAGCCAAGCCGACAGACTGCTTTTCTTGGGGTTTAAGAGTGGAGAGGAGTTAAGTAAACAATAACTATGGCTTATGGGGATATGGAGAAGACGTGTTGTCTCAGCGCTGCCTTGACGTGTCAGCGCTTGGCAACAGCTTGATGATGGCGTTTGTCCTGACTGCGGCGCTGATTAGCAAAGTGCTAGTCCATCTCTCACACACACACACACACACACATTGGATCGATTATTTGAAACCGCCGTCTGGACCCAGCCATATTTCTCACATCAGTCTGAGGTATTCTCCATACAGACAAAATATTATGCTATGCTAACGCAGCTGAATAAGAACTGCCCCCCCCCCCCTCCTTGGTAGTATCAATAGGCTGAATGCCAGAGACGGACAGGGAGACATAAATAAATGTTTCCAAACACAGATAGCTGCATGAGGTGTGTTTATGAAACCAAGCACTTAAAAAGCATAAAAGGGAACACATCTCTGTAGAAGTCATATTCATCACATGCTTTCCATTCAAGTATTCAGTTAGCATTTTGCTGAGTGTTTAGTCAAGGATTGAGTTGTTTTTACTATGACAAAAGCTTTGCATTTAGAAACGTTTCCACACTGCCCCCAGAAACAGTGTCCCAGGGATGCTCAGGAGCCTTTGGCGAGGCAGACGCCTGCCCTAACTTGAATACGACCCTGCTCTAAGACTGTCTTTCTTTTCGCCTTGGCAAGCAGCTACAGATCAAGGCCTGTGACTGGAAGATTGCCAGTTTGAATCATAAACAAGTCGTGCATATCTGCCAGAAGATTTGTAACCGAGTGTGGAGCCGGCTGTTGTTGCATTAAGGTGGCATTCACATGGGACGGCTGACATCTGTCATCGTCACAGAGTTTGTGTTGGAACCATCCAGACGCTCAGGAAGCTAATTAGTGAAGCCCAGTGCTGACCCACGTTACTACTTACATTTGGCCCGCATTCTGCCGGCCAATAGCAGTGACTGAGCCATTGCAATCTGGCTGCAGGGACACCAACGTAACCTTGGTGGTGAGCAGTCCTGGGCCAGACCCCAGCCACACTGGAGCCTGTTGAAGACCCGGCTTCTGAGACCAGATCACAAGTGGTGTGTTGCACCTGGCCCAGTAGGCCAACGCTGCACGTATCTTACGTAAGGCTGGTCAGAGACGAGCCATTTCTGGACCCCCTCGCCATGCCATAGCTGACCCATTTACTTCCTTAACTCAACCAAGGTTGACCCAGAATCATCTCCTATCTGGGTTGCGCTGCGTGTTTGAAGCAATCTGTACAGTCTGTATCTGTTCAGAGGCTGATGAAGTCCATTTTAACTTCACATTTTAGCAGCCTGGCTCTGTGGTTGGCCCAGTTAAAACAAATCTAAAGCACTAACGGAGGGGTTGTCATGGAATACTGGAACATTCATGGTTCCCAGAGGTTTCCCATTGCACCACCATGACGGTTTATAAGTGAAAGGTCGAGGCAACTTCTGGATGGAATAGTTCATTCATGTTCACCTGACCTTTGATCCAGCACCAACACTTTATTTCCTCCAATTATTTTGTGCATGACCAATTGCCTGCAGAACATTCCCATCACCCTCAGCTGCACTTTGTGTTTGTGCTAATTACGAAATGTTAACATTCTGAACTAATTCTGAGTGATGGTGAGTTTAAAAATAAAGTTTTGTGACACCTTGTCACAAAACTTTATTTTTAAACTCACCATCGTTCTTAAAAAACATTTCAACTCCTTAAGTCAGTGTGAACCAACAAAAATGAAATCCGCAATAAAACTTTATTCCCACCATGATGGTGAAACCTAACTATACCATAAACGTAGAAGATGGACGTGAAAACATACTCGTCACCAGCCGAATATTATTGTTGTACATTCTGAGCATTTTAACATTGGGTGCTGTGCCAGCCCGACTGAGCTGCTAGCACGGCCCGTGGCTGTGAGTCTTATTATTTGATCGATCAAATGACATCTTCGACTTGCTTCTTACTCATATCTTCCTGTATGTCAACGTCATCCATCAACACATCTTCTAGGTTTTGAATTCAGGCCAAACAAGCTTCCCCAAACCATCGAGAGCTGAAACAGAAAGTGAACCTGACCACTCTGAGGGTTTGACCTTTACAGCTCTGCAGCTTTGCTACTACCCTGTTCTTGAACTCCATTGGTGCAAGAGGGAAACAACTACAATATGCAACCAGTGCTCACCCAGGTCTTTAGCATGGAGCAGAGTCACAGCACGCTGTGTGGTACCACTGAGGCTGAGCCTGCAGCGCAGACACATTTGGATGCAGCAGCTCTGTTTCTTCCTTCTCTCCATCCCTAAACATGGATTTATTCACTGCTCTATCCAAGTGATGTATTTTTGTGTGTGTATTTTCTACTTTGCTGCATACATTAGCCAGAAATCAATAAAGGCTTCTGGATCTTGTTAAATTTCTGAAAATCATGTCTCACCAGCTGCCCAGGTTTGTAAACATCTCCTCTCAGCTTGACACGCTGCTGCTGAATATTTCCAGACATTGTCGGGAAAAAAGAAAAAAAAACATCTGCCTGGCTCTCTATGTCTCCTCAATTGTTAACAATACATGAATATTCAAGTAACGCAGGGATAGTTTATACTGCAATTATTCTGCTGCGTGTGTTGTTTTGACAACTCATTATTGGTTGCGAGGAATGTTGACACAATGCATTAATTTAAGCTTTAGGGTAATTTAGCCAATTTAAGCATGAGGGCGTTTGCTAAATGTCTAAAATGTAAGAAGAATTTACAATGTCACTTTTGTGATGCAAAAAGGAAAAGCTGAAAGCACATCACTTTGACTCGTAAACCCGGCTCAGACTCGCCTCTGAACGCAGATACAGAAAGCACCCGAGGCCTCGCGTTTCAAGCCCCTTTGTGCTGCCGCATTTAACTGTACTTTGACTGATTCAGTGCTCTTACTTAAGGGCAAACGTAAACTCAAAGGCATTGTTTTTGTTTTTTTGTTCACCTTCCTCTGTCGGTTATCAACAACTCAACAATAGAAAGAATGGTGGCTGCTGTTCCAATTCAACCAAGGTTGTTGCACGGCAACAGAGCAGCATCTCTCATTGTTCTCTGCTGACTGACACTCCTCAGTGAATGGCTCTACACTCGTTTTGTTTGGGTTATCTCGCCAAAGCCTTGAAGAGCCGGGGAGTCAATACATTACTATTGAATTGAGATATGTTTTTCGCAAAAGCACCGATAAATAAACTGCTGAAAAATTACGGCTGTGGTTTGTCATCAGGACTCTGAACCTGTGCTGTAATTTCTCTTTAACCTTTGCTCTTCCAGGGAAGGTTTGCTTTTTCAGAGCAAGAACCAACATCTCTCGCTTACAAATATGTTCACCTGGGAGCTGACCTGGAGGCTAAACAACACATTCTTGCTGCCGTTTGCAGCTGACTGGAGCTATTAGGGTCATCATGCTTCTGGAAGGAACGCCTGCAAAGCAGATGTTGAGGAGGAGGAGGAGAGCATCTCATCAGCAGCTGGATTCAATGGGTCAGCAGAGAGGTTTAAAGTCACACTACTAGTTCCACATACATTAATATCATGGCAGATGCTGAAATCTAAGCTTGCTGACAAGAAAGCTAAAGGTTGCTTCATTTTGGCTATCAGGCACCAAATCTCCCTCATGCAAGCTGGAGCTCTCTCTCGCACTCAGTTTGACACGATGATTCACGAGTCAAAGCAGAGGCCACTGTAACGCTGATGCACGAGCGTGCAAGAGCCCCGTGGGAGCGTATCCACAAGATGCAAGCCACGACCAGCTGGTGAGCGGAGCGTAGGAAGTGCTCCAACATGCTTTTGTGCAACAGACTTCTGGGGAACTTGCAGAACATACAATATACATTCGTATACAGTTTACTGTGTAAAATACCACATGCTTCCCTGGAAGGACTAGTTCTTCCATCTCTGTAACGCTGCGTGTGCCTTGTAGGATTTTTATCACCAGCTATCAACCCCGTACTCAAAAAGCAGGTCATTTAGTATGAAGTTTGGCATTTATTTTAATACATTTTGGAACTAAAAAGGTGGTTATTGGTCAGTGACACTCAACGTATTTGGCACAATGACCATTTGCAAATTCACAATGCGTTTAGTTTGTCCGTTCTGGGCTACCGTAGCAACATGGCGGACTCTGTGAAGAGGATCGGCTCCCTCTGTAGATGCTATTCTTCCTGTCCCTGGTAGGTGCAGTTTATGTTTACCAATCATTTCAACATTTGAATGATTGCATGATGGAAGAAGATTCAGTTATGTTTAATGTTGTATAAATTATGTTTTTAATATGTGACCAAAGCATTTACAACTGTGATGCAGTTGTAGCTTTTAAATGCAGTAATATATCTGATTAATAAGTTAAAAGCAAATGTAAAAAATAAAGACTTTCAAATTAAGCCGTTGAATGTTTATTCATTTTCTCTGATACATTTTATTAATGTTCGCTAACTGTATTTATTTAGGTGCAACCATTTCTGTTTGTATACAATGGTCAAAAACATAACATCTTTCTCTCCTGGGACTGTCGCCACAGAGTTGGTAATACTGTAATGCAAATATATAAATATTGCAAAGCTTCCACATTTGGAGGTAGATAGTGATTTGAACGACATTTATTTATATCAAAATGTGAGTGAGACAACATTGTCATTGTTCTAGAATGAGCATGACACCGATTGGTAAAAAAAGGACATGAACTGCATTTCAATGTTGTGTCTTTTTCATTGGATTCAATGCCTCTGCCCGAAAGGTGGCTCCGCCCATTAGGGATAGACTCCACCCTCGAATTAGTTCTGGCTGAGAGAAATGTTTGCAGAAGCTTTCTTCCAATCTGACACGTATTCACGACATTGATCAGTGGACTGCAGTCCTCTGACCTCTGAACTTCTGGACTCTCTTCAAATCCAAAACGATGAAGAGGATTGAAAAAGCAAACAGGCTACTGAACCACTAGACTCTCCCTCACCTGCAATTGTATTCCCGTCCTGCTGGCGACACTACATCCAGTAAGATGCGATATAATTGGCTCCCATCCAGGACAATATTATATCACTCACTGCCAACTGAGTGATTCTTTATTCACACCCCAATCAGTGATATAATAAGATTGGCTGGCGGTGGCGCTGTATCCAATAAGTTATAATACGATTGGCTGTCAGCATTATGTATTCACGCTTAAATAAGTTGTGATATGAACGGGGGTGCCGGTGCTTCTAGATCCAATAAAAAGTAATATGATTGGCTGCCAGCGGCTGTGGATTCGATATGGATCTAATGTGATTGGCTCGTATGGATTCCATATCCAATAAGGTAAAATGTGACCGTCTTCCAGTGGCTTTGAGACTCTGAGTTCGGCGAGACAGGAATCTGTCCCAGAGAGCTGCTGCTCCGGACAAAGGGAGAGGCGGTGAGCGCTCAGTCTATTTCCCAGTCTACCTCTGCTTTGTGCCAGCAGCAGCAGGTTAAGGAGGCTGAGCCCACGTGTCTCCCTCTCTCTCTCTCCCTCTCTCTCTCTAAGACAGCCAAGTTCTGCATCTCCTGCGCGCTCCGTTCTCCTGCATTGTTTTGTGAAGGTTAAAAAGCAGCTGGGAGGACACATAAAAGGAATTGTGAAACATTTCTTTCCATGAGCCATACTGGCTGCAATTACTGGGGTTACTGTAATGAATATATTTTAATTATGGCCTCCTATTGTGTCTCCACAGTGACTCTTTGAGAACTGTTTTAGTGCGGCGGATAAGGAATCCCCTGACCCACATTTGAGGCGGCAACACATTACCATAGCTTTCAGAAATCCATCTTTCTTTTAATTCTTCCTTTGATTGTGCAGAGCAGCGACTGAATAAATAAATTGTTATGAGATTACACCCAATTTGTGCAAGAAAAAGAGAGGGGGCGGGAGAGACTCAAACATGTCACCTTGACAAACAAAAGTTCTATGATTAAAAAAAATCAGCGTTTCGGTTCAGAGTGCATGGTACTGGATCCCCCCGTCAGCGTGCCTGTAATAGGAGCTCTGAGTGTACGAGCTCTTTATCGTACAACCACCGATGCTACGGGCCATATACTGTAAGCACAGCACTCCTATATAACAATCCAGGGAACTGTCGTTATTCACGTTCAAGCATGAAGTCTCCCCAGCGCTGTAAACTGTGCAGGAGAGAGAGACACCAGGCATCAGTCCTTTGTAAGCGGCGCGCTAATGGGAGGACATGTGGGTGCATGAATAACACCATCTGTCTGCGATTAGAAGCAGGATGTGTCCCATGCTAACAGAAACTAAACCACTCAGTTGTTGTTGCTTTTTTTTTTTGTGTGCAGTTTTTCAGATTTCCCATTTCTGAGCTTATTTGCTAAATATTTGAAGCGGTTCAGGTTATGTGTTTTGAATTTGTGCAGATTGGGGCTATTAGCTCTTTACTTTTTGCACGGTACTCATGTATGTACGGACAACTATCACTGGGTTACTACGACACTGAAGAAAACGCTCCAGATCTATAGAAAGAGGCTCTTTCCATGATTTCTAAACGGATTAGAGCATAATGATCCCCAGGAAGGGTCAGTCAAACTGGATGTTAAAATATGTATGACATTCTGTACATCCAGATTAGACTGCATATAAGGAGTGCCATGTTGTGCTCAGGGCTTTAAATGTTATAATATACCTGGCCACATGATTTGAAGAAACAGGGGTCAGCGTTTCCCCTCTACTGGGTCCATACGATCTACATTTACAGTCAGCTGTTATAAAACCAGAAAGCCCACTACAGCAGGACAAGAATACACACAATTCAACCCAACTGCTGAATAACACTGCTGTCTAATCATCTTCACGTGTGGCGTCGGCCTGTAGTTCACGTTTGCCATTTGTGTGTTTAGTGTGACACTAACCAGCGCTGTACAGTCTGTGTTCTTATTGATAGTTTACTTATTGGATTAAATACAAAAGTGGCAGAATGGAGAACACAACGTCTCCTCCCCGGGGACAAAGACCTTCAATTAGGGGAGCTGTGGCAATACGGAACGAGAGGATCGTTCCTCATGTCTCGTCCTCCTGGCCAGATTATATTAATGGCCTTCATCTGATTATCACAATGAGGATCCTCAAGATAATTCATTCAGGCATTTGGCCAAAACAGATTTAACTCTAATTAAATGGAAAGGTCTAAGTGTTCCAATATGTCAAGAAGGTCACATCAGAGGTTGACCTCGGTGCTGTGCGTGTGGACAAAACGTGAAAACGCAAGGGCAAGTTATTGCAGCAAAGGGGATCATCTATTCAGATACTTTCATGCAGAAGCTCTCACCATGATAGAAAGTCAACAAAAGACACAAGGAGACAGTGGCCTGACAGCAAAAGGGATGCTGGCTGTCTACATTTAAATCTCACCGTGCCAAACCACTCTTTCACTAGACGGACCCAGATATCAAATACATGCACATTACCTCCAGTTATTGTTTGAAAAGGAATGAATGCCAGTCAGAAATGTGAGCCTAATCAGCTTTTAGCATATACACAAGTCACTGTTCCATGCTTTAAAGTCCCAGTGAAACAGAAGTAAGAGCGTCTTTTGCTTCTCCAGTGAAACGGAATATTTAAGCGGTGAACAGTCACAAGGCCATTTTAATCGAATCGTGCGCATTTGATTTGACCTCTAAAAGGTGAGTAGGCTGGAAATGTAGAGAAATACTGGGCAGAGGAGGACTGTGACTCCACACCAGGCGGCAACCTCCGGTTCTGCCGAGTGAAGCCGATGAGGAAGTGTCTTAAAACTGCATTCTCTCAGGGGAAGACTCCTCTAGCTGTGTTAACCATGGCGACGGTCATATTCCAAGATGGCGACGGCGAATTTGCTGAACTCGAGTCTTCATAACGTCAGTCCACAAACCAACGGGTGACGTCACGATGACTACGTCCACTTCTTTTACACAGTCTGTGTAGAAACGATAGACACTATGGGGAGAGGCTCGGAGGGGGTCGGGTTAGAGGGCAGTAACATTATTTTATTTATAACCTAGATTATTCCCAAACGGTCGACTCTATCCCAGAACTGGCCTTGAAATATTATGGCTGATTAAAACATACACATTGATGTATTTCCTCACAGTGCAGTCATATCATTTAGTTCACAGCATAGAGTGTGCAGTTACTTTACATTTAGAAAGGTGTTCAATATGGCAGAGGTTGGGATCTAAAAGGGTAAAATCTCGACATTCAAGGATTAACCTGGGTTCAGGTATTCCAATGTAATAATAATAATAATCCAATTAATTTACTAAAACAAAGTCCACCAATATGGAAAGTACAACAAGCTCATCAACGTCTTTGTTTTTCTTTGGGCATGTAACCAGGACACAGCCTGAGAAGACTCATCAGGCGCTTTAAAAGGCCTCTTCTAATGTGTGTGGAGTGTTACGTGGACGTGCAACCCCTCGACTCACCGAGCATGACGAGGCTGGACGTCCCCTGTTCGTTTCCAGTAGGGTAGGTGGCGTACTCGCAGGTGTACCGGCCGGCGTCAGACATCTTTAGGTTTGAGATCCTAATGGACGGGTTCTCCAGATTGTTGTGGAGGAAGATAACTCGGTTCTTGAAGGACGGGTTGGGGAAGCTCTGTCCGTAGATTGGATGGTACACAGCAATGTTGTCCCTTTGACCATCAATAGGTTCCCATATCCAAGACACCTGGCAGGAACAGAGTTTGTAAAAGAAAACAGAGGTTATTGTTTGCACAATGGGGTTTTCTAAAGTGTTATTTCCCTATTAAAGATTCAGGTGTTAAACCAGACTTATAAGATGAATGAACACAGAGAGGCTCCTTGTTTTACTCTATATTTGTTTTCATTTTGGCAAGCAGGCAGCTTTAAATGTATTCCGAATTAACTATGAGTGGTTCTTAATCGCAGCGTAGATGCATGTACAGACAACTACCACTGAATTACTTTAATACAAAACGTGATGATTCTGCAGTGTCTGTTTTTCCTTTGATTTCTAAGCAGATTTCTGGATTTTTATTCACAATGCAGGTCGGAGATGGAGATATCCTCGGAAGATGCAAGGATATGTAAAAATAAGCATCGTGACTGTGTTCAGATATGAACATGATTACAGGATTATTTGCGTAAATTGCAAATATACATACATATACATATATATATATATATATATATATATATGTATGTACCGGCACGCCCCCCCCTAATATATATATATATATATATATATATATACACACACACACAGTTGTCCCTCACTATAACGCGGTTCACCTTTCGCGGCCTCGCTGTTTCGCGGATTTTTTTTAGTGTAATTTTGCATGTTTTTTTTACAGCGTACAGTATGAACGCGCATTGTGTTCGGCGTCCTGATTGGCTAAGGGACTGTACACCATTGTCAATCAATCTCCTCCGTGCAGTGTCTCCTGTACAGTACAGAATGCGTTCGGCTAGCCAGATTTACATAAATGTTCAATCGCTAGCAGTGTGACTCTGAAGTGCTGTATGTTTGCAAGTTTTCTACCCGGAAAAACCCATAATGTCGATGAAACGAACTGCAACGAAAAAGGCACCTGCGGTCGCACCCAAAAGGCAGAGGAAGATGCTAACCATCGCAGAAAAAGTTGGACTTCTGGACATGCTAAAGGAAGGTAGAAGTTACGCGGCTGTAGGGCGCCATTACAGAATAAATGAATCTTCGGTTCGTTACAGAAATTATTTTGTACTTATTTATTTTAATCTGCGAAAGTTTGAACTTTCAGAGTGTTTAAATAAGAGAGAAATGTGAGAAAATGTTAATGCCTGTCTGAGAAAAGTGTATAAAAGTGTGTGGTTAGGGGTTTTACGGCCTTAAAACATGTATAATAATTGTAAAAAATAAAGCTGATTACTTCACGGATTTAGTCTATTGCGGGTTATTTTTAGAACGTATCCCCGCGATAAACAAGGGACCACTGTGTCTATATATATATATATATATATATATATATATATATATATATATATATATATATATACACACACTGTATATAAATACTGTATATATACGCACACACACTTGTACAGTGCCTGTTCAGAATGGGCCAAATGCTCGGCCTGTGTTGCATCCTTTCCCGAAAACTTCTCATACAAAGAACTTCCCACTCGACACTGAGCTTCCTTGAGTCCTCAGCAGTACACGTGCCATGACATAGTTGCATCACACACCCAAGTCCCAGCTACTCACGCTCAGAAAAACATGTGAAATACACTCTGGTTCAGGGGAAAAAACACCAGCGGCTGACTTTACCATGAGGCAAGGTCGGCAACCGCAGGATATCCCAAAGTGCCCCAAATATATATATATATATATATATATATATATATATATATATATATATATATATATATATATATATATATATATTTTGTTTAGATGTGAAAGTTATGGAATAATTGTACTATTCTAACTCAATATAGTTTTCCTATTCATAGTTAATAGTTATTCTTCTACCGCTGCCAATCCCAACATTTCCAGTTTGAGAAAGGGTGGAAAGTAGAGCAAAGAGGCTTGGGCCCCCAAATCACTAAATCAGCCCCTGAAAAACACACCCAGGTTGCTCTTACTTGAGGTCAGAAACATTGGGGAAATACACTTATTTCACTTGTTCATTTCCAAATAGACGCATTTGTCGCTTGACATAAGTACCACCACTATGAAGTAAGTTGGCAGAGGCCTGAAGCCCCGCCTCCGCTGATACCGAGCGCTGCTCGCTTGTTTCAAACTTTGATATTGAGGCTACTACTGCGTGTCTATGTTGGAAAATTCCACAAAAAGCACTCTGGGTGGTCCCCATCAATACACCCACACAGTGTAAGTAAATTGAACGAGCGGTTCTCTATATGTGAAGGACACGCAGACAAACAGACATCCCTCGCTTTACAGTTTGATAAACATACCATCATTTCTGACATTTCTCTGAACAATTATTGAAATATGTGCTGCTCTATCTTCCATCAAAAACTGAAAAGATAATTTCAGTTATAGTAGGCAAATGTCAAACTCAATTAAAGCTGTCAGAGTAAGGAGCCAAGAATCTACTGCAAGATGAAATGAAAGGTCTTTCTAGACTCTCAATGAGGATCCTGTTTCCAGTTTAAAGAACGCTTATGATTTCTGATATGTGAAAGATATTGATACCTGCTATGGTTGTTATGAGAATCTACCGCGAGGGAGAATACCATGTTGTTAAACCAAATAGAGCTTTTTTTCAGTAAATACAAACGACTGGCTGAAGTGGTGGACTGGGACGGAGGGGCAATAAAGTTCATCAATACACATTTAGCAAACCTTTAGAACACGTGTGACGTCTGGAGGAATGGGAGAGACAGAGTGGGGGAGGGTTGCCGGGTGAGAGGAAGAAGAGGAAGACGGGTTGTCCCCAGGATGTCAGTGTGAATTAGTGGATGAGACTCCCCCGTTAGCTGGACAGAGAATATATTGGGCAATTTTGCCCGTCTGCAATTTCAGTTTTTGTGTGTGAACAAATTGCGTATTGATTCTGTCCACAACTCAGAGGGGTAGAGATCATACCAGGATCAAACTGCAGTAGCATCAGAGGCATCGGAGGAGCTACGGTGGCGTCAGAGTTGTCATCCGGGCGGTAGATATAAATAAATAAGTAAATAAATTGACTTCCAAAATAGGTTAAATCCAGATGATCTGTGTGTGACATTGAGTCAACTCTGGCAATGACGAGGGGAAAAAAAGATGTCCACGTACTTTTAAGATGATGTTCATTGCATACAGCAGAGGTAGGCAGGATGTCATCTTGAATGCTATCAACATGACATCCTGCACATTGCATTACATAATAACAGAAGACGTTTGATATCAATCTCATCTCTGTGTGGTCCGGGAGGTTGGGCTTCCTTTTGTTTGTTTTTTACTTTATTTATGAGTCTGTTACGAGAATAGAGAAACCTGAATGCTAGAATAGAATAGACATGACCTTAACCCCTCCCTTCCAAGGCACCATCATCAGGGTTGACAATTTGTTCAATGAAGTGGAATTACAAAGATATGTATGTATCCCCAAATAATAGGAAACGGAAACACAATAAATAACACGCACTGAAAACCGCACACACAAAACTAACACTAATGATACGAGTAGAATTTCACAAGCAATATAACAATATAAGGTGACAAGCAAATGCAGTTGCATTGTTTTTCTGGAGTCCTTTCTCATCCTTGTCATTAATTGCAGTTAAAGGGTTAGGAGTTACTGCTTTGTGTTTTGTCTCCCTCCCCCAGCTCAAGCATATTGTTTTTGAACAGCGTTGGAAGCTCTGAAGCTCTGCAGGTCGATGTTGCGCTCCATCTTCCTACCTGTGTGAGTTTGGTTCGGCCTCCTCCATCGATGAATTCGCAGCGGAGATCAACAGACTCTGTGGGATACGCCTCCAGTTCGTCCTCGACTCGCACTTTCTGAGCCCCGATACCTGGAGGCGGGAGGAGACAAAGAGGGAGATTATGCATCAGCCACAAAACCAATATTGTTTTGAATAATTAAACATGTTTGTTTGTATCGGATCTCAAAGAGGAACAAACAGAGGCTAAGAGGGGGAAGAGAGAGAGATAAAAGACCACTTGCTAACTAAAAGACCTACGTCAAGGCCAAATGCCAGATCTCGCAATGGAGTTTTTTCCGTTATCCTGCCGACAAACAGACAAACAAACTGAAGCAAAAACACCTCCGCGTAGGAAGAATGGAGTATTAGTAATTCATTATGCATCTTTGTTTTTGTCGTGAGGAAAGATGAGCCACCTTGATATGGTCTGGACGATGTAAGACAAAGTTATGGAGAAGAACGAGGGAAACCCAAAGAGAAAGAAAATGAGGGGGAAGTAAGAAAGAAAGTGGAAGAGAAAACAGACGTTCTTTCAAGAAACCGAAAGAAAAAGTATTAGAATCATGAGCCTTTGATAAGGAGCCTCGGGCAGAGTCTGAGCCAGCTTCTTTCAGCTCGGCCCTCTTCATTACAATACGGCTTGTCAACCACGAGGCGTCGCTAGGGGGAGCACCTTCAGGAACACCGCGGCAGCCTGACTGCTTCTGCTTCTGCAATGTGTTTGAAAGTCAGTGGAAGCACCTGGTACTCCTAACTTGAGTATGAAGGCAGTGATGAGAGAGCCAAGCCAGCACAGGTTCACCAAAAACAAGTCCGTTCTGACTTCAACAGAGATGAAAGGAGAATGCTTGGAGCCGAGCACCGTCTCAACACCGTGCAGGACCTGCTGACCTGCAGACTGCCTCAGAATACTGAGGTTCCATTGCACAAAGTCAAAATGACTTTTTCTCAAAATTCATCTCTCATTCTGTGATCAACCGACTTCTACTGTGTGTAGAGAGCCGGGGGCCCAAATCATGTGTTGTAAGACTTCAATTGAACCTTGAAAAAAGGGTTTCCAAATGGTTCTTTCTGCAGTTCTACCCAGAACCATCTGCTTCTGAAGAACCCCTTCTTCTTCTTCTTGAAGACAAAGGGTTCCATTATAACACGTTTCTTCCAAAGAACATCTTTTAGAAGAAAACGTTCAATGATTTGACAGCACGGGTGATAAAAGGGAACGTCCACAACCAAGGCCACACTTCCTTTGAAAACTGTGATTGCACTGCACCACATCAGCCTCTTTAGGAGCCTCATGAGGAACCCTGGATGGGTTTTAGATGAAACCCCGAAAATATAAAAGGTTTATCGGAAGAACACCCTGGATTGAATTTAAATGAAACGCTTGGAATATAAAAAGGTTCTCGGAAGAATACCTTTGATTGGTTCTAGATGAAAGCCCTTGGGATATAAAAGGGGTTCTCAGTAGGAGCCCATTGGTGGGTATTTGATAGCATCCTTGGACGCATACAAACTCAAGAGTGTATTCTTGGTGGTATTTTTTACAAATGGTTCTAGGTATAATCCTCTATGTTGGGCTCTAGGTAGTACCCTCTAATAGGGTTCCAGATAGGGCTGAGTAATATGAAAACAATCAAATATCACAGTATTGTTGAGCCAATAAACTCAATACGGATATTTTGTGACAATATTGTAGGGTTGATTAGTGCTTTTACAAGAAAAGACAACCATATCTTGTCTCACAATATGGATATTATATTGATATATTGTCCAGTCCTAGTTTCAGGTGGTTCCACCGGGGTAAAAAGGGTTCATCTATGCCATGGGTACAAGCCAAAGAACCCTATATGGTTCTAGTCAGCAGCTCTATGTCTACTTTCCCTTTTTCCCCTTATTGAAACAAAAATAGACTGTGTTTGTGATACTCTAACGAGAATCAGTGTCCCGACTAGATAGATACTTTAAACTGGACGTAGGCCTTCACTGGTGTTAATTAAAAGCACCACCAGCAGGTGACTTGAAATGCCCCTGCCTCTCAGCAATAGGTCTTTTTATTTGAATCAGTGTCAACACACGGCTCTCAACCAGTGAGACAAATCGCAGCAATAGTGCCATGTACAGTATGTATATATATATATATATATATATATATATATATATATATATATATATATATTGTGTATCTATATATAGACACACACACACTGCTGTATTAAATTAGTTGAAATTAATGAACTTTAATGAACTTGTAATCCTTGTCATCATGAGACGGAGGAGGAGAGAAAATGCCTTGATGAGAGAAAGGAAGAAAAAACTAAAAAAGAGGAAGGATCAGAGAGAGCAAAGCGGAGACGTTGTAATCCTTCGTTAATGCAATCTAGTCCAAGTCCAGCGGCTCAATGTGTTTGGCAGCTTGCAAACACAACCAGGGGACATTTTAAAAAGAGTCTTTGATTGTTCTTGCCTTTGAATCCACTCATTTTGCGAGAATGGGCCTCATCATCAAACCTCTCGATGCTCACTTTATTAACTGCAACAGATAATGACGCCTTGCTTTCCCCCTCTTCCTGCCCTACTCCTTTAACTGCTCTCGGCTTGGCGCTCATGCGGTGATCCGGACCCCTGCCATGAACCCCCCGCCGACCCGGGATCAAATCCCACCAAGGTCTTTTCTCCACCACCTCCCCTCTGCCCTCACAGTCAGCCTCTGCGCCTGTGAAGATAAAACTCTTGCGGGGAAGCCGGCCTCTCAGTCGCTTCCCAAGAAGCTAACCGCTAGCGAGCCCCGGGAGGTTCCAATGAAAAAGCCTCTTAGTGTGTGAGGGATTGATTAGGACAATATGTTACACGCCAAAGCATGGAGGTGAATGGGCCGGCTGGGGTTTAGCCTATGAATGAGCTGTGACCAACACAGTCACATTAACAAAGAATGCAAAGCGTGGGGCAACCACGTATCCGCCCATGTGTGCAGGACTGACTGACTTTTGTGTAGAGGCGTGAGCTTAAAGGTATGTGTTGTCTGTTGTCATATTACTCATGTTGTGGGGACATAAATCTTTTTACACGTTGACATTGTGGGGACAATTGTGGGGACATTCCTTTTGGGGACAAAATTCACGTCCCCTTAAGTCAGGATAAGGTTGGGTTTAGGTTAAAAGAGCAATAATGGACATTTTCAAGCATTCATATACAATTATATATGTAAGGGTTAGGGATGTAGTGTGTGTAATGTCTACCTGACCAGAGAATAAAGTCCCTCTCTCTGTGTGTGACGTTATCAGAGCTTCTCCTTGCTTTGTGAACATGCTTTTCCTGCATGTATGCGCATGTGAGCGTGCTCCATAAGGCGGATACAGCAGATAGTTGCCGCAATAGCACCCACTTTTGGTGTGTCCCCCCTAAGGTACACATCGTTAGCTTTGTTAGCACATTTGCCGTAGTTTGTACCGTTAGCACCGCTAGCTTCTAGCCTCCGACTCAGGCGTCGCCGCGCTGAGAGACATTTAGAGGCAAATGGAATGCTCCCAATCTCGTCTCGTGCACCTTTAAAGGTCTCCGGCAAATGAATGTGAGTAAATGTGACGTCCTCCAAAGTGATGGTGTGCATGATTACTGAGCATCTGAGTGTGTGCGTGCATTAATCAGACAATCTTGTTGTAATGTGAGTGCATACGAGCCTGATTCAGTCATTGAACCAGAGTCTCTTCCCTGAGGGAGACAATGGGCTGTCAACCATTCCCACTCTGAGACCGAGGCGCACACACACACACACACACACACAGGCCTGAATCAACAAGAACAGCAGCAACGAACCATAGGTTCCTCTCTCCACGTTATTTTGCTTCCCCTTCCGTCACATTATTCTTCTACTTTCTTATTTCTTTTCTCATGCACAAACTCACAAATATATTCCCCTTCAATGAAATACGCAACTCCCACTATCCATAAAGAAGCAGACGGTCTCACCAAAGCCACAAATCACACAAAGCTTCGGGTTATTCATACTGGTCAATGAGATCTCTTCTGCGACGCAAGGGGGAAATAGTGACAACAGAGTGAGGAAAAAAGAGAGGAAGAGGGGATGATGGAGAAGGAAAAAGAGAGGCTAAAAGCGAAATGCTGAAAAAGAGTTTGAAAGGAGCCCCGAGAAAGGAGAGGAACATGAAGAAGATGAATTCACGGGGAAGGGAAAATGCAACGGAATAAAAGAGCAGCGCCGAGAGAAAGTCAGGAAGAAGGTTTAAAAAAAATAGAAAGCGAAGCGACTAAAGGAATGACTAAAGCAGAGAGAGACTGAAGACGGAAACGGAGAGGGCCGACTGAAAACCAGCGAGAGTGGTGAAGAATGAAAGGAGTCCACAGAGTAGAGAGCTGTGAGACAGGGCCATAAAAAGATGTGAGGAGGGGGAAAGTGCGACACTGAAAGAGTGAACAGGAAGGGAGCAGAGTGCACGAGACCGCATCAGAAATGATTCATTCCCCTCAGAGTCTGGATCCAGAAAGACCCGTGGAGACGGAGCTGACTGACTCGCTTGCAGAAAATAATGTTTTCCCCTTGTGGTCGTTTGGATGAAGGCTTTTATATTTTAGCATCTGAGCTAAACCTCACACAGATGTGTTTTAAACTTTCCGTACGGTTCGTCTGATTAGCCTACGATTGCTAAAGTTAGCAGCTAAAATACCAGAGGCTACTTAAATAGGAAAATCCAGCAGCTTTTATATGGATGTCCAATCAGTGTTGATGGTAAATGTTGATTGAAGCAATGCATTCATCAGACTAACCCTGAACCTGAGTCTTAACCTAACCTAACTCTTAACTTTAACTTAACCCTAAAGCTAACTCTTAACCTCGGCCTCATACTCGTGTCATAAGTCTGAATATGTGAATCAGCCAAAACCCTGTAAACTGTAATACAAGCGAAGAGAACAAGGAAGTTCTGTGTTTGAACTGCGGAAACAGCAGGCTGTAGTTCATCCTTGCATCCAACTACGTCACTGTCGAGTCAAATGACGCCTCTGGATGCGGGAGGAACAGATCTCTGTCAATATCACGCACTTTGAAACCACTACACGTACCATCAACGCTGATTGGACGTGCACAAAGAAGAACTGGCTTGGGCTTGTGGGGTTTAACATGAAAGCATTCCAGAGTGAAGGCGTTGGAGTTTGAAAGAAGTTTGCATTTTGGAGGCAGAGAGGGTCTAATGAAAGACGCTGTTGAGTTGCATCATGGGAAGTGTACAGTAGGAACTTGAACTATAGTAGACATCAAATGTTAGGATCTCTCTACATCTCCGAATATTAACAGGCTCATTGTTTTCAAACATATTGTACAGAATTCTTTCAAAGCTAAGCCAATCAGTTTGAATAGATGTTCTCTTGGATTGTTTGCTCTCACACACCAACAACTTTCTTTTCGTGATCACGGCAGCTCATACATGGCAGGGCATTAACTTTGGAAAGTGGTTGCAAGGCGTGCAACCAGGCATCCGCTTGTTGGTTGCCGAAACTGCCAATGGCAACCTGTCAACCCTTACTGCGGAGCCCTGCATGGGTTTGAATGGCCTTCTGAAGAGATAAATGGCAGACGGCTCAATCGAGCTGCCGAGTACGCTTCAGATCCGCCGAATACGCTTCAAGTGACGACAAGAAAACTGGCAGGACGACCAAAGTTCAATGACGAGACAATAATAATACCTATATTTTTGTTCTGCCTCTTGATCAACAGTCAAATCCAGTTATGTATCCCCCCCCCCCCCCTCCCTCCTGACTCCCTGAAGCTCACACGTTCTCCATTGATGCTGACAGTAATTAGAGTTAAACTCTCGGCCCTGGGAAATCACATGTAATTGTTGACTGTGGTTAGTTTTTCATTGAAGCCTCTGACACACACACACACACACACACACACACACACACACACACACTTGTCCATGTTATCAGGCAGATTGGTGTCAACGCACCGCCGTGATCCACATATTTTCCATTATTCTCCCACAACCCCAATTGCCCCACAATTTGCAGCTTATTCTCCCGCAGTAGTCGCTGTGCTTTGGAGCATCGTCTCAGCCCAAGTGGAGCGTCGAGAGAGGAGAGGCCGTTAGATGAGCGGCAACCCTCTGCTGCTGCCCCCCCCCCCCCTCCCCCCTCCCCCTCCCCGATGCACCGGAGAGATGAATCACAGTTAATTGACATTTAGAAGCTCGTGGCATTTGCCTGTTTGTGTGGAGCTTCCCCGTGTGGACGCTCCCGCAGCACACGCGTGAGGATCATGCTCATGGGCACATTAACATCCAAAGCACATACTTATAGAGGGTAGTGAACCGTTTTTTTGTGTTTTTTTTTGTCGGCCCGTCATGATGTCAGTTATGTCAGCTTTTATCTGGGTGATTGCCAACAGCTGTCAGAGACGCTAAAATGGAGAGAATGAAGGCGTTTGTAAAGCTAAAGCTGCTGCGTGGAGAATCGTTCCAACAGGCGGTAACGGCGCTGTTGATGAGGCTAATCTAATTTCCTTTCTCTCTCTCGCTCAGATTTCTTCAGACACAATAATTACTGTGAACTAATTAGACTGAAGCCTGCATGATAGTCAGGTATTAAGGTAACACCTAAAGAAAAAAAGGGAATTGGAATGCAAATCCCGTCCATGCAACAATGATATACTGGAGCTGCACAAGACACACTCAAAACAGTTCTATCCTTAAAAGGTGCCATGTTGTAAAAAAGTGAAACAAGTCTTTTTCTGAATTAAGCAGGTCCAGATGCTGGAGAAATACTGTGGAAGTATTGCAACGCCTAATCCAAGGAGCCCGTATTTAGAAACCGTGCCTTTATATTTTATTAGGGTTGTGATGTCACAACTTTCCAACACCTCGGCCGTTTGTTTCACAGTTTTAATCGTGAACATTCAAACTGAGTTTTTTCCAGTTGCAGTGTTGGTGAATGACGTCAGTCCCAAAATACAAGTATGAAACGTGAAACGAGCATGATATGTCCCCTTTAAACGAGTCAACCTCCTTTATATATTCGTATAAAACAGTCATCCAGGTGCGAAACAACATCTGTCACTCTGGTGTAAACACAACTGTGGAGCGATGGAGCCTAAATGAAGCCCGAGGCCACGACTATAACTCCTACTTGGAACTGCGTAGCTTATGGGGTGTTGGGATTTTATGAGAAGAATCTCAATACGAGGAAAAATGGCAGAAAGAGTATAAAGATGGAGAATGTATAAATATATATATTTTATTTTTACATTTCATGTTAAGCATATATTGCTGTAAAGTACAATTCTAACATTCCCTATAAAACAATGCAGGCAGGCTTGATGGTTTGTCCCTGGGTTTCAAACGTTGAATACATTATTCTTTGAAGATAGAAGCTACAGGTGATTAAGGTACAACATTTCATTTTAAATATCACCATGAAACTTTCCCAGTTCATTACTCACACTAAGACGATTGTTTTTTGTATTACACGTTTTTTTAAATGGCATGTTTAAATATTCAAATGAGGCATTATTATATTAATTATGTGCTAATTTCCAGAACAGAAATATGAACATTGGATGGTTAAAAAATCCTCATTAATTTTGTTGACATATTTTGAATAGCTCTTTTTATCACTCCATGAATCAGAAAGTATTGTCTCTAGTAATGACCAAACCCCTCCAAACCTTCAGGATAGAGAGGGATGAATCTGTAAAGTTGTGTGTAGGTAAGAGCTGCTGAAGTAGAGATTTCTGGATCAGAGTCTGAGAAAAAAATATTTTTAAAGATATGTATTTGAAGACACTACGGGTGAATAGGGTAAAACAAATAACGAATAGGTATCACCGTGAAACCTTCCCTGTTGATTACAGACAGGCTTTCTGACATACTGTGTTTGACTATGGCCTTATCGAATGGTAACTTTTGGAGAATTTAGGAGAAATCTACAGACACAAATAGACAAAGTATTAGAATAAACACTTACATGTGTATTTTGGATTTTCTTGTAGTAATGTTATGGAACCAACAAAGCCCAAAAACTCAAAATTGACCAGTGCATGAAAAACAACCTTTCTGCCTGGGGCGTCTGACCTTGAGAGGTCAAACCCCAGCAACACTTAACCGATACACAGACCAACGAGTCTCACCTCGTGGCTTTCGTCAGTCATCCAACATTTGGATACGGCTAAATTGTAAGCAAAGAGTTGCCCATTTCAGATCAGTCTCCTTCCCACCGCATTCATGGCACGAGTAAAGGAGGATGCAGCATGAAGACTATATTAATTCTCCTTTTAGTTTTCTGTTTCGTCTCCATCACATCCCGGGGATATAAAGTCGGTTAATAGAGCTTTTTTCCCCCCTGAACACAACTGGCGAGCCCGGCGAGAGCGATGTGAAAGTGAACCGAAACAGCGGGCTGTAAAACTAAAACAATGAGATGAGAAAAGATGAGAAAAATCAAGAGTCGGGTATAGTTTCCCCTGAGTTTGTCACTACCAGCGGCGTCCTTCTAATCCATACAAATAAAGATGTAAGCAGCTTCAAGGAGGTAGCATAAAGACAATCTGTTTAGCCGTTGGTCCCTTTATCGCTCTCCACGGTTAATGCTTGTGGTCCGTCTCACACGCAGCACAGTCCCTACGCAGGTCGACACCTCATCAAATCTGACGCCGATGACATTGGCGTGAAGGGAAGAGGAAGACGGGGGCCGGCGTTGAGGGACCGGCTCATCCGCCACGCACCGGGGAGCTGAATTAGCGCTGACTGACAGCTCATAATCACGGCCTTTTCACTTTGCCTTTTCAGGAACAAGACAGTGATCAACAATGCGGTGGAGGAACAGGTTCGAGGGGATTAGTTGTCACAGAGACGGCTTTGGTTTCGAATCTGTGGGTGTGTGCGGACAAAGATGCTAATACAGCTGTAATTCAATATCAATGGCAAAATTCAAGGTGGTTGATGGAAAGGAAGAAAATCACTTCAAATGCCGGATCTCATTCCATCAATGTCCACATTTTATGGCAAGAAACTGAAGCTAAAGATAGTTGAAGGATTGTAGATAATTCCTTCGCTGTGGCTGCTTTTGAATTAAATTCTGATTGACAGGATAAAAGATGTGGTTTTATTTCAGACATGTAGCCTAAATAAATAGTTAGAAACTGTGATTCAAGACCAGAGCTGTTTGTTCTGAACTGAAACGTCCCGTTGTGATTAAAGTATGGCTTATCCCGTTATAAAATGATTGTCAGCATAATGATCTCAAATCATTATAAAAATTGGGTCCTGTCTTTTGAAAAGTGTAGAGACTGGAACATCCATATATATGAAATATTGAGCAGATTCAGACTTCTCTAGAGAGGTTCCCTCAGGAGAGTGCACATCTCCACCAGGTGCGTCTGCAGAGACCACTGCTGCAATGTTTAAACGACTGAGACACACACTTACTACGCACATACACTTCCACAATGAGCCAGGGTGCTATGCATCAGTGTTGAAGATAAATCGATCAGTAATCACTGGAGAAAAATATGTTGTTTAATCACCGCAAGCACAAGAGGTAAAACAAATAAGCACAACAAATATGAGGCTGATGGGTCCAGTAGTATGCAAGATGAGCCGTGGACAGACAGACAGATGCACACACAGAAAACTATGTTTCGCTCGCTCCTAGCGGAGATAAAACAAATTTAATCTGTGTGATACATGGTGGAAATACAATGTGGATTATTTGTATTGAGTGAGTCTTGCACATTACTGCATGAATTATGGTCTCGCCCACATCAGTGACCTTGAATTAACTCTAATTGGCCTTTGTCCTTGCCTGATTAGATATAGCTCTTAAAGCACATGGAGTCTTTTTGGAGGAGTTTAAATGTGAAATTGGAAAAAGTTTGTCACAGCTGGAAGCATCCTCAACAATCTCTGTAAACGTGTAACTGGGGCTTTGTTGATAAATGATCTGTGCGATTAGCTCCCTGATGCGCTTTCAGACTGCCTCCTCTCCCCGCCGTTAACGAGCGGAACGAGATTGTAGGAATGCAACAGTGAAATGATAAATCAGACCACCAGGCACGTCCAAAGAGATAGTGCAGGTCTCCGATATGTTTTCATAAACAAGAAAATGCATTTTTTTTTACTAATAACATACTAGGAAGTTCTGAATACCAAATTTGAGTCGCATCATGTCACAATCAAACATTGTGCTTCCTTTGCGTGGGATCACTCAAACGTGTCAATGAATTGAATGTACGTTAGAAAGGCATTTAAACATTATGATGAAGGGGAAGAAGGAACTCTTCCATAAGTAAGTAAGTAAGTAAGTAAGTAAGTAAGTAAAAGTGATTCAATTCTCATAATTATTTGCTGCTGATTTTCAAACCGGTATGGGATGTGCTAGACTGCGTTTCATTTTGGAATAACATGAATGTGCAGCTGACAGCTCAGATAATTGCCATGTTTGCAGTGTTGGTGGCTTTTCAGTGTTACCATGTTGTCAGCTGACAACCCATTAACTCCAGTTATGTTGATTTCATGCCTGTGTTCTTTTACTGAAATTGAAATGGGCTGCATAATGCTCCGCCGGCTCTGTAAAAACCGATATGTCCCGTGGGCTTGGAGGGATTTGGAAATCTTTTCAAAATGCACAGTGGACGATCCCACATGAAGTCTGCTGTTAATCATTCCTGAAAAGTTAGCATTTTGCAGTTTCCTTCACTCATTCCTTCATTCACATGCATGATTAGGGCATTAATGCAACTTGGTCAGTTGGCGCGTTTGGGGATCATTCCCATTTGAGATGGTAGATCTTGAATGGTTGAGGCTAGACATTGACCTTGAATTGTTGAGGTTAAGCATTGACCTCAAATGGTGGTAAAGGTCAGGCATTTAGTTTGAATGGTTGAGGTTAGGCATTTAGTTTGAATGGTTGAGGTTAGGCATTCTCTGAAGTTTTGGCGGATCTAGGGTTAACATCCAGACTTCATAGATCCATAACATGGATTGCAGTGTGTGTGGATGTGAGAGTATGAGAGAGCGACTTACAATTACTTACAATGAGCGTGAGAGCTGATTCATAAATAATTGGTATTTGACACTAAATTACTTCTACTGTGTGGATTCGTCTTTAATCAAGTTTCACTTGTCCTTTTGATGATAGATGAGTCAGGGATTAGCCATTCACACCAGCACCTTCCCACCAACAAGAGGCTGACATGGTTCATGACACTCCACACAAAAGCCATTATTCAAAAGCCATTATTATCCCAATGAATAGGTGCTAGATATGCAATTTAGTTACACAGTAGAAATAGTAAGGTACCTCACTGTAGATAGCGTTCAACTCCCACCTCCTCCAGTATGCCATCCATGTATCTCTGATAAAAAGGATCCATTAAAACAGACATGAGACAATCTAAGTGTCAGATGTGCTGCCCATCTTGTTTGCATGAGTGCAATGCTGAGTGCACAGCCTATACTGCTCTCTGCCTGTGTCAAAGCACACATGCACTGTGTTCTTAACAGGCAAATGCATCTCTACAGGTTGCAACTTTAGAAGTAACTTCTACCAGATTGGGCCTTGTGTGAGAACCGCTCGTACGAACCGATTTGCTCGTAAGTGCCACACACGAGTCATTGTAGACTATTTTCTCTGAGATTCAAATGGAATTCAGAAGTGCTCCAGACACCTCGTATGATTCATATACACAGTGTGCCTCTCTCCACGGAGGAGAAAGCATCAGCCGGTGCGGTGGACCAGAGGCTCCTCTGAAAGGGACGATCGGTAGTGCAATCCCCGGCTCCTCTAGTCAGCCTGTCGGCGTGTCCTTGGGCAGAATACTGAACCCCCAACGTGCATGTGGCACCTTACCATCAGTGTGTGAGTGTGTGTGTGTGTGTGTGTAAATGGGTGAACGTTGACTCGTGGTGGACAGCGCTTTGAGTATCGGTCATGGGTCTTTGCTTCTGGGAGATGTTTTTCTGGCATCTGTCTCAGTAATATTAACATTTTCGAAGAGTTCCAGGTCCCCTAAATGTCTACTGACACTGCCTTGTCATCTTTTTGCTCTGCTGATTTCTGACAGGACGTGAACCTCCACAGTGTGAAATGTGTCTTGTTACTCTCTGGCAACACCTTTGGAACGGATAGATTTATACAGCAACTTCCAGGGTGTCGATTAATACCAAAGATTGAATCTCACAGGTGGAAAACATCAGGCTGAATTGATTTATGACACAAAAAGGGTGATTGATTTTTCGTAGCTTCCGAACTACGAATAAAGGCATCAACAAATCATGGTGGGCGGAACGGGTTGAGTGCGACTTTATTTAGGAAACAACAACGAGGCTCCGTAGAGTCAAAACAGACCAGACAATCCTTTTGTTCTTACCTTTCACAATAAAAGCCCTAGAAATAGAATATACACAGGCGATTATTTCACGTTTCCGTGTGGTTTATTTGTGACGCAGCATTGTAATGACCTTTACTATACAAATATGATCATTATCTTATCCTCCATTGCTGTGAATTTGTATTCACTATTTCATGGTGGAAATAGCTGTTTCCACCAAATAGCTGTTTCTAACAAAATTTTAGGAGCCAGGTGACAATTTTTTTATCTAAATTCATAATGGAATATAGTGCAGCAAGGCTCTCATCTTTTATTAATATATTGAGTAAAAAAAAAGTAACATTACAAGAATAAACTCAAAATACTTAATTATCGTAATTATTACAAAAATAAAAGTAATTTAATGAGAATAGGCATATTATTATTACTACTGGACCCAGCAGCCTTATTCAATAATATTGTAATTGCATTATTATTGTAAAAACCAAGGTATTTTTTAGGATTCTGCTCGAAATAACATACCCAAACTAAAAAGGGTGTATCTCTGCAACCACAAGAGCTATTTCAATAATGTTGGCATTATAATAAAGGCAACCCATGTGAGCTTTTGTTCAGATGTGTAAATATTAGGATATATGTTACTGGTTAAGAGTAAATAAAGATTGAAACACAGCAAAAACATGTGCCATGGTGCTTAAAAGGTGAAGGGTGTAACGTCAAAACTAAATCAAGTCTCAAGATTTCAAGAATAAAGTTATAATGGAATCAGGATAAAGTAAACATTAGTCAAGAAAAAATATATTGTTAACATTAAAAGAACAGTCAAAATGTCATAAGAAAAAAGTCATAATATTTCTGGAAAAAAGTTGCAATATTTTAAGAATAAAGCCGTAATTTAACGAGAATAAAGCAATGATATGTTAACAATATGTCCTAATAATCTGCTGTGCAGGGTCAAACTGCAGGCCATATGTTGCATTCATTTATGGTTGGGATTACATTTGCTTATGATTTCTGAGGACGGAGCGCTGTGGTTCTGTTAAGGCATAGTGGATTTTTGTGTATTCATATATTTCCAATACATATTATAATCACAGCCTTGATGAATATGGACGCAGGATGCTGCTGAAAGAGAAGATCTCAAATCAGATTAAGCTTTCCCGGATGAACCCGAGTTAATGACAACGTCGTTTCTCAGGAGCCGTTCCTGCAAAGAGACAACCACGGAGAAAAGCCTTCTCATTTACACATCCAATAACGAGAGCGCAAGCATCCACATCCAGGTGAAGAACAGAGGGTTCGATAGCTCTGTCTTTTGTTTTCAAAGGCCCACCTTTGCGGCTCACGCTCTGAGCTTCTCTTCCGCGGCACGCAAACAAAAATAAAAGCATGGTTTTTTTTTTAAGTACCAACAGGACGGGAGGAAAACAGCACATTCAGGAGCAAAGGACCGGAGCGATTGCACAAGAGAGTTCACTTCAAGGGGATCAACTGTGCTCATTCTCAGAGGGAGGACAAAAGGTTGAAGACGTGAGAGAGCGAAGCGCGACGCTGTCCGTACGCCAAGCGGCATTAAAAGATACATCTCCATCATATCTTCACAAAACAAAAGAATCCACAGCGAGCGCCCGTGTCGATTGGCTTTTGTTCCACGCCTCCTTTCATGCGCGGGCATTTCTTTTCATGTCCCTGCCTTGTTGATCAAGGCCGCGCGGATCTCTCCCTCAGAGTTCCACTGAAGGCTTCGCCTTCCCCATCTGATGCGCTTCCACTGCTCCATGCGCCCGCATTCCGCCGCGCAGATCAAAGGCCAGCGAGGAATTCATCAAAAGGAATTATTCAAAGAAAGAGAAACTGAAAAGAAGAGCGGAGAAGCGGATCAAGATATAAGAGATGTAGCTCCGAACAAATTAGATGGTTATCCAATATTGGTAGAGAGGACAAGCAAAGGCGAGATGGGCGCACAGGGAGGGTGAAACTGGGACAGAATATTCCGGATTGGAAATGATATGGATCTTATTTCATTTTCACATTGTCTGTTGAGTCAGGGAATTTACGGCCGTGATACTGGGGCAGAAGTGTATAGATTACGTGATTCGACACGATATCCCAAAACCACAGGAACAACTACAATGATTGCACTCCACTTCCCACAGACCATCACATGTTCTCTACTCGTGTGATCTCGGAAACAATAGCAAGTGCCCTTCAAAAGGTTGAAGCAAATTGAAAATGGAATCTGAAAGCTAAACTAAAGCCCAGCTTTTAAAAAACACTGCGTACGAACATTCAGTCAATGCTTTTGTGTCCTTGTGGAACTTTTTTATCCCCAATCGTCATGGAAAACACAGTGTGCCCAGAACAAGCATCCTTGGAGACCACTTGCTCCGCTACATGTTATCAATCACACTGGTGTTCATTAATCTCACTCGGGCTACGGCACAGCTTCTAGGTGACCGTTCACACTCAATAGCATCAGCAAAGCCATCACACCATGAATCTTTGCTTTCCAAATAGACTTCTGAAATCTGTATGCACTGGTATTTAATGGGGTGCCTCAGAGTGATGGAACGTTTTTAACCGACTGCTGAATTGGCCTGCAATTAATTATACTTTTAGTACTCATTAATCTGTCATTCAATTATTTCTTTTATTCAATAAAGTGCCCATCACATTTGCCAGATTGCCGGATTGCTTGTGTTGCGGTAACCTCCGGTTCTGAAAAGTGAGACCAATGTTGAAGCGTCTTAAGCTTCCCGACTTTGTTTCCACATACTGTGATATCCTGTACTTTCTCAGGTTCAAACTGCACCATCTTTTTATTAAATCAAATTGAGAAGTTTAAAAATGTTCCTCGCTTTGGGTCTCGGCTTGTCATTCAGGGGTGATGGTGGGTCAGCACCCAGACCACATGCATGTTCTTATTTGAGTTATGTCCTTCTTAACTGTGACAAAAAAGCTTTGAACAAAGTTAATATAATAACCTGCCTAATCTTTGTCTTTGTTATTTTCTTCTGTTTTAAGTTAGATCTTTGATAGAGTAATGTTTCTTAACCCTAAATTAAATGGATTTATGTCATAGTAACAGAGAAATTTGCTTACATATATTATACAATATTTTTACTTGAATAAACAATAATCAAATACAAAGACAGTTATTTAACAATATGTTCGGTACTAGTTAACATTATGGTGTTACAGTTACAACCGGCCCTTTGAGGGCGACCATGATGCTGGTGAGGCCCGGGGTGAAAATGAGTTTGACACCCCTGCTGTATATCAAGGTGGTGAACTGTAAAAACCAAGATGGCGACGGACAAAACGCTGAACTCGAGCCAGTCCACAAACCAGCGGGTGTCGTCAGCACAGTCCAACAGCCAGACTCGGAGTGATTTCGGGTACCGGCTCGCAGCCCTGCTCGTTTTTTTTGTTTTTCCCCATTTTTTTCTTTGCGAGGCGGCTCCTGGCACAGGGGTCCTCACACTCATCTCCCAGCAATCGGCGGGTTCCATTTTCTGATCTCTATTTGCGGTTGGGGCCATGTTCGTTTGTGAGGCTGCTATCCAACGTACAGAGCCAGTCTCTCTGCTATTATGTCCACCCACACCACAATCAGGGGCGTTTAGCGGCACTGTCACAAGCCCATTAGCGATTACTTACATGCAAGTGCCTCCTCTCCTGCTGCATGATCTGCCTATTAACTCTCGCCCCAGCACACTAAAAGGGTTTATCACACAAGGGAAACTGGCTCATTGGTATTTGTGTGTGTGTGTGTGTGTGTGTGTGCCTTGACACCTGCCACTCTCGTGTTCGCTCATTTTCTCGATTATAAAAGAGATTGCGTGTTACATTACCTCCATTTGCAAGGGAGAGATAAATGCTACATCCATATTTTACAGGACATAATCAAATAACCGCTTGTCAATCTTGACTGTGCATAATCCACCAGCATGTTTCAATACTAATTCAGACCTACAAGCAGGTACGGTTTAAACCGAGAGGCCGTGTGACTGCTCACTGTAGCCATACATGTGTTCAACAGCAGAGGACATATTAATGATCAATTATAGGGAGACGCCAGAAGCTGGGAACATTGAACATTTTACAAGCAAAACAAATTTATCACAAAGTCTGACCCATATTTTACCACATAAAAAAAAAAATGAAAATGTTCTCTTCTAGAAATCAACGTGTGATTCATCACTCCTGGCTTGGCGGTGAATCACTGAGACAGACGGGTAGATTCCAACAATGGGGGTGGATTTGGCTCATTTGATTTCAAAGCGACGCCGGTCCGTTTTAACAAGCACTCTTCAGTAAAACACTAAGACGAGAGTAATGTGGCCAGCCAAGCACTGAGCCCTAATTACTGATATTTTCTGCCAGAACAAGAAGCAAGTGGCAAATAACTGGATTACGACGCTGAACACAAATTAATAAGGCAAGATCAGCAGACAAACGCCAACGTTAATGCTTCTGCTTCTGCTTCCGACGACGGCTGACATGTGCATGAAAAAACTAAATTAAATTAAATTAGGGGCTGGAGCGTAGGGCTCAGGGTTCATTGAGGCCAGCAAAGTGTTTCCAGGAAATCCACAACAAAAAGGAAGGACGGTTTTATTTCATCGTCTGTGTGTACTTCGCATATCTCGAGAACCGCCCATCCGATCGACTTCAAACTCAGCGGGTGTTTTGCCGGGGACCCCGTGGAGGGCTTTGTCGAATTTGGTGGAATTTGGACGCGTGGCACGTTCAATATCAATAAACTAATAAACAAGCGAGTAGCGTTGTGTGTGGCAGCAGGGGCGGGGCTTCGGGGCACTGCAGAGTTAGGCATGTCTTCTGCAATGGAACATACCAAATAATGCCCCTGATTGGTCCCTGGAACACAACTGTGCTCCATGTGTTCATGGATGTGAGTTTGGTAAAGTTTACGAATCAAAGTTTGACCGGAGAAGAACTTAAAGTTATATGATAATATAGAGTAAATAATCCAGCACCTCTTAAAATCATTGTTTGTCTTGATGACTAGATGGGTGAAATTAATTTGCGACAGAGACAACAAAAACAAGAAAAAATGATTCTAAAGATATTAGATTGCTATTGTGATTTCTTTGGCCACGGTAATCCCGTAGTCAAATAAAATCCCCGAACCAAGCATCGACCGATCACCACTCACAGGGGAGGAGTCCCGTTGACCAATCACTGATACATCCATCCTTCCTACGAACCCCTCCTTCCAGTCACTTGTCATAGCTCTCACACATCCATTCACAACCAGAGGGGAGAGCTGGATCCACACTCAGGTATCTCAGCAATTAGCTGACAAGCATCATCAGCTAATTGATTTCACTCCTCTAACAAGCCGCTCGAAGTCTCCCGAACAGAGCGTTAAACTCTCCAGGCGGGACACGTAATGCAGACCACGACCCCGAGCAACCCCGTCCCGCCAACATTAAGGGCCTATAAATGATTAATAAGATCATTTATAAAGTGTTAGTAAATGATACCAAAATTATTTTAATGTCATTTATTCATGCATTTATTTATACATATAATGATTTAGATAAGCACTAATGGTTAGGGACTCTGTTAACATGTGCTTTATAAACGTGTTTTATTACTGCAGTTCATGATTAATAGGTACAGCCGTTACTAGTCGTTAGTTAAGTATGTTCTAGTTAAGCATTGTACGCCAAAACCACCAGACACAGAAACAGCTTCTTCCCACTGGCCGTCACTCTGATGAACAGTTAAACAGACTCTTCATCTGCACTATCTGCACTTTTTTGTTGTTTTACTACTGTCTTTAATGTCCTTTTTATATTTGTTATATTTATCTTGTATATTGTGTGTGGAAAAAAGTACGAGAGCCAGTGAAACCGGAGTCAAATTCCATGTATGTGCAAATTTACATGGCCATTAAAGCTGATTCTGATTCTGATTCTGTGACCTCATCTAAATTATCTTAGTAATCATCTATAAGTCCTTAATACTTAATTTACAAATGGGGAATCCATCATTTATAAAGTATGAAAACCCAATCATGAAACGCATAATAGTCAAGCTTATTAAACAAGAATAAAACATGTATAACTGTGTTTATGAATTGCATACTAATGAGTTACTAATGACTGTTCATGTTGGAACAATGATTTATAAATGATGAATTAAGTGTTTACTCATGCTTAACTAATGCTAAATAGCCTGTAGTTATTATAAAGGGTTAACCATGACTTTCTTACAGAACAGGCAAGTCATTCATAATAATTAATAACGACTCAACCGAATCTTAAGGGTCATCCTAAAAATATACGCTTATCATTTCATGGTAGCTTTTTTAAAATATATATATATATATATATATATATATATATATATATATATATATATATATATATATATATTAATATAATGAAAAATAAATAATCTGTCATGGCCCGCCCATAAACATTATTTCCCGGCCAATAGGGTCAGAGCTGAGCGCGCTCACCATCAGCTGATCATCATAGCGATGCACGGGAAACATCTGGGACTTCCCTGGCCCAAAATTGTTCATGGCGGCAGTGATGTAAATATATAATATTATAATTTGTAGTGTATATATATATATATACATATATATATTTTAAAATGTTTCCATGTTTCATGAGGCCCCCGGTACTCCGGGCCCCTGTAAGCGTGTGCATCAGGACGCCATCGGCTGCAGCAGTCAACGTGTTCTACATGCAGCCAGTTCCTATCCTGAGTTGCTGTCTTATTATTGACCAATGAGGTCGCTCCATCTGCGCTGGATGTGAGCGAGCTGGTTGGCTGAGCTGTGATGTACTCGTGACTTTGTGACTAAACCAAACCCGTCTTACAAACATGGCAAGCATACTTGTTTATCCATCACCTCATGAATGGAAACAACAGGCTACTCATGGGATGTTACTCATGGGATCAGGGTAACCTGTCGGCACGAGCTAATGAAGCGGCAGCAGGCCGTCTCGGGGACACATTGAGTCACCACGAATAAACAGAAGCCCACGCAGAGACCAAACAACAACAACACAGAACCACGCAAGAGAACAAGAAGAACAGAGTGGGAAGCACAGCGCTGAATAAAACACCAGCGAGGAGAAGAAGAGCGCGGCGGGCAACCGCCTCCACGCAGGAGCGAGACGACCATGAGGCCAGACGGGCGAGAGCGGGGAAAGCACGGGAGAACGGAGCAGAGTGAGCAAGCGAGGGCAGGACGCCATTTGTCTCCCTCCTGGTGCAGGGACGACAGCTCCACCATATTAAAACCCTCTGCTGGTGTGTGTGTGTGTGTGTGTGTGTGACCTCACCAAATCTATTATCTCTGCAGGTATTGAGATCACATCCAACAGTCCTGACCAATCGCTGCCAGCACAGGCTGGTTCCTGTGTGTGTGTGTGTCTTTGATCTCTGGCTGTCCTTGCCGTGCCCCCTATCTCTCTCTCTTTCCTTCTAGTGTAAACACACACACACACACACACACACACACACACACACACACACACACACACACACACACACACACAGAGCCTCCAGCTGTTTTCAGTCTCTCTCCTGTCCATCTGACAGACACTAAGCAGACTGCTCTCAACTCGAGCCGTCAGCCCCCCTGCTCGCTCTCTCTTTCTCTCCCTCTCTCTCTCGCTCCACTTCCCTCTCCATCTCCCTTTCTTGTCATCCGCTGCACTGCCTCTCCCATTCCGTGTCCCCGTCTTGAAGTCCACATTTCACCTCGTCCGAACCATCTGACAAGTGTGTTAATTCAAAGGCGAGCAACAACTTCCAAACACTTCCACGAGACATGATTTGGCTTGAGAACTAAATATGAAGCGGGAGGGTTGCATCACAAACAGAGGAGGATATTGTTTTTTTGCCAAGTTTGATGACAACCCATAAGTTGTTGAGACATTTCACTTTGAACAGACGTCATCCTCTGGGGATCAGAGGCCTTTCCTGTATCCCAGTTTGCATCCTCTTGATTCCAGCCGTCCGTGGCCACGCCTCTTCTATTCGTCACCGGTGTGAAACAAACAGAATGTGTCCTAGCCTGTCATCTTAGATATTAAATATTATAAGTAGGCTTCAATTATCAAAACAGAACAAGCATTCAGGCTCTTATGTGGCTCAAAGGTGTACTGCGCATATAAATGTTGAACAAAAGTAATACCGTAATAAAATCTCCTCAGACCCATTTTACTGCTCTATTAGGACTTTATTTATTTGAATACTGTTGAAATACCGTATACTACGAGTACACGTTTAAGGTACTGAAGGCAGAAGTTGCCTATAGACTGAAAATGAGCACTTTAAATAAAGACTTGCATCAACGCATCACGCCACGTCTTATTATCCGTCGGCCGGCCTCTCGGCGCCACCACTCTGTCGCCACACTCACTTCCTGTTTGACAGCCTCCTGGCTTCCTGTTTGACTGCTCGGGGCTCGGCGAGCCGAAAGGATTTGACCTTTTTGTGTCTTCCTTGGAAATGAGACGCCACATAAATAGTTTTACTTTGAAAGTGCACTGTCTGCATGGGGGGAAAATGAAGCGCGGATTATTGGAAATTTGGGGGACAAAGCTTTGTTCACTCACTTAAAGGCGGCGGGAAAACACATTTTCTCTCTTACCGCTCGCGGTATCGAGCGATGCAGATATTGATACTGAGAGTTGAGCCTCCGACGTTACATTTGAAATACGCCGACACGCTGGTTCCCACAGAGCTCACTGACGACGCTCACTGTTTAATGGGGACTATTTATCTCCAGGAAAGTAGTTCCCATGAAACCTGTGGACAATGCAGCAAATGACTGAATGATGTTCACTTGATTTTTAGGTAAACCTCTTAGTTTAGTGGACTAACAAAAGCGAAAGTGTTCCCAAGCGCCTGTTTTTCAGGGAGCGTCGGCGGCGTTCACCGCACATGACGAGGAACAACCAATCACAGACGCAACATGTGGACAACCCCCTTATAATAGGTTTGTTCGAGATGAGCCAGTTCTGCGCAGACTTGGTGTCGACTTGCTCTGACGTCATGCACACGTGGTCAACGATACTCTCACGAGAGCGAGGCGGCCGTCGATTTTAGAGCCAGGCGCCGCAGTAGCTCTCCATCGACTGCGTGGCCCAGTGCATGATGGGAAACGCCTGGCTGTCGCCACATCAGAGAGCTGATTGGCTCTTAGATCTGACAGCAAACACCACGTGTTGTAGAACTTATTTTATGTGTAGTTGTAATACTTAACGCTGGATTGTTGACTATTCGTCTCATGTTTAATCTTAAAACATATTTTGTGTGGTTGATAATAATAAAGCTTATTTATACAACACATATCAAAACCAGTAGTAATGTATTTCACATGTAGACATAAAAAGAACAAAGGATGCAGCTACACACACATTTCTACATAAATATATATATTTATAAACACATATGAATGAATCAGAACGAGGTCTGTAAACTACAAGTAGACTACAGATCGGCACTAACAGGAAGTAACTGTTTCTGTGACTTCCTGTGTATACTTTGAAGGCAGCTGAAAACTGTTCGACTTTGTTTGTATGTTGCATTGTATATACTGATATTATTCTGGACATATATATTTTTTGCATGCCAAAAAGAAAAGCCTACATCTCTGTTCGGAAGGAGAAACACGAAACACAGCAACTTTTAAACCGAATGAAGTACGACAAAGCACAACATGCACAAATATAGAAACGCCGACCTTTTGAATGGAAGAGGTGTCGTTGTTATGTGGGAGACGTTTTACATTAATCAGCGTCTGCACGCTTGCATGGAAACGGGAATATTACAGTGTGTTAATTTTCATGAGCCGTGTAAACGGCTTAGTAGGAATATTGTCTTTATTGGAAAGAGGGCAGAGAATGGAATATTGTGTATTGTGTGCATGTCGGCGTATCAGTGACGAACGGCTGACTCGTAAGCTAGAGACTAAACTAGAAGGCCAATACTGGTAGAGCATTCATTCAGTCAGCAGGGCGCTCCCAAACCAACACCCCATCCCAGTGTGAGTGACCACGTCGACCCCGCCCCCTCAACACCTTTGGGATGCAGTGGAACAGCGACCGGCTCCATCAGCGCTGGACTCACTGATGCTCATGTGTACTCCGGTGGAAAGCCTTCACAGGGGACGGTTCAGCCACGCTCTCTCTCCTCACATGACTCCTGTGTCCTCGTTCGTCCCCACCTTCCCTCTGGCTCATCCACCTCTTCTTCGACTCCACCTCTCCTTTCCTCCCCTCTATTCTTGTGTCTCCTTCTCCCTTTGTCTCCACCCCATCTTCCCAAGGGCGGCCTCCTCTCTCAGAAACCCCTGCTGCTCTCCTTCTCTTTCTCCCCGTCCCTCTTTCATCTCCATCATTGTGTGCGCTCCTCTTCATCACTCGCCCTCCACGCCACTTTTCTCTGCTTTCATCTGCTCCTGCCGTCGAGTCCAACCCTCCTCACATCCAGTGGCCCGATGCGCGGCTCATTTCCCTCAAAGCTCCGCTCCTTGTGTCTCCTCTCTGTCAGTCTGTTTTCGACACTTTCTCGACCCGTGAGAGCAATCACCACGGACTCTCGCGTCTCTCAGACATGGCATGGAGCCGGAGGGTTGGAACCTCTGTGTAATCTCATGACCCATGATTGCTGGCTACTGCTGCAGAATATTGTTTTTTTTTCTTATTGCTGACTTTTTTACCTGTTACTCACAGTCCGCAGACTCTCCGTCTTACTCTAGTTTCACCTTTCGATTCTTCCACCCAACAGTAAATGTAACTTGTCCGTCTCACGTCTGAATAAACAGCCTGGTTTCATTCTCAGGGCATCGAACGCCAACATTGTGTGGCCCTCGGCATCCCGTAACTACGAACAAGGTAAAGAGTATGAAGTTAGATTTGTGTCTTTACTACGCAAACAAAAAAACATGTTTTGAGAGCAAATTTCTGGCTAAAAACCTTTGCTCTCCAAAAAAAAACATGCGCTCTCATGTGTTAAAGCTGCATTCTCTCTCCTGTGCACCAGGGGGCGACTCCTCTGGTTGTATAGAAGTCTATAGAAAATGGCTCTACTTCTTGTAAACATTGTAAACATGAGTTTATGTCTCAATCTCTAGTTTCAAGTCTTCTTCAATACAGCATGATGTTCATTTAGTAAATAAAGCCATCTGGCTTTAGGGCGGGGCTACAAGGTGATTGACGCGTTTCTACCAGAGCCGTATACGGCGTCTCTACGTCACACTCTTCATCCTACTACGACTACTTCCACCTCTTATGTACAGTCTGTAATAAATGTATAACGTTGCATACATCACAAACATATTTATTTGAACCCAAACCGCTGTCTTACCATACCATCAAAACTAACAATATCATTTACTTATATTGTCTTACTTATTGTTCTTCAAGACCATGGGACATGTTTTTCCAAAGCATCACTTTGTTTCTACCGTCAGCCTGTGACCAGTTTGACCTTTCCACTGCTTCTACCACACACAGCAGTGTGTGAGACCAGTGCGTTGATTCTCTGTGCAGATTGTTGCATTTAGGAGTGCATGGTGTGATTTAGAGTTGGTGACATCCGGGTTGACTCGTAAGTAGAAATATATATATATATATATATATATATATATATATATATATATATATATATATATATATATATATATATGTATGTATGTATATATATATGCACGGCTCCATCACCATGTCACCCTTTTTTACAATCTGTCACTGTCACAGCTTTTTAACTATCCCCGCCGTCCCTCTCTCAGTCTTTTATTCAGTGCTGTCACTCTCATTTCTTTCACTGTCACTCTCTATCCCTGCTAGTGCTTTTCCCCGTCTGTCCATGAGTCTCTTTGAATCCTTTCTCTCCTCAACTATCACTTTCCTTTCTTCTTTGTCACTTGTTTTTGCAGCTTCTCCCTCAGTATTCAGCCCTTTTCATGGTGCCATTCTCATTCCCCCCCACCCCCACCCCCACCCCCGTCTTTGTCAATCCCTGTGGCTTTTTCACTGTCTGTCTCCCATTTTTTTTTTATCTCTCCCTTTACGGTGCTTCATTCCCATAATTTTTTTCTGTTGGAGGACTTCACTGCTGGTGTGTGTGTGTGTGTCTGTGTGTGTCTGTGTGTGTGTGTGTATCTACGTGTGCATGTGATTGGTTGTGCGCAGTGGCGGTGCGTCAATAGAGGGCGCTAGGGCGCCGCCCCTCCTAAAATTTTGCGATGAAAAAAAAAAAAGAAGAAAAAATATATATAATATATACTGTCAAAAAACATTATATATCAAATAATTTAAATAAGAAATATACCGTGTTGACGCGCTAAATGTGTGTGGGAGACCGTAAGCCCCTGTCAACAACCACTTAAGTTAAATATAATATATCGCCATTCATCATTACTGAGAAAAGCCCCTCCCCTCTCGGGGCGCCGGCCCAATGTGTGTCTATGGAAAGCTAACAAACATTTCACCCTCGTGACGGCAAGGACAGCTTCTCATTGGCGGATGAAACGTGAATCTTCGGGCGCACGAATCTGCGCCCTAGCCAATGACATCGTTTCTTATTGCAACGTGGTTGGACTATTCGTCCAATCAGAGACCTTTATCAGAGACCCTCACACCCCATATAGCTCCCACGTAGCTACGCGAGCAACACAGCTAGCAGAGACTTTGATTATGTTAGTATGGCGACTGAAAACTCTGTGGTATCTCTACGCGAAACACCTTTCAATCCACGATCAGATGTTGACAAGAAGAGGCTGAAAGAGTTGGGACCCGAACGTCCGGATTTAAATATTCAGCAGTGAAGCTACATGCACCAAGCTACATGCTAACCGGAGCTGCTAGCTGGAGGCTCAGTGTGCAGTGGCTCTGAGCAGCAGAGGAAGCGCCGGCTATGAAGGAAGATGAGCTTGAAGGATTGCTGCAGAAGTGAGTGTCAAAATCAGCAGATGCCTGTGTTAAAGTTTAATGTTTTATCTTTCTCACAGCAGAACACATGTTGGACATTGTTAGATTTGGGTGGATATCATATCAGGCTATAACTTTATCTAAAATACCAATTCAATCCCCAACGTGTGTGCGTGTGCGCGTGCGTGTGTGCGTGTGTGTCATAGCTACAACCATCAAGACACACAAAACATAGTTTTTTGTCTGTAGTATGAAGCCTGTTTGTAGTAGATATTTCCCCACAACTTATCTTACTGTCTCTGTCTCTCTCTATATATTTATCTGTAGGTTTGTGACACCATACTTGGACACACCAGGGAACGCTTTGCCTTCAAAGACCACCTCATCAGTGCCACCTTACTGCAGGGCCCCCAGTTTGAATGCTACGTCAATGTATTCCCTGAAGTTGCTCTGGCCACCACATTGAATGTTTCTTAAACCATTCTGCTCTGAACCTCTCATGCCCAAAGTTACAGTTTGTTGATAGTTGTTATTGGACAGTGTTGAGCACTGTGTTTTCTTGAAATAAAGCTTTGTTTTTTAGAATATTCTACTCCAAACCTCTTTTCTTCTCATTGTGGAGTGCTATTTAAACCGCGCCGCCCAACTGCGCCCCCCCAAAAAAAAATGTCACCAGCCGCCACTGGTTGTGCGCCTAAGCTATACAGAAGCGGCATACTGAGGAAATTAAAAAGAGATTTAAGTTTTTTTTGTGTGACAGATGGAAATGAAGTGTATGTTGGTGCGTAAAAACAAATTCTGAGTATTATTTCTGTGTCTTTTAGTGACAGAGGCCAGAAGCAAGGGCGAGAGAGCAATACGGTGACCGGGAGAGGGAGAGAGAGTGGGAGGGAGTTATGTAGGGATTGAGCATGACAGAGTGCAAAGAACATACACTTACATGCGTGAGTGCAGGCATGCATGCACATCAGAATGTGCATGCATGTAGGTTATGGTACTGTATATATGCATCTGTGTGTGTTAAATCACAAGAAACTAAAACACACAAGTGCTGAGAGACTTGCTCTTCAGCAACTGTACCTCTAAATACATTGTACTGCTTCTCCAGCAATGCATGCTGGGAAAAACAAAATTACCTGGTTTTCAGACTTTCAATTGCCTTGTTACACAATCCTGCAAAGGCTCAATTAAAAGCAGGCATCAAATGATGAATGGCTGGAACAAAAGTCGTCTGCTCTCTCAAAGGCTGAGCAGAGAGAACAAGAAACACCAGCTGCAGTGTGATGGCTCACAGTTAATTCAGCAGAATGTACATTTCAACATGAATCCCTTCAGCACAACTTAGTCATGTGATCTGTTCACACCCCTCCGTTTTCTTTTTTTCTTCATTTCAACAGAAAGGGTGAATTCTTTAATGTGAAACACGTGCAGGAAGTGTTGAATCCCGTTGACGACGACCGAAAGGCAAAGCAGTATTTCTGGTATTGTTAGCAAGCGGTTGCCTATTAACACATCCTGCAGATACGGAGCGTGTTGGTGTCTCCCTGACTACCTCTACTTTATTCAACTTTTTTGTGGCCAGATCCAGAAAAAACTGAACGCTGAACACGGAGATGTCTGAGCCGGCGGCTAGAAGCTAACGAAGCTAAAATCAGGAACAGCGCTAACAATGGCAACAGTGCTAACAGTTTTAACGTGGCTGGTAAGCAGAGGCTGATATATTAATCCTAAAAGGGATTCATATTATCTTGAACTGTTATGTTTTCGTGACAGCGTAGTCCCGCCACTGGGGAACGGCGGTATCAGCGGTAACCGCGGTAACCGCTCTATTACTGCTGTGCGCTGCCAATTAGCTAGCAAGCTGGACACACACATACACACCTTCCATCCACATGATTGTATGTACTCTATTGGTCAGTATCACTTGAAAAGTTCTGCCATCAGTACTGGTATACTACATGTTTAAACAATACCCTCCTCTGAAGATATTGATTCTGTCTGCAGTTAAGTTTTCTAGGGTTTACCTGTGTAGTAATTATGTCTTTTATCCGATTCCCCCGGGGCTACAGAGGTGCAGTAGGTTTTGGGGTTGGTAGTTTGTGGCTCTGAGCAAGACACTGAAACCCCAAATCGTTCATCACACTGATTGGCGGTTCTGCAGTCATCTGTGTGTGATGGGTAATGGGGCAGAGGCATTTTGTGGGCTAAAATACATATAAACAAACCACTGTATGAGTGCAGTCCACTTACTATTTAGCTCCCCTTTGATTTCTAAAATGTATGCACACAAAGGCGTCTCAAAGCAGTCAATCTGAGACAAACTGCCCTGCTCAAAGACGTTGTAATGGCTGGTCCACATCTCACGGCCGTTTAATCACCAGACCTGGCAGGAAGCGCGGCTTCACTCGAGAAAGAGCAGCGTAATGATAGCACCCTTTAAACCCTTTAAACCCTCACCCACTGATTACAGCGATATTCAGAAGCTCTCACATAACAGCGAGCACATCAAAAGGATGGAGAGCGGGTTGCACACTCTCTGGGCAATTTGTCCGCATTTAACGAGACAGGTAGAATCACTGTGTTCCTTTCAAGTTCCCCACAAAAGATAGAATTAACATCTCTGATGCGTATGAAGAATTATCTGAGCGAGAGGGAAGGATGCTCACCACCTGCCCGTCTACCAGCGACCTCCTCCTTCAACGTGTCGGGTCTCGCGGAGAACTAAAACCGAACGCTAATTAGCTTCCACAACAAAGTCCCTCGACCGCAACGGAAGAGCTAACAAGCTAGCACATCCGCGATCATCAAGGTGGTTCATTCTTAGCGGCACATGGCTGACAGCATGTTGTTCGCCCGTTTAAAAGGGAGAGGCCTGTCAATAAATAGGCACTCGCGTTAAGAAGCAGCAGGTTAAATATTCAGGGGTCTTTAGTTAAAAAATAAAAAAAGGTTTATCTGAAGCCAAAGTTTCCACCAATGGAAAACCTCAAAGGCGAGCCAGTCGCTGGCGCTAACTAGGCAGCTATCTGTTATGCTGCGCTGCGTAGCGTTGACTCTGAGGGCACACGCCTCGCTTTGCTTTCAAAGGTGAGGAGCTAATAAGCCTTTTTTTTCTCCCCAACTGCAGCGCCCGACACTCTGTGAAATCCTTACAAGACGCGGCCAATTAAAATTCACAGCGAGGGCGGGATGCGCGGCCACGCGGGGTGGAAATGAGTTTGCGGACAATATTTCTCTGTTGTGTCTGAGAGGGCCGTCTTGAACCATGATGCATAATCAATCAGCGCACTACAAAGGAAAATGGGACGCACCTTGAGGGTTTTTTAAAATGGGCTTCAGCTGCACCAGTGAGAATGTGGAGAGCAGACTTAATCCTGTATCTGTGCTACGTATCAATGCTCACACACTGTCCCCGCAACCCGTCACAGGACGGCTTGGTCAGTGGCCCTTAGCTTCACTTCGCTCTACGTACATCGAGCATCGTTTTCTACTTGTTGCATTCATGGTGTCTTTCTAACATGTACGTAGGTTTACAAGGTTTTTAGGTTTAACTGGTTAGGTTGAGGCAGCAAAATGACGTTGACGTTGGTTTGGGTTAGAGTTGTCCTCGATACCGACACCAGTAACTGAAATGCCTTTGACACAAATGCAAGTAAATGCATCGATCAGACACCATATTACCATATCATTAATCCCCTTAATTTATCTTAATTCACCTTCACCCAATGTTGGGCATTTGGAATTTGGATTAATGATACAACCATGATGATACATCGGATCAGTACAATCTTACGCAAGTTCAGGTATTCAAATCAGTATCGGAAAATACTTTCTTATATAAGTATGTTATGTTACAAAAGCAGGGTAAAGTAAGTCAACGATCACTTGGTTTCACAGGGACATCGGTCTCTTGGGTGAAAGTCTGTTTGTTTGGCAGGAACAAGGAAGCTCTCATTTCTAAAATAAGTGTGCTTGTTATGTAAATCACATACACAGCCTTAGTTAAGTACATCAGTTACATAAGTAGGTAAAATAAGTCAACGTCAACTAGATTTCACACGGACAGCGGCCTCCTGGGTGAAAGTCTGTGTTTGTTTGAGCGGTCCATCCACCCATACTGCGTCTGAGCTCTGACCGACGATGATGATGTTGATGGGTTTACATCGGGGTGAGTTGGAAGCCCGGTGCGACTCACACTTGATGCTAAAGGCTGTATCGCTATCAGACGCCGAGGGGAACTGACTGAGCGTCTGCATGGATGCTATACTTGGTCATATAACGACTAGCATGATGGACACACCTTCTGTATCGCCACTCAAGGGTCTGCATCCAACTAACAAGTACAAGTCCACACATGTATTCTCACTGAATGCTCTCACCCACAGTACACAATTAAATACATAGATCAATGAAACACCTTGCGCCCATTCTTTGGAAGGAAAGCGTAAACAACACCCACCTGCCAGACTGCGCCTTCGCCTAAACCCACAGCGCCCTCCCCCTCCCCCTCCCCTTCGGCACGGCTCTGCTGGGTCAGTGGTGATGAATGCTGCTTTCATTAAGATGTATGCAGCCTGGACCCGGGCACAGGACCTGACAGACACGCTCCCACACTTCTGCCGCGGTAAGCAACACTTCACACTTAGAAGCCCAGCGGCGTGGTCACACACACACACACACACACACACACACACACACACACACACACACACACATTAATAACCAATGCTACACCTGCACTCACTTAAACTCTAACTCCAGAAACACCTTTTGCATAGTCTTGCTTCAGTACACATACACACACACACACACACAAACGTATGCTTTTGCACCAACACACACGCACGCACGCACGCACACACACACACACACACACTCAAGACAAGACAAATGAAGACCGCATCTCGTTTGCCAGGCGGTGCAGACAGGCCCTTATAAAACATGCATGGCGCGTATTCCCCGGCTGTGTCTACCTCTGCAACACAGTCAAAACAATCCAAACACGGGATGCAGAAAGTACCGATTTGTGCTCGGCTGCCACGCTCCATCATCCTTTGACAAGGCAATTATTTTATCACGCCTCACACCGCAAACACAGCGGCCAAAACATACACGAAAGCTAATGTACGATCACATCCGGAGTGTGTGTGTGTGTGTGTGTGTTAATAATTCAAAGCCCCGGTTAAGAGAGGAGTGGCCCCCCCTTATTTAATTATTGACAATCAACAACTAGACTCTCTGTGGCTGACCTAAGGGACGGCCGGTGGGGAGGGAGGGGAGGATGGAGGAGGACAAGAAACATATGTCAGGGAGTGGGAGGGGGAGTGGAGGGAGGGAGGGAGGGAGGGAGGGAGGTAGAAAATGAAAGTGGGAGAGAGTTAAACAAGAGACAACGGGTTCATAATATCATAGAGAGAGCCGATATGAACCCTAAATGAATCCCCAAAGCCTTTAAATTGGAATTTGAAAGGAATTGAGACAGAGGCGGCGGCTCTGAAACCTATTTCTGCTTCATTTTCCAGCCCGCCTGCCTCCCTGCATCTTAGTTGCTAGGGGCTGCAGAGCTGCTGGTTCACACTGTATTCATTTCAGAGCAATTACCCCCCCAGTGTACCGGATGACAGCCTGTCACATCCCCTGCATATCCCACCGTCTGTCACTCAAGAATACCTATGAAAAAAATAAATAACACTTTTTTTTTGCCTCAAGTAGAGAACTGTGTTTATTATTTGTTTCACATCCCACGTTTACATCAGATTTGATGTGCTCGGGCACATAAGTAGGTTGTACTTCATGTAATGCACCATTATTTACATCCCGCTATTCTAGAGCTTCTACATTTTCATCTCCTCCAGGATCATTTTCAACCAAATTGTTTTGCGACCTTTAGTTCTTGTTGTGGGACAATGTTTAGCACAGCGGTGATAATCGAGATGAAAAATGAACATCAAATCACACAGCACGTGTGAAAGTTGTGTTTCTAGAGATCAGACTTTAGACTCTAGAGATCAGACTTTCAGCAGACTTTTCAGTAGACTTTTCAAACTGCTGGGAGAGAGTTATGACTGCTCGTTTTCCGCATTTTCTGCATTTCTCCGCTGCAGTACTTCTGCAGATCCTGCATTTACCCCCCCCCCCCCCCCCCAGATCCTGCACTCGCAGTCAGCTGCTGTCTACATCAACGTCAGGAAAAAATCCTTCAAAATAGATACTTATGGTATCCGGCCATCACTGCTTCAGGACTGTATTTTAAAGTATGCTTCCACCGTGGGCTGGAATTATGCATTTTCTGGGCAGTTTTGCCTTTTTCATCTGGCTTCACACGGTTTCAAAAACACAGCAAAACTACTTATGACACTTAAAAGGGAGAGTAAGCCGCTCGAGTGTACTCGGTTGTCAAATGAACTCTTTTAACAGGCTGAATACTTAATATTTTGCAAATACTAAATTCAAAATTCCTGTCTCTAATAATAACACGTAAACAAGCTTACGTGCAGTGTGCACTGATGCAACCTGGTGGGCTGTTTACATTATGTTTACTATGTGTCCCAGAGACCTGACGGCACAGAAACAGCTCAAAGATATGCTCTAAGTTTGAAACAGTAAATATTCTTTACGGTTATGTTAATCTGTTCCCTCTCTCTTACTGCAGGTGTCAGGTGAATGTTCAGACAATTTGAAAGTTAGTTTACTTCTCTGTTAAATTCATTCATTAAAGTGTTTTGGGAATCTATGACCTCTCTGGCCCTTCCTCCTGAATAAAGGTGCGTTCACACCAGCCTGGTTTAGTCCGGTAGAACCGAACCCTGGAGCTTTAACCCCTGTGTGTTCAGTTTGGGTTGGTGTTAACGCCTCAGTACGCTGTCAAGAGAACTGTGGCGTGGTTCATTTCTGGTGTGAACGCAAGTCAGAAAGCCTAAAACTGTTTGTATTGGTTAGCTGAATAGCTAGCTAGCTTTGGTCCGATAAAGCTAGCAGAAGCTAGAGCTAGCTATTTTCTGTAACCAGTGGCGCACGGTGTAATTACCAAGCTAATTAGCTAACTAACCATCTGCTAAATGAGTACAATTGACCAACTTTGATTCAGCCACACTCGGGATTAATGGTCTCTCCCGAAAATAGTCTCGGGAGCAGAAGCCCACTATCAGGGGAATCCTGGGACATGGACTCGTTTTTAAGGGATAACTTCAGCTATATGAAGCAAAGCTAAACGCAACGGGGAGAAATGCGTATAACGGTTCCCGACCTCAGCTCTTTAGTGTATTATTTGGTAGTATTCATAATTATCAAGACAAAAGAACAACGTTTATGTTCGTCAACATTAGAATAACCTTAAACATACTTTGTGTTTCCAATGATTGGCCCGTTTGACTCCCGTTTCTGAACACAAACCTGACCATTACAAATATTTAAACAATGCATCATCCTCACATTGACTTGATTCAATCACTGGACCTTTAAGTGTGAACCAGCCAGAAAGACAAAACATGATTTGCTTGATCCACTAAAAGCAAATATACTATATGGACAAAGAGTAAAAAGAGTAGCAGCGAGAAACGAGTAATCTTAAATTAAACATGAACTGTCTTCAAAAACTTTGAAGCTAAAGTTATCCGATAACTCATTCCCTGAAGGAGAAAGCTAAAATTATACACCCAACAAAGTAAAATAACAGACTGCTCAGCTGTGCCTTTCAAGATCCTCCTTGGCTGTCTGACAAAAGACAGCTTTCACACCTCCCTGCAACAAGTGCAATAAGAGAGGAGACCATGGAGGCAGATGAGGGACGGCAGAAAGCAAGAAGGGGACAGAATGGATTATATGGAGATTTATTGTGTTCCAAAGCAGAAAAGGGATGGCATGTAAAAGGAGAGCAAGACGGGACTGGGAGACTGGAAGAGAGTGTAACCTACTTCTTTCTTATGTCCACATGTCAGCACCACAACTGGTACGAGAGTAACCTGATGAATAAGTCAACACTGACTTCTGGTTTCACCGTTTTAACTACTTGGTTAAGTCAAGGCAACAAAACTACTTAGTACTAGGGGTGGGAATCACCAGAGGTCCCACGATTCGATATTATCACGATACTGCGATACTATCACGATACTGGAATATATTGACTATTGCGATATATTGAGTATTGCGATATATTGCGATTTATTACCTTTTTCCAACTCCAGGAACTGCGTCTGAATGACGGCCGCTTCCAGCGCCGCTACGAGTGGCAGGAAGTCAAGACATATGGCGCATTTCTAATTTCTTTCTCCGGTGTCTCCATTTTTGTTTCCTTCCTACCGATCACGCTGATCCGGGACCTCTGCTGACCTCACCAGAAAATAACCAGCACCATCTAGTGGACTAAAAAAGCAATAGATTTTGGACCAAAATGTGTATAATTTATATAATAAAAGTTCGATACTTGGCTTCCGTGTATCGATACAATATCGGCACGCAAAGTATCGCGATACTCAGGGTACCCCCAGGATTTTTCATCTCAAATTTAAGACTTTTTAAGACCTTTTCAAGACCACTTTAAATGAAATTTAAGACCAACATCGCACCTTTCCTGATATGCGTATGAATGAAAAAAATAGGAAATCAATCAATCAATCAAATAACTTTAATCATAAGACAGAACCATTTAAAACAATAACTGTGAGGGGTGTACGTTTTGGTCTACGTGTCTTATTTTATTTTATTGTTATATAATAATGAACGATATTTTCTTATCATATATTATTATATATAAAATGTTATCTTATTTGGCATTTATTGGACTGTTTGTCTTACCAAACAATGGGATCTTGATAGGCTTAATTTAGTAAGTAAAGTATTGTTTTTGTGTCATGATGAATATATTCAACTCGATTCTGGGGCGTCATTCTGAGACTTCGCTGAGTCGGCAACCGGACCCTGGCGACGTGTTTTCTGTAGCCGGCTTCAGGCCAGTGCTGGCCCCAGGTTAGTTTCAATTACGGCCGAGTGACGGCAGTGACGGCCGCCGGAATCGGGCCGGTGTATTCGGTCCGATTCTGGGGCGTCATTCATGCCGAGTCTCAGCAGAATCGGCAACGGGACCCGGGCCGGACATGTTTCTTCCGGCGGGTCTAGCTTAAGCCGGATCCGGACAAGGTCATTTTGGCTACCTGGGGAAGAACCCTTTAATTTACAGAGAAGAAACATCTTTGGCTGGAGGACTGTGGACTCTGTAACACTACTGGCAAGTGCATCTGACCCTGCTGGTGAGACACGCGCGATGGAAACGGGAAAGCAGGTTCGCATAGCTCGATGCAAACCTGCGAGCGCGCTAGTTAGCGCAGGGCGCGATCAGCTGTTAAACTCTACAGGTCTCAGCAGTTCAGAGCCATATACAGGTTGCCTGATATTTTGGATGCGACGTTTGGGTGTACTAAGATTCGTTGTAACAACGAACAATAAACAAATGTTGTGGCGCCGTATCAAATAAGGAAGGGGTAAAAATTAAGACTTGATGAACGAAATTTAAGACCTGTTGACAACATTTAATACCTTTTTAAGGCCTTAAATTATGAATACTAAATTTAAGACTTTTTCAAGTTTTTAAGACCTCGCGGGTACCCTGATACTATGCTGTATCGATTTTTTTCCCCACCCCTACTTAGTACGCAGTTTAGGTTATACGTTACATAGGAAAGTGGTGACGACAACTGAGTCAACGTTAACTTCTGGTTTCACACGAACAACGGTCTCCTGGGTGACAGTCTGGTGTTTTTAGACCCATCCGTCCATGCTGACGTCCTCCTTTGTTGGTCTTTATGCTACGTCACCTGTCCGGGCTCACGATTACGAGGCTTACTTACGGATTAATAATGTGGGATGTGTACGAATTATAGTGCATTCCTTTTTGTAGGTATAGCTACCAACAGTGTCTGACAACAGGCAAGTCTAACATGTCAGAGCCACAAAAACGTCCCACATCACGTGCTCCTGGAGAAAGTCAGCCATGTTGTCAAGTGGCATTAACAGATTGTTTTAGCATGAGCTCTACTCATGTTGCAACCACCACACTGATATGTATCAACCACATTGCAGAAACCCCACGGTTGCCCCGCCGAGCTGCACACAACACATCCCATAATTACGGGATGGCCACAGTAAGTCAAATCGCCAAATCCCTGCATGGATTTTGAAACATTTGGGATAGGCATGAAAGCCTGTGTTTCCACTAATCCTATGTTTCTACATTCTCCGTGGGCTTTAGAGCTCTGTGTGTGTGCATTGTGGGCCGCGGACAGCGCGCCACTTCAGAGGACAAGGCGAGCGGAGGCCATGGCGGAGGGCCAGGCTACACAACACATTAATAATCCATCCAAAAACTCATTTTCCCACAGTCCCCTCTGGCAGGACATTACTTTTGTAAACGGCTTGTTTGTGTACCGTGTAGTCTGAATATTATGTCCAAGTGCGTGCTTGTGAGAGCTGGTAAACATCCTTGTGTACGTAGTCTAGATATTATGAATGTATATGTACGCGTGTGTTTTATTACAGGCTTGCTCATACAGCCAGGCTGCCATGTGCCAAAGCTGGACAGGGAAATAAAGAGGAAAAGAGGCGGGGGGAGAGAGAGAGACAGACATACATCTTACGTGCAGAGGATTAATGTTGTGGTCTCAACAAAAGCCATTTTCCCTTTTCCTGAATCACAAGGTTAATCGCATTACCTGTGAAAAGCGGCGGGTAATAGCGCACGACGGTACCTCAGAAAAACAGGACGAGGAGAAATACAACACGAGGGGTTAGGGAGAGGGGGGGCGTTTGATATAAGAAGAGGGAGAGAACATTCTGGACCGACAGCCACCCTTAGACGACAAGGAAAACAATCTCTACAGTTGTGAGGGACTTTCCACTCCCCAATCCCTCGCTTTAACCCACACCGGCTGACATTGTTGTCGGAAGCCGCCCCACAGCGGCTTATGGTGTGCTATTTAACAGTCTGTAAATCACATCGGCATGGAAATGGTGTCCTGTCACATATGCAGTTAAGTATTTTTTTCATTAAAAAAGGTTGACTCCCTCTGCGTTCTGTTTCCGGGTTTTTTTCAAATGGAAACACCGTCGGCAAAAAGCGTTAGCTTAGCAATGAGGCTATGAATAACGGGGACGCTAGCACTAGCCGAGTCCACGTTAGCTGTGCTGTGTTTGGGAATTACTAAGAGTTGAATGCAAAATGTTTAAGTATGCATACTCCCGTGTTCTGCAATGTAAAATCTATGTTTTTATCAATGGAGTCTGGCGGCTTTGAAGAGAGCGATACGTATAAACGACTATGTCACTGTACGTAACCCACTGACTATGGATAAGGACATATGCATATATACTGTATGTAGCAACTTTATCGTGCAGTAACCACTGGGCTGCTACAGGACGACATAAAAACCTCAAAATAACCTCAAAATAACATTAAAATAACGAACCGAATGACAATCTTTCCCGATTCGTAATAATAGTTAATTTATCACACCATTGTCCCCATATACATATATTGTAGAACGTGAGATTTAAATCAAATATGAACATTCGTGAATGCTGATTGTTTTGCCGGTTCTTGGCCTGTTCAGCCATGAGCGCTCATGCTGTGTTGCAACCTTTAATTCATCCCATCAGTCCCAACTAACAGCTGCAAGAAAGCCCCATGCATCACTTCCTGTAGGCTAGATCTTTCTAAACCCTGAAGACCTTCCACACACCAGATGTTCAGACGGAAGAAAAACACCAGATTTCATGAACTGGCAATAGATTTGTTTTTATGCAACTCATCTCAACTGAAGGACCAACGCTGAACCAGTCACTCTAAGAAATGACCTTTTTTCAATCAGGTCATTTCTTAGAGTGACTGGTTCAGCGTCGGTCCTTCACATATTCATAAATAAACCATCGTGATGAAAACAGAGCACGGTGGCTGCTTTTACGTGGATTCCCGCAGATTGTGTCAAAATCTGACGGAGCTCAATCACATCCTGTCCGTGCATCTTTCTCTAATCACACGCGGTTACACTTGTGATATTGTCATTGTCTTATCATTATCCTGACAATGTATTTCTTGATCAGCGTGTCACCTGGCTGACGCTGCAGGTTTTGATCAGCGCACAGGCGTCCTTCTTTCTGCTCGCGTCTCTGCAAAATGTTTCCACTGCGATCAATCGCGTCCCCGTCCGCCTTGAAGGTGATTCAGAGCGTTCTGCATATAGTTACACGTTATTGGAGCCGCGCTTCTTTGCGTTGCCCGATTGTACGTCCATCAAGGATGCGTGTCCTAACATGCAAAGAGGCTCAGTGACAGGAAGGGAGATAAGGGAAAAAACGGAAAGCAGGGAAGCAGTGACGGACAGAGAGTTGAAACCAGTGAGAGGAAGAAGCAGATACCAGCAGCGCGGGGGAGAGGCCAATTTAATCTTCTTGAGCACCTTTTATTTCCTGCCCCGACCTTTACTTTAAATACAGTCTGACAGTGTTTAAAGTGGCGTTGTGCTGTGTCATCATGGGGGTACCCGATACGGGTCCTCTGGGAATCGCGGCGTAATTAGCTAGCGTGGCGGCCGAGACACTATCGCAGAGCCTGATCTGCATCTGAGACCCTGCGGGGAGGGTTTAAAAGAGCCCGGCTCACCCCGCTTCAATTACCTGCTCCGCCCGGAACACATTCAGCCGAAAGAAATGACATTATCTGCTCCGGCGTAGTATTGTTTCACGGCGTTTTCTCTGCGCCGGTGCCATCCTTTATCTCTTGGAGGCCGGGCTCCACTCTCTTTGTAATTATTAGAAAGAGGTGAAGGATTGATGGAGGGGGACGATAGAGCCCCCCAGAGTGCCAGGAGCACGGGCGAGGGAGCGTTTAGTAGAAGCGCCAAAGCATTCCAGCATGGTCTGCTGCGGGATGAACGCCGGCGTCAGACTCTCGCTGTGAAGTAGAGAGCCTTCACACCTCACGCTGCACCGCGGACCGCTTGCTGCTTCAGCCTGAAAGACACTTATCGCCTTCAAGACCACCGTACTGGAGAAACGGAGAAACGTTCTCGGTCCATCTCTGCTTCATGGGTCACGCTGGTGTTTTTGAAGCTCTCCCTATACTCACTACCCATGTGTCTGTGTGACATGTGACACCAAACTCACCTCGCCGTGTTCGCTTGCCGTGGCTTTTCGGACGATAAGCAGCGGCTGATACTGAAGTCTGAGATGTTAACATATAGCAGATTATGAAAACATCAAAACAGAATATGTCCTCTGAATACTGAACTCAAGTACGATACATCTGTCTTAACCTGTAACTCGATGACAGTAAAGTGCGCACACTGCTCCCGTTCGGTAACCCAGCCATCCTGAAAGTAAGATAATGCTGAATGTTGCTGCTCCACCTCTTCCTGATAGCCTGTGTCATTTTGCTGTGAGTTTTGGATGTTTTCCCACAAGCAACCAAGCTTGACATTAATTTGGAGGGGGATGACTCTCCTCTCTGGTGTTTCGCAACACCGTTCCCGAGTGAGTGGCCGGACAAGACGGGTGGATTCTTCCATTAAAACATCGCCTTGTGACGTTCCAACACTTTTCAGAATCAGCCAACGAGTCATTTCAGCCGACGCGGAGCTCGATAGAAATGTCAGCTTTAAAAAAATGAATCACTGCTCCCTGCATCCATCCGAGTTAGTGGAGGGTATCTGGATTGAAACAGCAGGCAGAACTCCTAAAAGTTGAAACTTTTATGGAAATGAGTGCTACTTGTTCGATCCATTTCTGCTGAATTTAACAGTTGACACAATCAATTCAGAGAGGTAATGTTCTTGTGGGGATCCTTATTTCCCGGCAAGAAGAAAAATAGACTAAATCTGCCATGGAGTTCGGCGAGCCGCATGAAAAGAGATGAGGAGGCTGATATGTCTGCTCTGAAGTTATAAATGTAATGGGCTGTTGAGTTAATAAAACACCCATCAGATTTTTGGGGCAGATGGCTGAAGCAGAAATGAGGGAATGGACTGTGCAGTAGATATGAGAAGCGCAGAGAGCAGCACAACAATGTGACGGAAGGCATTTCCAGAAGGGCTCCGAGGTGACCTCCAACGCAGCACAGATGGTTTTCATCTCCGCTGCTGATTTTATGTCAGCGAGGCAGTGAGAAAAGCCCAGACATAGGCCGCACTGCAGATTACATAAGATCCCTGTCTTTAAAACACACACACACACACACACACACACACACACACACACACACAGCCGGGGGTTGTGAACAGTGTGTGTACACCGCGTTCCACATTATTAGGCAAATTGTATTTACGGGTCATAAACATTCATTTTTTGGTTTTTCAATGAAACTCATGGATGGTATTGTGTCTCAGGGCTATTTGGATGATTGAAATCATCCAAATAGTAATAATAATAATTAGTTTGCCAGGTGAGCCCAATCAAAGGAAAACTACTTAAGAAGGATGTTCCACATTATTAAGCAAGCTACATGTTTCAGGCAAAATGGGGAAGAAAAAGGATCTCTCTGCTGCTGAAAAGCGGCAAATAGTGCAATACCTTGGTCAAGGTATCACAACATTGGATATTTCCAAAAGAATTGCGCGTGATCATCGGACGGTGAAGAAATTTGTCACCGATTCACAGCACAAGCGGGTTCGTTCAGACAAAGGCAAAATAAGGAAGATTTCTGCCAAACAAATGCGTAGGGTTAAGAGAGCAGCCACTAAAATGCCATTGAATAGCAGCAAACAGGTGTTTGAAGCCGCTGGTGCCTCTGGAGTCTCGCGACCTTCAAGATGTAGGATGCTCAAGAGGTTTGCAAGTGTCCTTAAACCTGTTATTCGGCCACCCCTAAACCAAGCTCACAAGCAAAAAAGGTTGCAGTGGGCTCAGGACTACATGAAGACTAACTTTCAAACTGTTTTGTTTACGGATGAGTGCCGTGCAACCCTTGATGGTCCTGATGGATGGAGTAGTGGATGGTTGGTGAATGGCCACCATGTCCCAACAAGGCTGAGACGTCAACAAGGAGGTGGCGGAGTCATGTTTTGGGCCGGAATCATGGGGAGAGAGCTGGTCGGCCCCTTCAGGGCCCCTGACGGTGTGAAAATGACCTCGGCAAAGTATGTAGAGTTTCTGACTGACCACTTTCTTCTGTGGTACAAAAAGAAGAACCGTGCCTTCCGTAGCAAAATCATATTCATGCATGACAATGCACCATGTCATGCTGCAAAGAATACCTCTGGGGCATTGGCTGCTATGGGCATAAAAGGAGAGAAACTCATGGTGTGGCCCCCATCTTCCCCTGACCTTAACCCTATTGAGAACCTTTGGAGCATCATCAAGCAAAAGATCTATGTGGGTGGAAGGCAGTTCACATCCAAGCAGGTGCTCTGGGAGGCTATTATGGCATCCTGCAAAGACATTAAAGCAGAAACTATCAAAGAACTCACAAGTTCAATGGATGCAAGAATTGTGAAGTTGATATCAAAGAAGGGGTCCTATGTTAACATGTAACTTGACCTGTTAAGATGTTTTTGATTCAAACTTTTCTTGATTTCAGTAAATATGACCTCCTAATGCTGCAAATTCAACAAATGACAATTTTTTGTTCTTTACAACCTATAAAATATCTTGAAACTCTGAAATTCTGAAATTCTGCATAATAATTTGGAACACTGCATTTTGAGTTTTTTATTTTTGAAAAAAATACTGTTATCATTAGGAGGTTTGTTCAATAGAATTTGACTTATACTCTAACAGTTGATGGCTTGAAAATGATACTGACTGACTGTGCATTACTATTTAGGAAAATCTGAGCAAAGTGTAATTTGCATAATAATGTGGAACGCGGTGTACAGTACACGCATGTGTTGCATCAACACCTTCTCACTCCCAACTCAATATGTCAGGACTTTTTTAAATAGTGAATAGTGATGAAAAGAAACCAACCAAATAACCTACAATAATAATGACAATAACACCAACAATAATGATGATAGCAAACAACATGAAGTAATGAATGATTTCTTATTTTCTTCTGTATTTTTGTCAAATACAGCTGGGTAATATGTATGCTGATGCTGCCCAACGTCCAGTCTCTACTTGATCAGGTGACGAGACGAGGAGATGGTGTGTGCGTGTGCGTGTGTGTGTGTGTGTGTGTGTGTATGAGGGCTCGTCATAATAGCAGTGTTTCCCATTAACGACCTAGACTGTGGCGGCCAGCCACGGTCCGCCACGGTTTCATAATGAACCCACAAATATTGTTGCTGCTTCTCAACGTGACGTTACGTATGTGACATCAGTTAAGTGCACTACATTACTACCAAGCTGCCACATTGGACGCGCCGGTAGTGGGAACGCCATGGTTGTGTAGGTGCTTGCCTGTGTGTGTGTGTGTGTGTGTGTGTGTGTGTGTGTGTGTGTGTGTGTGTGTGTGTGTGTGTGTGTGTGTGTGTGCTTACCTGTTTGTGCACTATGCGTGTGTCTATGTGTGTGCTTATGTTGGGACGTGGGAGGATGACTCAGACAGCAGTTGAATCACTTCAGGCGAACACACTATCATATTCTCACACACTCACACTCACACACACACACACACACACACACACACACACACACACAGGGGTGTCAAAGCTAGCCTCCAGAGAAGATAGCACACAACTCCTCCACCTGATTTAGTCCATTTAACCCTCCACTGACACACACACACAGACACACACGGTAACATAATGCGATGTGTGTAAACAGCCACGGGAAGAAGCCAGAGGTTCCCAACCGTAACGGGGTCACGCGGGAAGTTGGCGTCCATTAGGGCCAGCGCTCCGGAGCGCTGCGTGGATGAATGACTGTGGATGAATGACTGTGAGCGTGTGGCTGTGCACGTTTCATGCAGACCACAGGTCAGCCACGTGTCGTGGTGCGTGCGCGTGTCCCGACTTTGTTCAAATGCCATGAAAGGTCAGCTGTGCTCAGACAGCAGAACCATGACATGCATGCTCCTCGGACACACGCACACACGGAGTGTGCAGGATTCAGACCACCACGCAGTCACTGGACCTTTGGATTATCATTCATATATATACGCGACGCAGACATCAATATGTCAGATGCTATTCATATAGCGGTGGCGTCACACTCGTCACCTGACCGCCAAGGAAGCGCTGCTCTCTGCTTCCTTGTCACAAAGAGGAGGAGGAGTGTGTAACACCAACTGACCTTAAAAACCTTGTCGGCTCCACATTTATATCACTAAAGGCCAAGAGGAAGAAAAAGGCGGCTTCGGTTCAGGCTGTCGGCTTGAACCCCGACATCATTTATACGGTGCAATAACACTGTTCTCACGAAGCTCCAGTCAACACACCACAGTTGGAGGATTACACTGGGTTTCTGGCCGCTGCAACGTTTTCAAGATGCGGGTTCTCTTCACACTGCAGTCTTTGTTCCTAATAGCTGTTGCTGTTGGTCCATGGAGGGAGCCAATAGTCATGTGACGCTTCTGAAGAACCCGGCTTGGAGCTTTGATGGGAGGGTGAAACACACAAAGCAGAGGTTCATACTTCGCCTCCACTCAACCGATCAGTGGTTATTCCTGAAGGGGTGTCTCTGTGGCGGGGTCACCCTTGGTGCAACAGATCTTTTTGTAAAACCATCAAATACAGGGAACACCATTGAGACGTACCAGACGAGCATGAATACCAGTTAACCACGACGTGCCCAGTTTGAATCTCACTGAGGACCTTTTGTTGGATGTGGTCCTGTCAGACTGTCCCCATGTGGCCCGCTGCCTCTCTGGGTCCTGTCCCGTACAGGAAGGGACGCTAACCGCTAACCAGCAAAGGAACTAAGTAACCAAGTAGGTAAGTTGCCTCACCAAGTACTTCTGTCTCCTTCACCTAACCAAGTACTTCTGTCTCTTAACCAAGTACTTCTGTCTCCTTCACCTCACCAAGTACTTCTGTCTCCTTCACCTAACCAAGTACTTCTGTCTCTTAACCAAGTACTTCTGTCTCCTTCACCTAACCAAGTACTTCTGTCTCTTAACCAAGTACTTCTGTCTCTTAACCAAGTACTTCTGTCTCTTAACCAAGTACTTCTGTCTCCTTCACCTAACCAAGTACTTCTGTCTCTTAACCAAGTACTTCTGTCTCCTTCACCTAACCAAGTAATTCTGTCTCTTAACCAAGTACTTCTGTCTCTTAACCAAGTACTTCTGTCTCCTTCACCTAACCAAGTACTTCTGTCTCTTAACCAAGTACTTCTGTCTCCTTCACCTAACCAAGTACTTCTGTCTCTTAACCAAGTACTTCTGTCTCTTAACCAAGTACTTTTGTCTCCTTCACCTAACCAAGTACTTTTGTCTCCTTCACCTAACCAAGTACTTCTGTCTCTTAACCAAGTACTTCTGTCTCTTAACCAAGTACTTTTGTCTCCTTCACCTAACCAAGTACTTCTGTCTCTTAACCAAGTACTTTTGTCTCCTTCACCTAACCAAGTACTTCTGTCTCTTAACAAAGTACTTTTGTCTCCTTCACCTAACCAAGTACGTCTGTCTCCTTCACCTAACCAAGTACTTCTGTCTCTTAACCAAGTACTTCTGTCTCCTTCACCTCACCAAGTACTTCTGTCTCTTTCACCTAACCAAGTACTTCTGTCTCTTAACCAAGTACTTCTGTCTCTTAACCAAGTACTTCTGTCTCCTTCACCTCACCAAGTACTTCTGTCTCCTTCACCTCACCAAGTACTTCTGTCTCTTTCACCTAATCAAGTACTTCTGTCTCTTAACCAAGTACTTATGTCTCTTTCACCTAATCAAGTACTTATGTCTCTTTCACCTAATCAAGTACTTCTGTCTCTTAATCAAGTACTTCTGTCTCTTAACCAAGTACCTTTGTCTCCTTCACCTCACCAAGTACTTCTGTCTCCTTCACCTCACCAAGTACTTCTGTCTCTTTCACCTAATCAAGTACTTCTGTCTCTTAACCAAGTACCTTTGTCTCCTTCACCTCACCAAGTACTTCTGTCTCTTAACCAAGTACTTGTGTTTCCTAAACCTAACACATACGTTTGTCTCCTTCACTTAACAAGTACTTTTGTCTCCTTCACCTAACAAGTACTTTTGTTGCGTAAATAAAGCTACAAACTAAGTAAACCATGGTGGAAGTTTATTTTGCAAACGGCCACTGGAGGGGAACCGAGCATGGGTTAGTTTCCACCTCTACACTCAAAACCCTTTTCAGCACTAATATGCGTCACTACTGCGAACAAAACAATTACAGCCGCAAACATACATTAACACTAAATCAGAGGTTTCTCTGTCATAAGCATCCAGTCCTGTGAGGCCCCAAGGGCTCCCTCCATCACTTTGGGAGCGGATAAAAAAATGTCCTGCTGAATAAATCACGCAGCTGCCAGCCGGGCGACAGTGTTTCAGCAGCCGGGCGCCGCGGTGCAATTACTGCGCGGACCTTTAACTAAGGACCTTGCCTGGAAGAATAATGTGGTGGTGCTGAATGAGAGAACGATGGAGAGACGGATGAGGCAGGGTGTGGTCACGGCGGAGCAGTTCAGGATGTGAGGGGATGATGACGCAGGGAGACAAGAGATTAAAAAGGAGCGCCGGGCGCGCAGAGGGCTCTTAGGGATGTAAAATATTCACGAAGCGCCTAAATGATTGAGTGAGTGAGCGGGGGACTTCACATTACCCCTCATCTGTATTCTCCTTCAGCGTGCAAGGGTACAAGCATGAGAGGGACGAGGGCGGCAAGGACAAGAGAGGTGAGGGTCGAATTTAAACTCGTCCTCCTCATCTCGCTGACACTTCTCCATCTGGGTCGTGCTTCTCAAGGTGCCTCCTTTGCAGTGACTCATGATAGGATGACCCCTCCGACCTGGTGAGCGTTATCCCGGGAACTCCGAAACACGCCAGCCGACGGGAGTGAAAAGCATGATTCATTTAGACAATCACCCAAACTAGACTGTTAATCCCAGCCAGAAGCCGTCTAAATCGTCATAGTTGTCAGATTTTCATCTTTGTGACTGTCTTTGAACACATCATGTGCGATGGTTGCTTCCATCAGAAAAAACAACCAAAACAAAGCATTTACCGTAAAAGTCGGGTTACAAGCCGCTCCTACCTCCTGTCAGTGTCCACGCTGTAGCAAGCTAGCAGCAGTGCTAACTAGCACTGCTGCTAGCGCTGCTGCTAATTCCCCGCTGCTGCTGCTACTGCCCGCGTCCTCTCTGCCCGAGTCGGGCTTCGAGCCAGGGCTGGTCCCGCTACCTTCGGTGGTTGTCGGGGAGCTAGCGGAAGTTAGCGGAGCGCTAGCTGGCTACAGCGGGGAGCTAAAGGGGACACTGACCGAAGGTAGTAGCGGCTTGTAACCCGACTTTTATGGTACAATGTCGCCCCTAACAAACAGTTGTCTCCAACTTGATCCTGTAAAAGACGTTCAATTCTGTTCTCCGCAACTAGGAAGCCATGATGGATTCTCCTCAAACCAACAGTCACGTGACAACAATGGCTGCAGGCGGAGCACAGTGCATTGAGGAGAGGACAGGAGAGGCTGGAAGTAGGGGGTGTAAAAATAGAATGTGTTCATACTTAGCATGTATAGGATTAATTTTTCCAACATTGGTAACACTTCCGGGCACTTGGAAAAATGTTGGATATATAAATTTGATAGTTTTCCAAATTTCAACTTTTTTTTCTGTGATTTATGGCATTATAACCGCTATACTGCACAAAAGACATTTTTGCGTCCTCTCTTCTTGCAGCCATGATGGTGTTGTTTCCACAGAGGTGCAGGCCTTCTGTATACTGCAGTGAAAAACGAGGCCACGGAGAGAAAAATGTGACGGGAGCAGAAAAAGAAAATCCCTAAACGGCTCGGGGGTCAGAGCAGCCGAACAGCCAGATAGTTAGGGGAGGTCATAATAATACTTATTATTAAAATGCAGACAACGTGCTCGCAATTGAACGGGGAAAGAAAATCTCCGGAGTGACAATCGGCGCGCTGGTTTACCAACAAGAGCTGGATTCTGACTTCCATTAGGATGATGCTGACATCCTCAGCTGCTCCGATTCTTGCTTTTATCAATCGCCAGAAATAAACTGCTTTTAATCTTCCCTATCAGATAATTGCACTAGTCCCATGAATCTATTTAATCTGAAACGGTTGCTTCGGCAGCACTGCTTGGAAACCCACGTGCGCACAGACACGCACACACGCACACACGCACACTAGGTGTCAGCTTATCCAATTCATTGTTTCCGTAACAACGCTGATTGAAACGGATCAAATTTAATGCAATCAATCCCCTTGAGAAATCACCAGGCACAAATGTGTAATTTTAAGTATGAGGAGGGAGCCGGTGTTATTCATGAAGGGGTGCTAACGCGTTTATCACAAAGTGCTTCGGTCACGAATACGTGATGACCGAACACAAAGTAACCTCAAAGAGAGAAAAGATGAACGCTGCTCATCACGGACAGTCTGAACCACTCCGGACCAAACACGTCTGACAAAGAGACAGAGTTTACAGCCGGCGATGTGTGGATGTGCAACACACTCTGGGGACACACACACCAAAATATGCATACACACACACACACACACACAGGGACTGAGTGAAATCAGAGTGGAAATACACAGCCAACCTGAGCCTAAAGGCTTATCTTCACCATGTGTCGGTAAGGCACACACACACTCAAACACACACTCAAACACACACTCAAACACACACTCAAACACACACTCGGAGATTTGCCGGCTGGTGAAATCAAGCTGGCTTTGTGACTGTAAGTCCTGAAAATTAGATAGCTTGCCGCCATTGCGCCCCATTGAGGGATCACACACAATAAAATAAAAAAACACCACACACCCTAAATCTTCTCCTGCCCCGGCTCACCGTGCGCTCCTGGCATGTGCTACTGCCGACTTGATTACATTCATATGGCTGTGTGTGTGTGTGTGTGTGTCCTGATCCTCCGGATTTCCAGAATCACCACTGCAATCTGTTGGATGGATGGATGAGGGATGGAAAACATTCCACGGGGAAAACTAATTACAGAACAGAAGGTCCTTGGGCAAAGTCTCTCTCTCTCTCTCTCCCTCTCCCTCTCCCTCTCTCTCTCTCTGACACTCAGTATGGATGGGTCATCCCTGATCCCCTGCCACCTTTACCTCAATAAAAAAATAACTGCAGTGCGATTGGACGATCATCAAGACGCACTCACCTCTACCGTCGTAAAATAGGTGAAATACAATTGGTCACTTCATAGAGAGGCCAAGGATACTCCCTGAAAACCAGACAGCACGGCTGGCAGATCCAGAATATACTGTATATCTCTCACACACACACACACACACACACACACAAAAACACACATTTATCCGTGCAGACTAGAACCATCCGATGAATCTGATTTGACCATATATTTTTTACTGCCGAGACATTTGGTGCCACGAACGCTTCCTGGAGGCAGTTCTTTTCTTCCTGTGGACGAGGTGGGGAATAAACTACATAAATAAACGAGACAGCCGGGCTCCCCGCTTTTGAATTCCCATCTCGGTGGGAGTCATTACGCATCCGGCACGGACAGTGGACTCACAGGATGGTTCCAGCAGCAGAAAAATAAGATGCCCATTGTTCTGTTCGGTCAAAGTGTTGCATTCTCCACGCAGGATCTGTGCAAGACAACTTTTTCATGTTTTCTTTTGTTTTATTCAATCTAAATAGCCGATCGGAAGAGACGATCAGGTGACGTGAAATGGAGCGAGAGAACCGTTTAAAGGGCTTCATCGAGTCTCTGTGTGTGTGTGTGTGTGTGTGTGTGTGTGTGTGTGCGTGTGCGTGTGTGTGTGCGCGCGTGCGTGTGGGAACGATTGCCATTTCCTGAACCTCATTTTAGTAAAAAACTGTCATAAGAACACGTCGCCATGTGCAGACAATGAGTAGAAAACGCTCTCTGTGCAGCCAGAACAATGGGATCTGCATTTATATTCATCGCGGCCCCGTGACAGCCAACATCATAGCACTACTTTTTGTGCCGTCTGAGCTACTTTCTGCCACGCGTGTGAACCTAAAATCGATGTGCAATTGTGTGGCAATAGAAGACAAAATACGTGTATCACGACATTCAAAAGCTTGCCGATGAGCAGTTTGACACGCATTAGGAATGGTTTTTTTTTGCAGTCATAACAAATCAAACCAATTACGGCACATGATGCATAAGGGTGTTTTGAGGCAGCAGCTGAAGGCTTTGAGCACACTTGACAGTGGAAACAACAACAGAAACATTACCAGACGACGTAAATGTGTCAAAATGGCTCCAGCCTGACTGCTGACTGGAACACAGCTGCGTGCTGCACGCCGCACACGCGTCTGATGCCAGAAAATGGCGGCATTGCACACATTTGATTTGGTTTTACACTGAATGGGAGGCTGTGTGTCTATCTAAGTGGATTACAGTCTGGATGAGTGTGTGATAAAGTGTGTGTGTTCAGATCGCTCATGAACTGGCGGTTCCACTTCACCTCAGAAAATAGTTTTTTTTTTTTAAAGAAGCCAATAACAAGTTCCCAAAGGAAAGCCTTCACATTCCTTGTTTTCTCCAACCAACAGACCAAAACACAGATATGTTCAATTAAAAAGGATTTACAACTGAGAAAAGGAAATCCTTCAATTGAAAAGGCTTAAACCAGAGAATGTTTGGTAACGTTTGTTTCATCAGTGACTTAGACGATCAATTATTTCAAGTCTTAACGCAAGGAAACAACATAACGTAACAGAGTAAGGAAACAATGTAACGTAACGTAACAGCGTAACGTAACAGCGTAACGTAACAGCGCAACATAACGTAACAGAATAAGGAAACAACGTAACAGTAAGGAAACAATGTAACGTAACGTAACAGCGTAACGTAACAGCGTAACGTAACAGCGTAACGTAACAGCGTAACGTAACAGCGTAACATAACGTAACAGAATAAGGAAACAATGTAACGTAACGTAACAGCGTAACGTAACAGCGTAACGTAACAGCGTAACGTAACAGCGTAGCGTAACAGCGTAGCGTAACAGCGTAACGTAACAGCGTAACGTAACAGCGTAACATAACAACGTAACATAACGTAACAGACTAAGGAAACAACGTTACGTAACAGAATAAGGAAACGTAACGTAACAGAGTATGGAAACAACGTAATGTAAGTAACTAGCGTGAATAAATAAAAAACATCCTTAGTTGATCATTTATGTGTTCTTAAGTTAACAATATTACATCACAATACCGTAAAACCAACTACTTTTGGGTTTCACGCATGAAATAAACAGTGGTCTCCTGGGTGAGTGTCCTGTGTTTGTTTGACCCACAACCACTTCTACCTGCCCTTCATGGACCTTTCCTCTTGTAATACTTCTTATACCACGTTACTTTTAATAATGGTCCATATACTACCACTTGCCACTTATACTATCACTTGCTCCCCTGATAGTAATAATTAATTCATCTGACGTATCCGAGGTTTGCAGACACGTACAGTGCCAACATTGTTTTCCTGGCGACTGGGCTGGAATTTTTTCCGCAAAGTCAATGATCGACCTTGAAGCTCGGTCTACTGAACTGCTGATCTCATCTCCAGATGTGTGGACATGCCATGCTTGCTCTGGGCGTTTACCTTTGTAGGGACTCGGGCCCCCGGTTCTGCGACTCTGTGCCAAACGCATGTCGTTACCTCTGGAGATGCCAGGCTGTGTCTAGACTGCAGCTCGATCGAGCCGTGTGTAAACTCATGCACATATCCCGAAAGGTGGCTGCTGGGACGGCGGTTCCCCCGGGCTGCTCCAGGTGCATCTGACGAGCATCTCTTCTGAAGCCGCGAGCCGTATATATTTTAACATCCACAGATACAGACGGGAAAGGATCGGAATCCAATTTCACTTAATACTCCACCTTTAGGAGCAGTCCTGGGAAATCAGCTTTTAATCCCTCCTGGTTGTGTGTTGCGGCTCAGAACCCCACAAAGTTGAGATCTAATCTGGAGATGTCTGTGTTCGCTCTGGAGCTTCCACCCCAGGAGTAACTGGAGACTTCAGCCCAGTCCCGTCTCAAACTCCCTCAGGTCTTATTGACTATTGCTACAGCGTCTTCATTACTTCTCATGGAGCGGCACATGGAGACGGTTACATTTATAAAACCTTTGGTATCAAAATTAAAACTCACTCTGTGGAGATATCTGAATAAAATATGGAATGCATTGGCAGCTAAAGCTTGTTAGGATTTGATGTGCTGCTGCTACGACGCCCAAATAAATGTTAATCAGCAATTCTGGCAACCGTTAAAGTCATTTCAAAGCAAAAATCTCTAACATTTCCCGGTTCCAGCTTCTTACATTTCAGGCTGTAGGCTTTTTGTCCGTCTCATGTTATCGTAAATGAAACATCTCTTGGTTTTCCACATTTAATGGGAACAAGACAAGCTTTTTCCAAACCCCCCGTTGGGCTCTGAGGACGTGAGATGGCCGCATGACGGAGAAACTAAATGGATAAATAAACTGACACGGAGAAGGATGAGCTGCGTTGTTTCTCCCGTTCAGGTACGCTCTGTGATTTACCACGCTGTCTCCTCTGGATGCTGAATGCTGGCTTCGCAGGGCCGGAGTGCATCTGTAGCCTAATGTGTGTGTGTGTGTGTGTGTGTGTGTGTGTGTGTGTGTGTGTAATCTAAACCCAGCATACCACACACAAACAGAGGAATGATGGGTTTCCCCTCCAATCTCAACAATATGCACCCAATCTGCCCGTTACGTACGTGTGTGTGTGATGCATGTTGGGAGATGGGACCCTGTTCAATCATTGCGCCGATCTGCTGGGCGACCGCGTGTCCTTCGGAGGGATTAAAGCGAACCAGAGACAATCGCACACCCACCCACCCCTCCCTCCCTCCCTCTCTCTCCCTCTCTCTCCCTCTCCCTCTGTGTGTGTGTGTGTGGGTGTCCGTCCATCTGTGTGTCAGTCTGACAGAAGGCCCGTTATTTCATCCACCCTCCCCATCCGTCTATAGTGCTTCCAATTCCAACACTTCCACTGTCAGAACACGCACTTAAATCGGCAGAAACTTTACACACACACACACACACACACACGCATGCGACCAACATCGATTATTCCAGCACTCACCAATCCCAGCGGCTCTCTGAGGAAACTAGCGGCCACATTAGGAGGTGGGCCTTTAACCTGAATCACCAATGCAACGGCGGGGTGGGGGGCTGTCATGGCAACGAGACAGACAGCTGTACCGCTGAGTAACAGCTGTTCATTTGCTTCACATCTGGCGCCATCTCTTCCCAGTCGGCGCGCGCGCACACACACACACACACACACACACACACACACACTCGTGAGGGTCTCGAGAGGGAAGGGCATTAGTGTGTGTGTGTGTGTGTGTGTGTGTGTGTGTACACGAGTCATGTGGCAACATTTGTGTGCTTCCCCCCTCCAGGCCAACCTGACGGGACATGTACTGTACAGGCAGCTCAGTGCGTGGGACGCACTCGTGGAGATATATCTCTATCTCCCCCGTTTTCACTGTTTCTTCCCCTCCGCCCCGCCCCGAAACAAAAAGTATAATTATGTAAAACATCCATTTACACACCCGGGTTGAGCGGCGCGCTGCTGAGAGCCAAGAGAACGACGAGGCGTGTTTGCTCGGAGAGCAGCAGCTGAGAGATAAGTGAGTCTGAGCAAACCGACTCCAGTCAAACTCTGCACACGAGGACCTGCTGCCAGCCTTAAGAGAACACACAGTGCACAGCTGCAAGGCCGGGAACAACACCTGCTGGACCGCTTGCTCATGCACCTTTTGTCGGAAGTACATCTGATGACCTCATTTGACCTCCATGCTTTTTGTTAGTTTTGCTCCAGAATAACTTGTATATATCTTATATTTAGATACCTCATATTTAGGGATGTCACCATTCCAGAGATGTAGGACCGATTGCTGAGAGATTCCACTATTCTCCATATCACGGTCAAAACGAAAAGTAGTACAGTGAATCCCATGTACTTCAACGTACTGCCGTTTCCATACTGGATCTCGATAGGAAGTTAAACAGGTCATAATTAGCTGAAGCTATCTAGCGAGCTAATCAAGTTCATGTTTGCTCTTTGAGTTGGTTGACCACCATGGACTGGATATGAGAAGTGGACGTCGCCCACTGGTTTCAGGTCGTTTTGAAGACTCGAGGTCGTTTTGAAGACTCGAGTGACAAAAGAGGGTGGAGCTAAGTACGACCAAAATATTACAATATACATTCATTAACTGAAAACACTGAATGGATTAAAGTGCTACGACGGAAAAACACAGACAACTCCCAAACTGGACGACGCTGTGGTAGCGACCTGCCAATCACCTTGTAGCCCCGCCCTAAAGCGTCCCCTGCTTTATGGTCTGTTTGACTCTAAATGACCATAATTTACTAAATGAACATCATGCTGTATTGAAGAAGACTTGAAACTAGAGATTGAGACATAAACTCATGTTTACAATGTTTACTGAGGGAATAAATCAAGAGAGAAGTAGAGTCATTTATATAGACTTCTATACAACCAGAGGAGTCGCCCCCTGGTGGTCAGTATGCAGGTTTAATACACTTCCGCACTGGCTTCACTTTGCAGACCGGGACGTTGTTTTTTCTTCCATGAGATTGTTATCATCCTCTGTCGTCCTCTCATTCCTCAACATTACTTCCCCCGCTGTTTCACCCTCTCTCGACATCTGATCCCCGTGACGTGTCGCAGACTGCACGCCTCCTCATCTGTTCTCCAACGCCGCCTCGTCTCCGTCGTCCCCCGTGCTTTCATGTCGCCCCGCCGCTCCCCTCCCCACATCTGCCGCCTCCCATCCTCTGTTTACCCCGACACCATCATCCTATCCCCGGCTTCACATCCTCCTCTTCTGTCACCTCCCCTCCTTTCCTTTCCCTCCGCTTCTCCCCTGCCGCGGCTGTTTCTCATCTCTCTCCGTCTTTCATCTCCCTTTCCCAACAGCCCCCCAACACGTCACTATCCCGCTCCAAGACAAAAGGGATGATGATGATGATGATGATGTGCATGTCCGTTTCCATATCAATCCTCTTCACTCCAGTTTGCTCAAAAGAGATAATTGAAAAGAAGTGTTTCCAAAAAAACAGCAGATCCGCCTCTTTTCAAGAGCCTCCGAAACTAAATGACGAGTAGCTGAAATACAGAGCGCTTTAGAATAGCAGGTTAGGAGAATTGTTTTGGAGTTTGTTTGTTTCTTTACTGCATTTTTTCGGTTGAGCCCAGGCGTGGGAGTCGGGATTGCAGCTCTCAGGGGTTCCGTGCAACGAGGTGACGGTCGACATTGGCTCCAACTTTTTACACGGCAGTATGTGATGGCTTGCTGGGGCGGCGGATGACATCAGTGTCAAACTGTATCATCTCGATCACAACACACACACACACACACACACACACACACACACACACACACACACACACACACAAAACACAGGCGTTTGCAGGAATTGGATAACTTCCAAATTGAAGTAGGAGGTCACACGCAGCACGGACCAATGCACTCGCTCACAGTCCAGGACTGAGGAGGATTTAAAGCTCGGGGCATATTTAGAGGTTTAGAGACACACACCATATGCACTCCACTCCACTTGTGACTTCCTCACAGGACCCAAAAGCACTTCCACAGTATGGGAGGAAGAACACAAATAACATTGTTTCACTTCTGGATCAATTTAGTTGTTTTCTCACTTAAAAATGGCACTATGCCCACAAGGGGAACCAGATGATAAAATCTAATCCTCTTGAACATGAGCGGTAAACATCAGCAAACACGCTCTTCTTCTTGTAGTCGGCTGTTTGCAGCGGCCATCAGGGCGGCGAGTCCATCACAGAGCGGTGAAAGATACCAATTTACCTGCTGACAGCAGCCTCAATAGACCACGGAGACGACTCTTTTCCATTCGCTCTTGACCGGACTAGTTATCGAGCTCGCTGCACCGCTCGGTTCTGGCACGCTCTCTGAAGCAATTCTGGGAAGTGAGCGGAGTCAATAAGACAAAAACCAGTGTACTTAGTCATTCAACTTTTATGGAACATAAGAGCGTAAACACCTTTCAGGGTGAAATCTTCTGCAAACGGTGCTCCATAGTCACGTCAGAGAGAGAGAGAGAGAGAGGATCCACGTGACTGCGCTGCTTTCAGCTGGCAGGCTGTGGTTGGTGTCAGAGCAGAATTTGATTAAGGTTTGAACAGCTTCCTCTTTTATTCTGTGACTGTCAGGATCTGCGGTCGGTGTTTCTAGCGGTGAAACGGGAAAAGGGGGGCGATGATGAAGTCATGTTTGTGGTCGACGGTCTGGACCCGTGTTCTGGTTTCCAGAACATAAATGGGTTTTCAGGTTTTGACATCCCTGCTGTGTTTTAACAGACCATGACACCCCATCACACTCCCTCATATTAGCTTCTATATGCGCTCAGCAGCGGGTTCCAACATGAAGGTCAGGAATGAACATGATGGGAAAGCAGGAAAACACATCTCTGCCACAAAAATAAATATATATATATATATATATATATATATATATAAATGCTTGTTTAATCTTTTGTTTTGCTTGTTGATCAAAACAGGGGCCATTGCTCCTCCGTACGATTTATTCACATGTCAATAGATTTTTCCGTTGTTTTTGTCAAATATAATGCCGTGTTCACACCGGACGCGACAGGATTTGTCGCGTCGCGCTTACCGCTTCAGTTTGGTCGCGCGAGTGAAACGAGGGCGTTCACACCAAACGCCACAAAGACAAATCGCCCCGCGACAAAGGGGGCGTGGCTTATCGCCGTCGGGTCTCTCCGTGAAAAAGAGCTGTCTTTTCCGGTATCGACCATGGAATAAATAACCACTAGTTTTGCTTTATACTTGTAGTGGAAGTCCCAAACATGTCGGAACATCAAACGCCCTCGTGTTTGGGTTCATAATATTATCCGTAGTCCCACAACAGCGTCTGAATGAAGCCGCTACCAGCGCTACTTCTGGCGTAGCAGCAGCAAGACGGCAGGACGGCCGTTGGGACTGGCGGAGCTTCTCAACGCTGATTGGCTGACGCAACTATGACTCGCGCGTTTTTGTCGCTGGAGTTGGGCTATTTCAACTGGCGCGACTTCGCCCCCCGTCCTTCGCTCTGTTCGCCCCACGTCAAACGGTCTGTTCGCGCCGCCTTAAACGCGTCAGTCGCGTCGCCCGGGGGAAATGTCGCGCCGTCGCGTCTGTACATTGACTTCGCATGTAATCTGGTCGCGCCACAAAATTATGTCGCGTCCGGTGTGAACACGGCATAAAGGTGGGGAAAAAAAACGACGTAATTATTTTTCAGAGATTGTTTCTCTGAACTTTCGAATAAAAGGCGTCAATCAATCGCGTGGTGTAGAACGGACCAATCGTGGAACCCGGCGGCCATCGCCACGGACAACAGATGAGATAACAAAAAGCAGAACGACGAGCAGATTCTACATGACTGGAGAATCTGTTCATGGAGATTACAGAGAACAACAAAACAGAGACGCCGTTATTTGAACCAAGACAACACTTTATTACTCCTCTTAAACCTCGACAAAGAAAGCGCAGTGAGACCCACGCCTTCAGTTCTTACCCTTCACAATAAAAGCCCTAGATATATACACTGTAACAGTTTACCAGAGGGAGAAATATTTCTCACTAGCTGAGGCTTTACTCTAGTTTAGCTGAGACAGACTGCCAAGCGCTGCTCTGGGTCAACAGGACCTGTCATTGGACCTCTGTCTGCATGATCTCATTGGAGCCCTGATTCCCGTCGCACCAGCCAAGACTAACCAGCCAGCTGTGGCGTGTGATTCCATCAGGGTGTGTGTTTGTTCAATTCCCCGCATCACCTCCGATCCTGTTGAAACAGCCGAGGTCGTCCAGTCACCCCGACTACAACAGGATTTCCTCTTTCACACCGACACACTCACACACTCTTTGTCAGACGGCTCAAAGCAGCAGTGGATGCGGGAACATGGGAGAGAAACATTCACTCAAACCACATTTCCTCTGGATGAGAGTGTGAAGCAGGAAGGTCACGTCTTCATGTACAGACAATGAGTTCATGTCCATGAGGCTGAGTGCTACTCACGTTACAGGAGTTTCAATCCAGCCGTCTGATCTGGCCAAAGCTGTGAAGATGACGCCCATAAATCATCCATAGTTCGGGTTTATTGCTATTGTTGCCATGCCAACTCTGGGGGAAACCAAGGAGACATGTTTCGTTTTCTCCTTCAGTGGTGCTGAAGGAGACGATCCTTGAGAACCGACGTGTTGGATCTAACAGCTGTGCTCTGCAACAGGCTCTCAGACCGGCTGGAGGATATTCTGAGTCTCGAACCTGTTTGTTCAAACCCGTAAACCCACTGGAACACAAAGTTTCTTTCCAGAGACTATTGACATCTGAACGTGGTGTGTTATCTTGGATGTGTGTCAGATTTGAAACATTCATTCAAGTAAACACACACTGTGGGAGAGAGGTTTTCCATTTACCAGTCCGTCTACGTTCAGACTCTCACCTATGGTCACAAGCTTTGGGGAGTGACCCAAATATTCATGAAAATAAAACCCATCATTACTATGCTGTCGGTAGCTCTCATGCATTTTGCTGCATTTATGTCTGAATTTGTTGCCTTTTCTTGTCTATTACTGGATCACTTATGGAGACGAAATCCTCTGATCACAATCGACCTTTAGACGAGCGATGCCCACGGCCGACCTGGGTGAGACCCCGAACACCCTGAAGCCGAGGAACATCTCTGGGTCCGCCAGGAATGACAAGAAAACCTTGCTGTGGAGAGGGACCTCTGGTACACCCTACCTTTTTAAGAATCAGCCCTTTCTTCCGAAAATGAAAAAGTGGTCATACCCATACTAAAACAGGTCTAGCTCATCAACCACAAGGACTATTTTAATCATTTGAACTGATATAATTCAGTAACCCTTGTGTGATAAGCAATATGTGGTTTAAAAAAAATCGTTATGAATTATAACTTATCACAAAATTGATCATGAGTCTCCCAAACAGCTACATTTAATCATACGAGCCTCTGGGAGCCATCCAAATGAGGCTGTACCAAAATACCAGCCAACCACCAGCAACCCGATCTGACAGATTGTTGCTCCAGCGTCCCTCCATCTCTCTGCCCATCTACACCCGACATGTTTCAGTCCGGCTCCCCAGTCCATCACACACCTCTGATGGAAGAGATATCCTTCACTTCTAATCAATACAGCTGTCTACGCAGACAGCGTCCTCGCAAAGTGTCTTCCCCCCCCCCACATAAGGCGAGCAGCCCTCCAAACGAGAGTTGAGGATGAAACTACTGCTTCACAAATGGCTGGAGAGGCGATTTGATGGAATTCTTCTCTGCACACAGCTTTAAACTGCCTTTGAATTCTCTCTCCGGAACGCCTCACAATGCGTTCAGTTTCAGATTGTGTTACAAATGAAGCTTATCGTGTTTTGGACTAAAGTGTGGGCTCTCCAGGTTTAACATGCCTGAAATCTGACTGAGCATTACATCAATATGAACACAGCTGTAGGAGGATTTTCCCCAGAGTTCCCTCAACATTGTCTGATGTAATGCTCCTTGCACTCTTTGAGCTCCACTCGTGTTATTCACGCAGTTCGGCTTTGCATCCGAGTAGCAGAGAAGTACTTCCCCCGTGATCGCGGCCTGTGAAGTGTTGCGTTTTGGGTTATTTTTTTAGCTGTAAAACACATTCTGCAGTGACCCGGGCATGAAAGAGCCCCCCCCCCCAGGACACATCTGGCTCGAGAGACGATCACATCGGGCCAACAAGGTCCAAACGAATCCAAATCAAAATGTGGACAGCGGTGATCTTTATAGACAGCACACCCAAAAAAAGAAATCCTCAAAAAAAAAGCTGCTCATCGAAAAAATCCAATAGGAGTTCTTGTGGAAGTGCGAAGCAGGATGGTCGGCTCGGCTGAAAGCATCATTGTAGTCGACATTAAACAAGAAGTTTCTCTTTTTCTTCATAAGCATATATATCTTCACTTGCAGCAGTTTGTTTAATTTGAACGTCTTGCTATTGTTGACACCAAAAAAGTGGTTCTATTACAGGGAAGCGAGATAAAGTCAGCTAAATGAAACCAAACTGTTTTCTCTTTGTATTATTCATATGAGGTGATTTGTCAGTGCTGGAAATGTAATTACCCGTGTGCTTGATGTAATAAAAAATAAATTTCATTAGGAGGAGAGCCGTGTGTTGCATTATTGAAGGACGAGGGTGCTGAACACGCCGACCTGGCTCATCACACCCCTGCAAAGCATCAGAAGTGGAAAAACTAAGATTCTTTTTTTTTTTTTAAGCGAAACTTTGTTATTTCAAAGTTTGTATGAGATAAAATCCCTGAACTGAGCGTTGGCGACTTCAGCAGTGACACTTGCACACGTGAAGGAGCAGAGCTGCCAAAAGGGCGTTTGAGAATGTGTTTCACGTGCAGTCCGGTGAAGACCTTCGTCAGAACGTCGCAGACTCTGGGAGCTAAACAGCCGTGCTCCAGGAACCTGTCGGGGAAGTTTCCTGCAATCAATTGGGGTTTGAAAGCCTCACAACGTAACATGCATTGAGATCCCATTTCCTTTTACTTGTGATGCGGCAAGGCTCGGAGTGATGTGCAACTTGAACGTATTGATTGTCAATTTGATACACTACTGGCAGAGCGCGTCAGATCCGTATCTCTGCTGGGATTCTATTAATATTCTCAGAGAGCAGAACCGTCCGCCGCTGAAGAGACGCGCTCGGAGGAAGCTCGCCGCTTTCGGATCGACGTAGACGAAGAAATCGAAGAAATCGAAGAAGACGTTTGCGAGATGAACATCTGTCGGCCGTTCAGGGCATCGGCAACTACATGTGTCCTGGATGTGCTTAAGGGTTCAGGACACACACAAAAAGACCAGTCTGTCTGCAGCTTGTTGTGTCACAAACACTGTTTGTAATTAATGTTATAAAGTGTTGACTTGAACACTAATAACAGCCCAATAAATAAAAACTGTAAATTCCCACAGCTGTAATCTAGGGTTCTCTATCAAATTGAATACCCATGCATGAGTTGACAAAATATGGGTTTGTTCAAATGGAAAGCATAATCACATTATAGTGGCCTGCCACTCCTCCTTGTAGGGTAATGAACTGAGTAAACAGCTCTGATGTTTGTACGGGAAAGACACATATTGCTATGACATGACTATAGACCATATCACGGCTGTTTTTAAAGAGGCACTTCACCTGTTTCACCCAGGAAGATCAGCCTACCAGACGTGTCGAGTGCTATTCATCCAGTAAAAGCGGTTGGAGGACCAATCCTACCGATTTATTTGTCCTCTAGCGCCACCAGCAGATCGACATTTTTGGCCTTTAGAGAAATGCCTGAACCACCATTGGATGGATCGCAATGCAATTTGATTGCCACGGTGCCCAGAGGATGAATCTAGCGCTGCCAGCAGGTCAACATTTCCACTTGTCCAGTGAATCATGTCAACATCTACTAAATGGGTTGGCAACACATTTGGTAGAAACATTCTTGGTTCACAAATGATGAATTTGAGCATTGGTAGTCCCCCCTGCTCGTTCTACTAGCTCCATGAGGTTTAACAGCTATTGGATGGATTGCCATACAATCTGGGATACACTTTCCCTTTCTCAGGGTGGATGGTAATCACTGAGATGATCCTTATTTATTTGGTTTTGCACCATCATCCAGTCTAAAGTTCAATACAATACAGTTTAACACAAAAATAAAAAATAAAAAACTCAGTTGTACTTGTGTTTAGTGCTAATTAGCAAATGTTAGCATTCAAACACACTAAACTAAGACGGCCACCATGTTAATCATTATACTTGCTTAGCGTGAACATTTTAGCGCAGGCGTTCTCACAAGCCTCCCAAATTTATGGACGAGCGACACTACTCTGCCAGAGGGCCCCTTTAAGTATTGGATGGGTGTACAGTGGGTCATCAGCACAATACTGGTGTAGTAGTGCAGTTAGTATACTTCTACACAGTCCGTGTTTTTGGAGTTGATGGAACAATCTCATCAAAACATCCATTCAGTGGCTGCTCTGAGCCATCGATCACCAGATGGAGTTTGCCATGGAACGGTACCGTCGGTTTTCAAAGATTCATTTTTCTGAGCTATATATATATATATATATATATATATATATATAAATAAACAAGATACCAATGGGTGCAAACAGCCCACAAATTCATTCAGCCAGAATGTGTGGTTGAATTATTATTCATCTGTTCAGGATTGTTCTCAAATGTTTCTCTTTACTTACATGTTTTATTTTTTTTATTTAATTGAAACCCCACTTATTGAATCAGCTAAATTGGGGGAGAAAAACAATCCCAGATCTGTGCATCGCTCGCTGTGGCTGACTTCATCAGAGACCTCCCCAAACAATACAGAGCCAATACTGTGCCGCGGCGCTCGGGCCGGCAAACAATGACGGTGCATATTTACTGTTCCAGCGGGTTCTGCTGCTCGATATCACCCATTCTGCTACACATTTCATTTGATTACATCAGGACAGTAAAGAGCCGAGGCAATATCTCTCGGCGCAGGAATCAATTATGCAAAGAACCAAAACAAACTCTACGTCCACGGCTTCAAATTAAAACTTTCAGACATACGGGTGTCATCCTTCAGGGATTATTTTATATGAACAATCGCGCTCCTTGTTGCCGGGTTAGCCGAACGCTTGAAGAATCCATTAACCTGGAAAGATGTGAACAACTGGGCAGAGATGGGAGTGGAAAATAAAAAAATCTATATAGAAAATTCTATCAAAATCCAATCCGTGTACACGGCGAGGCCCAGCCTGAGATCTCAAGCTGTCAAAAAAGCCACATTACCTGCAACGCGGTCACCCAGCTTTCTGTAGCTGAAAGCTGTAATGATGCTATTACCAAATGACTGCTGACGAGAGGAGGAACCTATTACGGCCTATTATTGAAAGTGAAGCCGTCATCCTTCTCACGGATGCGCCGACACTTTGGAAATACTAACGGCACATATCAAAGAATGTTTTTCAGAGCGGAGACGTTGGGGAGTGAGCCCAGTCATGCTGCGGCCCCCCGCGCTGCCTTTCTACGGCAGGAAACCACAGATGGTGACTGAAGAGTCCTCTCTTCTTTTTTGGTCATCTTTTACCTTTCTTCCTGCTTTCACCAAGCAAAGCTCTCTCTCTCACACACACCTATTATGCCGAGGAAATGAATGTCAAGCCAATATTTTGGTATTTTACCAGTCTGGATCTTTTATTAAATCGGTATTTCTATATTTTTATGACCGTACTTATATTCAAACTTATATCTGGAACATCTGTAATGTGTTTTTATTGGCACTACATTATTAAGTGGTTGCCTCATTCATGTTCACAACCTGAAAATGAGAGGAGCAGCTAAAGGTGTCAAACATTGATCAAATATGTACCAAACATATTGAAAACATCGGTGTTGCATCATCACTTGACATATTGTTTTTCATAACTTACTTGTTTCAAATACTCATAATCTTGATGTGAAGTTAACTGCATGAGACTTTAATTATACCATTTAAAGTCCACAGATGGCTGGAGAACTCAGAGTGGTGCTTCTTCCCTTAACAAACAATCTTTGTCAGATTACAGACAGCACATTTAGCCTCAGCCTGACTAAACATAATAATTAATTATCCGCAGCTGATATGATCGGCCATCTGAGACAGTTGTCCTTTCAAAAAGCAAAAACTAATGGCTAGCGTTGCTAAAACTAGAAACGCATCCTGAATGTTTCTACATTGCTCTTTGGGGTGCAATTTACAATATTATTTTCTTTCTTGATTAATCAGTTTATCATTTGGTTTATGAAATGTAAAAAGTAAAACATGCCCATTCCCACTTCCTAAAGCTAAAGGACATGTCTTTTGGAAAGACTATTAGTAAGGTTTTGCCCTCAGCCAATCAGCAAAGTGTTCTTCAGTTCAGTAACAGCTGATTGGCTAGCACTCGTTGTCCCGTTGTGTTCTTCGTTGTCCTCTGATTGGCCGACTACCGCGGCAGCTACAACCCATACGGCCTGGATTGTCTGCTAGCACACGGGGGGCCGGCGGCTAACCGCCAGCTAACTGAGGCTAACAGCCAGCTAACGACAATTAGCTAGCCAGTGGGACACGCGTAAAACAGGGTCCATTCACTTGATTGGTACCTTGATGGGAGCTACTGGTATCGGTATCACTTTAAGCGTACTAGTATTGGTACTCAAAAATATGTTTGTGCTTCTTGTGCGAACCAGAAATGTAGCATTCTTTTGAATTCAGCCGCCATAAAGCACCCACACAGTGAGTGTCACGATTTTCCAAATAATCACTGGTCTTATATCAATTATGAGTCCATTTACACACAGATTCTGGTTTGTCATTTGTAAGAATCGGTTACCCGATGGTGTTTCATTACGGGAAAGCG